>JBBGBA010000133.1:0-325097 GCA_038088335.1 Mesorhabditis sp. LJ9110 | reverse complement strand
TTACTCTGAATACTTTGTACTATTCTATGGAGCTGCGATAGACGATTCCGAAACTGTCCTCTGAACAAAAATTTACGGATTTTACCGAATTCAACGCTATTCCACTAAACCTGCAAGATGCTGAACTTCAAAGCATTCCTGGACCTTCACCTCGACGATAAGAAGCGCCAGCAGAGGAGGCGGAAGAGCTGCTTGGTATAGGATTTTTACTTTTGCTAATGGCGAGACGATTGTTGAAAATAGGCTGATTTATGACGTCGAAATTCATAATGTCGAAAATAACAACGGCGAAATTTCATAATGTCGAAATTCAGAATGTCGAATTTTTTTGTTGTTTAAGATTCGGGCTGTTTTTCGAAAAATCTGCTTATGTAAATTTCGACATTATGGATCTCGGCATTATGAAATTTCGACATTATGGCTTTCGACATTTTCAAAGTAACCCTGTGAATGCGCATACGCGTTCTTTCCTGGTCGAGCTCGTGCTCTCAATTTTAGCCGAGAGCGACAGCTTGGCTGCTTGCCAATATTAGAAAATCTCCAGGTGTCTTTATCCCTTTAGAGGGAGAAACTTGGAAGAATGTTTAATCTCCAAACAATCCCTGCTAAAGATTTTTGTGCGATTCCACGTTGTCAAACACCCCCCTCCCCCCGCCCCGGCTACTTATTATCACGTTTATGTGATGGGCGTCAAGCGATTGTTGGTGCTCCTCGTGGGCCGTAAAGGGGATTGTCGCGTAGCCTTTCCGGGCGGCTACCCCCGTAGAAGGGGCCAATGTTGTGGTGATTGTCCCCCTGGGGAGTCACAGCCAGGCTGAGGCTGAGATCCCTGACATTTGTCCCACAACGTCGCGCATCGTTTGAGCTGTTTCTCTCTCTCTCTCTCTGTCTCTCTCTATCCTTTCATCTCTCACTTTCATCTAGCATCACGTGAGGCTCATTTTTCTTGAGCGAGGCTCCTGTAGGGCGTCTTGAAGGCCTTGCCGGAAATTTTTTGATTTTTTTTGCACTTTGGCTCCTTAGCTTAGGATTGGTTTGGCGTAGCTTAGGCTTAGCTTAGGCTTAGCTTAGACTTAGCTTAGGAGCTTAGGCTTAGAGTAGGCTTGCTTAGGCCTCGGGTAGGCTTAGCATAGGCTTAGCCTAAACCTAGCTTAGACAAGCTAACGGAGGATCTTTTGGAATTTCCCCCTTTGGAATTTCCCTAGTTTTTGCGAAAATACTTTCAAAGCGTTCCGGATGTTCCGCGTCTTGCCTAAATTCGGAAACTATCGGAATCCCATGAATAACTGGACGTCGGTCGTCATTGGCCCCCCTGCTTGGGGCCCACGACAGAGATTTCGCTGGCAGATATGCGAATTGATGAAGTCCCCTGGCGGCCACTCCAAAGGGGCCCATTGACTCCACGAGGGGGCCCCGGCGTAGTGGTGGCCCTTTACTCTTCAACTGAAAAATAGCAAAATGTAGCTTTAGTTTGCTCGCTTTCATTCTTTCTCTCTCTCTCTCTCTCTCTCTCTCTCTCTCTCTCTTTCTCTCTCTCTCACTCTCTCTCTATATCTCTATCTTCTCTTCTCACCTGTCTCTCTCTAGCTACTACCTTGTCTCTGTTTCGCACTTGCCTTCGTAATAATTTGATTTTTTGGATTTCTTCATAAAAGCCGCGATGACGCAACAGCAGCGGCTGCGGCGGCTGGCCCACCGGCTGGGCCGGGCTCGGATATGGATGTGGCGTGATGCTGTAAGGAACTTTGGGGGGGGGGGCTTGAGAAAGCATGAGCGGGTGGTAGCTGCCGATACCTAGCCAAGAAAAGGAAAGACTTTCAGAACCTTGTCCCCTGGCTTTTACTCAACACTGTCTTGATCCAGGGGACCGAGGGGTCGATTTTCTCACTTACTAGTGTCTTAAAAAATCGCCATTGAATTCTAAACCCCCCGAAAATGGCAGGATCATTGCGTTTTTAGGTGCTCCGTGTAGGCGTCGTTGACTGGGGTTAATTAAAATGCTTCCCAGGGTCTGTAAAACTCCTAACACGTGTTTTTGGGTGACGCGTTTAGTAGCTGAACTTAGATCTTTTTACATAACTTTTGCAATGACTTTTTTGAGAAGCTGGAGCGCTTGATTCATTATTCTTAAGATCTTTCGAATGGCGTGAATCCTACCTGTTCGAGCGTTTTCCGGACCCCTAGCGCGGAGGTTTTTTGGGAAACACAGTAGAAGAAGTTCTTTCACTTCCCAGCCCCTTTAAAAGCATCCCCCAAATCCCCAGACCCCTTAAAACCTTCCGGTCAACCGGCTCGCATATACTAAAGTGCATCCGGGTGGTGACCAACCGGGCTTCTCCTCCCCCCCCCCCCCAAACTCATATCATGCCCTGATTGAGTTGTGTGTTGGGTGGGAAAGGGGCTTTTCTGCGTATCAGCGCCCGATTCGACCCGGTCTCCAGATTGACCTCATCCTCCCCCTCCCCTCTTGCTCCTCCTTTTCGGGCCCAACATTTTTATCTGGCGTCTGGAGCGGATGATTCCGCGGCTGTACTATGGATTTGGACGTTAGACGTTTGAAGATGAGGCCGTACTCTTAAAAATTCCCTAAAAATCTCTAAAATCTGCTGGAAAATGTTCTATTCTGCCGCTAGACTCAGGGAAACTCGCCCAGACCTTGGAAGATATGTTTATAGTAGGGTCCCAGTGCGAAGGGTGGGTTTTTCGTAAATAATAATCGCGCAGAATCGACGATTGTATACCCTGACATTTTCTAAAATTTATTTCAGTTTAAAAATCTTGAAAATTAAGTTATTCCACGCTAAGTTGACCCAATTTTGGCATTTTCGGCATATAGAAAGTATCCTATAATTTAAATTTAATTAAATTTATTCAAACATTAAGTACGATTGTAGATTTCATCTCTGCTAATTCTAAATTAAGCAAGTTTTTTAATAAATTTTAACTGAAAAATGCATCAAGAAAGCCATTAAGACAAAAAATAGTTCATGCTCCTCAAACCCAGATCTAAATCATCTCCTTTCTAGCCCCCAAGGAGGAGCACGAGCGCGGGGGCCGCTGAAAAGCGCCCCTCCATGCACCCGAAGCCCCAGGAGATACCATTCGTTCCGCAGGAGGATGAAGACTCGAAGGTAGGCTGGTCAAAGCTCGAGCTCACCTTTTACGGTTTTTGCGGATGAACCCAGTTAACAAAGGTCGCCGTCGTATTTAGAGCTCACTCCGGCATCGGCATGAAGGAGCACCACTACGGACGTCGTCAAGGAGGAGCGTTCGGAGCAATCAGATGGCAGCTGCGGAAGTTGCTTACAGGTAATAGCTCCATTCTATTGCTCTTTCTCTTGATCTTTATCTTTCTCGCCCTCTCCCCTCTCTCGTTTTCTCTCTCTCTCTCTCTCTCTCTCTCTCTCTCTACTGAAACCCTTTCAGCACCCCGCCCCACATTGAAATTATCGAAGACGGTGATCGGTATAGGTGAGGCCAACGACAGTAATCGGCAAAAATTCACTGTTCAGTCGTGTCCATACCCACATAGCCACTAATATTTTGTCACAATGTCTAACACGGCACAAAAAACAACCGCGTGCTAATCGTCAACTTAACATCTCTCGTTTCAGGTACGACTCAGTGAAGTCGCTGCTCATCGACTTTTGCAACCGGACGAGCAGTCACGGGATTCCGTTCTTTGGGTACGTCGAATCCACAGGAGCGTAGCGTAGTAAACTAAACTATGACGTGCACCTCTAGATGCTCGTATGACCATTTATTGAACTCAAAAAATTTGCGTACTCGGACCAATTCGATATTTCAGGTCGAGCAGCTTCTGGCCGCGCTTCTTCTGGTGCATCATCTTCGTGGCGTGTGCCTGCTTTTTCCTGGTGCAGACGTACTTTACCCTAGCTGAATTCTTCCTATATCGGACCATCATCGAGATGAGCCTGAAGTTTGAGCCGGGTAAGGGAGAGAAAAAGAAAGAGAGAGCGAGAGAGCAAAAAAAAAAAAAAAAAAAAAAAAAGGGGGGGGGGGGGGGGGAAGACGTTTCCGGAAATTGCGAATACGGTAAATAGCGTAAAATTACGCGTTTCAATCAACTACTCCAGATTGCGCTTTGGGAAAACGCACTAATAGAGAAGGGAGGGCTGACGCTAGTAAATGCAGTCGAAGCGGCGAAGGTCCGAAAAAAGCGGCAAGCCGAGTTTCAGCCGGTATTTGTGAGGTAGGCCTGGCCCTAGCTTCGCTAATTCAAGTTACTAATTCAAGACTTGCAACCAGTGCTCTTTCTCAAATACGTGTGCCGATCCGGATAGGCCGAATGCTACGATGCCCTTCAACCACAACGTTTCGTGCCTTTGTCAGGGCATTTCCCACAATTGTGTCATTCATCCGAAGGTGAATTTTGGTCTTTAGCTCTCACTCTCTCTCCCTCTCCTCTATCTATCTATTTCTTTCTCCCTACCTAGCTTAAGCATAATTTCAGAACGAAATCCGGTGGTGGAATCCGCACAACTACACCATCTACCCCGCAGAACCGCCAACGATTGAAGCCGTTTTCAACGAGAATCTGGATCTTGAGGTAATTGAGGGAGGTATAGATGAGGTTTTGGGGCGCTTGAGCATCATCTTCAAGGAGTCCAACCTGGTTTAGGGTGTCTACGACAAGGGTACCATGACGACTCGTACCAAGGAAACGCTCATCTTCATGGTGGCTGAACTTCCGCAAGAGATACGGCAAAATATGTCCTATACATTAGATGTAAGTTTTGTGGTTTGCGAGGTTCGAGCTGATAAGGCAAGCTAGCAAAGATCTTGGCGGAATCTGTCACAACTAGGCAGTTAGGAAATTGAGCAAGGCTAAAAGGACGACTAGCATAAACCCTTTAGGAATTTGTCCTCCGCTGCACGTTCAACGGCAAGGATTGCAACTTGACGACGTAGGAATTCGGTTTTGCATTTTTCAAAGACTTATTCAGAGACTTCAAGCTCCATCAGGACCCCGAGTACGGCAACTGCTACACGTTCAACTACAACGATTCGGTGCAGCTCAAGGTGGGAGATATTCGTTATCATTTTGAAAGAGAGAGAGAGAGAGAGAGAGAGAGAGAGAGGAGAGAGGAAGAGAGAGTGTGGGAGAGCGAGTGAGAGAGACTTTTTCCATTCAGAATAGTCGAGCCGGACCCATGTACGGGCTCCGGTTGCTGCTCAACGTCAACCAGGAGGACTACTTGCCGACTACTGAAGCGGCTGGTGTTCGGATTGTTGTTCATGAACAGGTAAGAGGGGGAGAGCGAGAGAGATAGAGAGAGAGGGAAACGCTATTGGAACATTTTTCAGAAACAAGAACCCTTCCCCGACACCTTCGGCTATAGCGCCCCGACCGGCTTCGTCTCGTCGTTTGGGCTGAAGACGGTATGGGTTGCTAAAAGGATTTCTGTAATTTTGGACTTAAGAAGCTCTACACTCGCTTGTCCTACCCTCACGGCCAATGCTCCGATCACTACAACCAGAAAGCATATATCTACAAAGGGCAGTACTCGCCGGAGGTTAGTCGAATATGGGGGAGCTTATTAGGCTTAGGCTTAGGCTTGAGTTTAGGCTTAGGATTAGGCTTCGGCTTTGGTTTAGGCTTGGGCTTAGGCTCAAGCTCCAAACTGATCCTTTTACAGGGTTGCTACCGCAGCTGCTTCCAAATGGACGTCATCACGGCTTGTGGATGCGGGGATCCAAGACTGCCACTACCGACGGACACGGATATCGCCTGTAGCCCACGAAATAAGACGCAACGTAAGTTGGAGATTACCGGAAATGACGAAAATTCTTTCTTTAGTGCATTGCTTAAGAAATATGACGGAGAGTACGGGCGGATTTTTGAGGCTAGACGATTCATGTATGTTTTAGTAATCAGCTGCAGGCTCCATCACTCTCTCCAACTCTCGAACTCTCTCTCTCTTTCTCTGCCTCTCTCTCGCTCTCTCTAACACAACCTTCTTAAGGCGAATGCAAGCAACCCTGCAAGGAACACCTCTTCGAAACTTCGTACTCGGCTGCCGCCTGGCCGTCGTTGAACTTCGTCATCGGGGAGGAATGTGCCGGAGCGTCGGAAATTTTCAATGATACCGCGGCTTGCACGGAGTATTACAGGTATGAAAAATTCACCCACCTCCTTGCAACTCACCCTAAAATCCTTAAAAAAAATGTCTATTTTTAGGGTCAATACAGCATTTTTGGTAAGTAATGTCGTAAGGTGTTTGGTTTCGGAATTTCTCTCTCGGTTTGATTCTCTCTGCTATCTCTCTTTATCTCTTTCGCTCTCTCTCGGCCTCCCTCTCTCTTTCCCATTGTCAGAAATTTTTGATTTTAGGAAATCTTCTACGAACAACTAAACTACGAGACGATGAATGAGACGGCTGGGTATACGGTAGGCTATCATTTTATATTGAAATCTATATTTATCAGATTACTAACCTGTTCTCAGACTTCGGTGGTAACATCGGATTGTGGATCGGATTTTCAGGTATGTTGGTTTTTCGAAAATGGGATTAATTAGATTATTTTAGTAATTACCGTATTCGAGTTCGCCGAATTATTCTGTGAGCTGGTGTACTACGGATTATACGTAATGCCACGCAGATATCATAAGACGAGGCGGCAAAAGAAGCAGAGGTATGGGATAGAGAGAGAGAGAGAGAGAGAGAGAGAGAGAGAGAGAGCGCGAGAGCGTGAGAAAGAAAGAGAAAACTATCACAATTTCAGAAAACACCATGGCCTCTCGATCCCTCAAATTCTCTACCGGAACATAGGAGGTCATTCTGGTAGTAAACATTCGGAAAAATCAGACAAATCGATGCGAAAGTCGGCGTCGAAAAGCGATGAAGTGGCCGTTCTGAGGTATCTTTCGGCATAAATTTAGATGATACCCTTACCTAAAAAAATATTGCTTCGAAAATCCTTCTGAGCTTATGATAATTTTTTTACTTGTTAAGAGCCTTTTGCTATTTTTAGATCGACGATCAGCTATCAAACTTTTCGAGCCGATGCTCCGAACCCCTCGTACTGTAGAACCTTTTTCTTAGCTTGATTTTTCCATTTAAGTTTGGGCAATAGCCTAAATATAGTAAAGTGTTAAAAAGCAAAAGCAATTTTTTTTAGCAACGACACCAGCTTGGCCACTCTACCACCCGACGGGAAGGAAATTGAAGAATGGCCACCGTGATTAGAACCTTGCCTAATTTTTGTTTTCACTTTTGTAGTTTATATTCGCCAGCTGCCGCTTTCCCCCTAACACTACGGGTTTGCCTAGGATTTGATCACAATTTATGCTTTTCTTACCATTTTTGATGCTGAATAAAACTTTTGGAATTTGCAGTCGAAAGAGAGAGAAAGACAAGGAGAGATAGACAGAGAGAGAGTGAGTGTGAGCTAGAGGCAGTGTGAGTGAGAGAGTAAGAGCGAGAAAGCGAGAAAGAGCGAGAGCGAGAGCAAGAGGGAAAGTGTGAGCTGGAGCTAGAACGAGAGAAAGAGCGAGAGAGAGCGGGGGATAGGGAGAGAGATAAAGCAAAAAATTGTTCTGAATTGCTCACATGAAAGGCTTCTGAATTCTAAGGAAAAACTTCATTCTGAATTTTAATTGTAAGGCATAAATATTTAAAATTTTTCAGCAGATAAAGCTCCATTTCTTCGTTCTGGATCTTGAGCAATTCTTTCAAAATTTTCTTGAGCACCGTTCTTCTACCTACCCCTCCCTGCTCACCAGACGATTGGCAAACATCCGTGTCAAATACCGTGTTTTGACGCGCCGACAAGGGGAGATTGGTTGAGCCTCCGTCAATATACACCTGTATTCATTCCATTTTGTGCTGAGCCGGGCTCGGATCCGGACCCTAAACAGATTCCCCGGGATTTTGAGATTTTTTTTTGAATAAGTCTATTCATTGTTTCTGTGAAATCTTCGGATTTTGAATCGTCCTTTATGAATTTCGAAAAGGACCTCCCACCCCGTTGTGTGGCATTTTTTACGAGAGTTGAACGCGAAGTTAGATAAGAGACCAGACGCTGACTGTTCCGCTCGGCTTTAGATCTCTGAGTTTTTGCGTGAAGGCTCTGTATAGGGCCACCTGTGATGAGGCACAGCTCTGAGCTTTAGCAAGCGTTATTTTTCGCTCTCTAAAATTCATAAAAAATCTTCTCAGAGTCAAATGGCCAAGTAAACCTGATTAGGTAAAAGGTGCTTTTTGGCAAAATCTCAGGTTTCCGGAAATGTCTTTTACGGGACCCTAGGCGTAATTTCCTTTTATGTTGGAACCACGGTTTTCCAATTTTTTGATGAATTAGCAGACGGTACAGGGGTATCTGGCCGATTGTGCTAATTTTGTGCCGAGACCGCGTTTTTTGGGTTACCGTATTCCTCTAGGAACAGCAGCTGGCAAAAACCTGGCAAGTTTTTTCGCCCTGTCGACACTGGAAGCGTGTCTTTGAAGCTCTAATGATTTACGAAAAATCTAGGTTTTTCTCGTCTCGCCAAAAATTTATTCGCATTTTTTAGGATCCAGTGGCGCGAGACTAACCGCTTTATAGGTTACGTCATGAAATTCAAGTTAAACTAGTCAACTTCAAGCGGTGCAGTTTTCCTTTTCAGTAAATTGTCATTCCCTGGTCCCTCTCTCTTCTTCCCGCCCTTTATTTGAATTCAGAAATGTCAGGCATCGCCACGCCTTTTTGATCCCCCAAAACTCCCAAAAATACCTTCACCACCCTTATCTCAACCTTCCAAAAAAAAAACCGCAGAACCACACTTTAACTCTGGCAAAACGCGGGGGATTGACAAAGACAATGGACTGTAATCACCAGGAATGAGCAGAAACCAACACCCTTCTAAACCCGGCGGGGTCGAACTGATAAGGCCCCCCGGCGTCTTCAGCCCCGGTTTATAACACATTTCGGCTATTCCAGGACCCCATAATTCCCAGCATATCTCAAAGGCATTGCCTTTTTGGCAATTTCTAACTTAATGGGCGCTAAATTTCGGGGCGGGACCTTATAAAGTCCTTTTTAAGTACGGGATGGTTTCTGGAAGCGTTTTTCCGGCAGATTAAAGGGGGCGGGACAGCTAGAAAATGTCTTGTTAGTATTCCTTAACTATTTCCCACTATTTCTCGCTTTCTATCTCTCGCTCCCACTCTGTCTCTCTCTCACACTCTCGGTTTTTCTTTCTATCGCTCTCTCTCTCTCCATCTCTCTCACTCTCACTCTCTCTCACTCCCACTCTACTTCCTATCTCTTTGAAGCGTTGCAAGAAAGCGCAAAAATTGACGCCTACCGCCACTCGACACAATGTTTGAACATCCATAGCCTGCCACGCGTGTTTTGGAGAGCGCTGATCTCTAGTTTTACTCACGAGTCTTGATCACGAAAAAACCCTAATTCTCCGGCTTCTCAGCCCCTTTAAAGCGTTGAAACGGTTTGCAATTTTCTTAAATTGTTTTATTGCAAGTCGGTTTGAAAATGAGGCTTCATCTTTTGATCGCTGAGTTTTCAGAACTGCTAAAATGACAGCTGACCACGAAGAGTCGCTGACTGTTGAAGGTACCGGAATTTTGGCCACTCACGTCAAGTGGGAGGAGGTCGAGGAATCCCTTCGTCAGCACTTCAAGACCGAAGCTCGCTTCGGGCCAAACAAGTCGGCAGGGAATGTGGCTGATGGAGTTGTGGGTTTTCAAAAGCTAAGCCTAAGCATAAGCAAAGCCTAAGCCAAGCGGAATCTAAGCCAAGTCTAGGTTAAGTATAGGCCAGTCTAAGCCAAGTCTAAGCCTAAGCCTCTCTTTAGGGTTTCACCTCCATCGTTGCCCTCGTCGAGCCGGATTGGGTTGGAGCTGCTGAAAACGAACATCTACCTTCAAAGGTCTCGTGACTTTTTACGATCTCAAAATCCAAGCCTTCTCCAGACCGTCGTCAAGCTCCCGACCATGATCAACACCCTGAAGATCACAGCCGCCTTGAATGCTGCTCATGGTGGTGACGACTCTGTCAGCCTTGGCTCTGCAGTCTTTCGTTGGGCCCCCGTCGTCAGGAGGGTCAGTATACCCTAAGCCTAGCCGTAAGCTTAAGCCAAGCATAAACATAAGCCAAGCCAAAGCTACCTCTTTAGCTCCACAACGCCGAGATCGCCTTCTACGACTTTGTGCGCGCCTCGAAAGTGTGCAACAAGAAGTTGCTGCTCCCGGAAGTGTACTGCTGGAAGCGCTTCAGCGACTCGAAGGACCCGAGCGGATTTCTGGTGATGGAGTACCTGCCGAGCGTGTGGACGGCGCCTATCTACTACAATTTGGGCAAGGAGCAGCTGGATGAGGTAGGTTTTCTAAACTAGGAAAAACAGTCATTAGCTGTACTAGGCGTATCATATGCGTATCGTACCTGACGTAGCGTATCGTACTATAAACTTTGGCTTTCACTTACCTTAAGGCTGGTTTTTTTCTCCATTAGCACCCTTTAGAGCCTCCGCGCCTGGGCCCAGCTTCAAGCTCTCACCTACGATGATGGTTTCCTCAACCACGCAGGTGTTGGAGGCGAGAACAACTTCGAGGCGATGTACGACGCCATGATGGGGCCAGAGGTACGGTGGTTTGGAATGAAATTATTCAAAAAAAATCGCAACTTCAGGAGCGCCGAAAAATGCTTCAATTCTTGGCCAAGAATTTCCCAGAACTCTCCGAGTTGGTGGGTAAGGTATCGGCGCAGGTGGATGATATTCAAGACTTTCCGCGATTGGGAACGGAGTGCGAGCGGATTGGTGGGTATAGGCGCCTTACGTAGCCTAGGCTCGGGCTTGGCTTAGGCTTCCTCAAGAGTTAGTATTTTCTTTAGGAATGAAGCCGGTTCTCTGTCATGGTGACCTCTGGTCCTCGAACCTCATGTGGGACGCTGAAAGCAAGAAATTAAAGTGCATCATTGACTATCAGGTCTGAAAGGCGAGAAAGAGCGAGAGATCGAGAGAGAGAGAGAGAGAGAGAGAGAGTTAGAGGGAGAGAGTGAGAGAAAAAGAAAGCTAGAGAGAATCATGTCTCAAGTGGCATTAACCCTTTAAAATCCCGACTTCTAGGTAATCTATGTCGGCGGGCCCGGCTGTGATATCGCTCGCATGTTGCTGACTTCAATTTCTGGGGAGGAGCGACGAAAAAGGTTGGAATTTAACCTTAATAAAGATTTTTTACTAATTTGTCTCAATCGTTTTTTATTACAGCCAAGACGACGTCCTCGAGACGTACTTCAAATATTTTAAGGGCTTCATGGGGGATAGGCAACTTCCCTACACTTTGGACCAGGTAAGGTGCATCGAAAAATTCAGTCCCAATCGAAATTCAGTTAAAAGCCAGCTACTACTCTGCCCTCCCCCTGGCATGTATGCTGGCCGTGCCGATGTTCGGGCCGGTTACTCATTATGCCAAACTAATGGTAAGTTTCATCTCGGAAAATGCGGCGCCGCTACGAACTTCTGCAATAAGTCGAATACGATCATACACTTTATCGTCCTTATACATTTAAAAACCGCCTCCCAGGCGAAGGATGACGCCGAGAGGGAGAAGATTCACTCCTCTGTCCGGGAGAAGGCTGAAGCCATGCTTGAAGACATGCTTCATCAGCATGAATTAAACCAAAAGCATTAAAATTTGAATAAATTGTACGTAATCAATTGATTTTGACGCTTCTAGGGGCAAGTTTAAACGGGAAATTCCTTGAACCTAACAAAAGCCTGAAACTCCCGGAGTTTTCTTGCACTTTCTCTCACTCACTCTCTCTCTCTCCCTTACTATATTTTTCTATCTCTTACTTCTCTTTAGTTTTGTTTTTTCTCCATCGCCCTCCCGTCCTCGCTCGCTCGCTTTCTCTCTCTCTCTCTCTCTCTCTCTCTCTCTCTCTTTCTGTCAGCCCCCATAAATAGGTGTTCTCGGTAAAATATGGCCCCTTGCATCTGGTGAGGATCAATGCACCATTTCCGGGCGATAGAGAGAGAGAGAGAGAGAGAGAGAGAGAGAGAGAGAGCTACCGAGGCGATATGTCGTCCCTAATGAGTATTGCGGTGATTGTGTGTGTATGTGAGGACTGTCTCTCCCCTAGATGACAGGCCGCCTTGACCCCCATATTTCCGCGTTCGAGCCCGCAGGTTATGTGTGGACTATCAGCCCGAGGAGAAAGATGTGGATTGTAGCGTGGTAGACTATACGAAACGAACGGAGTATGGGGAGGAGGAAGGTAGGGGGAGAACGAGGGTCAACCCATGGATAACCCAGGGAGCGGGAGCTATCAGCCTCTGCGGATGGGAGGTCGATCGGAAGGCACTGACTGCCTCGTACAGACACTCACGCATGGTTAACCCGATATAGATCACCATTCCGGTGTTCGATTTTGGTGTCCTTTAATGGCTAATTTTTTTGTCTATGTAATGTATTTATGAAGTTTTCGGGGCCTAGATGGCCGCCAGCGTTCGATTGTAGAATTTCCAAGCGCCGGATTTTTGTTCAAAAGGTGAGGCCGGTTTTCGGTGTTTTTGGTTTTTTTTCTGCATGAAATCCTTCTCGTTTCTCTCCCTCCCTTCACAGAAATAACACGACAAGCTACGGCCAAAATTCAAGTTTTTTTTGTTTGAATATTATCCACAGTATCATAGAATACTGATATTACGGGCGGTTAAGGGTATCAAAAATGGGTAGCTATTTTGAATTTCATGCCAAAATCGGTGCAAAATGTGCCTTTCTACCGTTTGACATCGTCAGAAAAAGCCCAATTTAAGGAGCTGAAGATGCAAATTGCTGCAGAAAAACTCAGTTTATCAATTTCCGGTCGATTTTTCCGGTTTGCCGGCATCATTCCATTTTCCCCGGCCCGTTTTCAGAACGACTCACGCCCATATTTTCATAGTGTAATTACATCCAATTACCCTGATCGTTCCTGAATTCACCAGGGTACCCGGGGAATGAGGGAGGAAAAACTGGGCAGAAATTTGGGTCAGCCCCGCGCATATGGGGCCCCCGCGCATAATGGGGCTTGTTGATGAGCCGGGAATGGAGGGGAAAGATTCTCCTTTGATCACCGCCTACGATTCCTGGGGGTTCGGATTCCGACAGATTCCGATCAGCTGCACAAATGGGGCCGGGTTTTTTGTTGGTATTATTGGCCCTCGCCATGTACGGGTGTCTATTTTTTCTATTTGCTAATCTACCGCCTATAAAATCTATTCTAACTACAGCAAGCCACCATCAAAAAGTAGTCGATTCCATGATTCCTTAAATTTCTCTTGACTACGGATATATACGAATGCCAAATTTACGTATTTTGCCGTTTGACGCAACAAAAAAAACAATTTCCCCGTTGTTGTAAGGCCACACTTGAATTTTGTTCGTTAAATTTTTGTATTTTTGTTCCTAAAGCCTTTTAGTCAAATTTAAATCCAAAATTTTGTTTGCATGCTCCGAGTATATTTTCATCGGGTTACGCTATGCTAAAAAACGGGGAAGAGAGCGGCTCAAACGTGAGGGAGTAGAGTCGATTTCTGCATGATCTCCAATTTTATGCTAATTACTATGCACCATCCTTTTCGCTGATTTCCCGATTTTGACTCAAGCTTTAAGAAACAGGCATGAAGCTTGACTCCCCGGTTGATGCTCTCCACCCAGGGGGGTCGACTCGGATTTGTTGGGCAGCTAGTGAGTGACTGACTGAGTGAGACGGAATGAGTGAGGGTGCTCTGGTTCGGTTCCAGGAGGGCGAATCCACCAAATATTTGCATACCCCCACGGGCCCGATCTGGGGCAAGAAGCACAACGCCTGCTGTGTCTTGGCCCTAGCTCCTTCTCTTGTCGGACTTTTCGATAGTGCCACCCGAGAACAGGGAGGGCACTTGCAGTCGCCCGAGAGGCATCTAATTACGCACTTCCGTTGATTGGTGTGCTTTGTACTGTTTTCCAGCACTATTTTTACTGTATTGTATTTCCGAAAGTGGTCTTTGCTGCTTGGCGCAGGCAGCTCAGAATAAGAAGATTTTCACAGCATTCCAAAGCCTAGAAAATGCTCTACCTTTATAAAAACATGCAACAATTGATTTCGAGTCCCGGCACAACTTTGCAAGTTTTTTTTGGATTGTGCTATTTTCTGGGCTGGCCTGAACTTAATTTGAGGATCTGGCGCAGTGAAATTTTCATAAAAATTGGCTTTAAACAATAACGGCTTTTCCGCTTGAATTTTCACAGAACCCGCATTAATGAGAGATGTCTGCACTGTTCTCAAATTTTCAAATTTTGCGTTCATGCAAAAGATTTTTCAGCCGAATTTTTAGCACGATTTTTCCTGTTTTTCGGCCTGGTCGAAGAGATTCGTTTTTCATAGCATTTATCGAATGGAAAACATCTCGAAAGTTCATTAATTAATTGCACGAAAAACCCCTGACTTCTCTATCATTAATGCAGCCGCGGAGTTTTCCCCTGTTTTTGTAGCTTTGATAGAATTTTATGTTACTCCACCCCGGGTTACGCACCATACCTATGTACGCATGCGTACCAAGTCAACGCTCCTTCTTAAGAAACCAAAAAAAAGAATTTGTTTTCCCGAGCATCTGCATCATATTGCGAACAACAAGGTAAAATTTGCCAAGGTTCCGAGGTTATGTTTTATCACTACATTACTACATCCGTAATTACGTAATTCCCTACTTACGAAATAAGATCGTATCTTTCAGATTAAGAAACATAAGAGCACTCCTTGCTTTTTCTATTGATCACGGCGTTCTTATTGTATCTCATTGAAGTCCGAGAATTAACTAAAGACGCTGAAAAGTCCTCCTCCCCCATAGTAACTGTTTCCCCCATTTTTTCCGCTGATCAAAGCTTCTCATCAGGGGGCCCGGACGTAGAGAAGGACGTTGGGTTGAGAGACCTTGTTAGGCAGTTTGCTGCTAGCAGCCCTCTTTCACTGGTCCCTCTCACTATCCCCACTATCCCCTCACAGTCTCTATTTACCGCAATATGTGACCGTAAGAGGGGAGAGACGGAGGCCCGGCGGACCTCGCGCAGCTTTTCCCCTTCCTCTCCCTAGCCCCGGGGCTAATACCGAGCACCCGCCTGAGAAGCTGGTCCCCCCAGGTCTCCCTCTCCCAAACCGGGAATTCGACTTTTCGCCTACTCTATTAGCTTTCCGACACATTTTTTCAGGAGTTGAATTGTGCAGTACCGTTTTTACGCTTTATCGAAGGTATCTACTCAACTTTGTTAGTCTTGTTAGTATAGAATTGAGCTTATAAAGTTTTGACAAGATTCTCTGTCTCTCCCTCTCTCTCGCTCTCTCCCTCTCTCCTCTCTCTCTCTCTCTCTCTCTCTCCTTCTCTCTGGTTTGCTACTCAAACGTACAGATTCATAGTATCCAAATTTCATTGTCGAGAACGGGCCATTTGTCCTCGAAAAACTATTCTTTTTTGGGTATTTTTGAATCAAATTTGTACAGTATCCTCGTTTAGGAAAAATGGTTAAAAACCATTTTCTTGGAAAAAACTGAAAATCGATTGATTCCCCCTCCCCCCGATAATGCGAAAGTGCCGTAAATTTGGACATTGTGAATTTCAAGATTCTGGATTTCGGCATTCCGAACGAAACTCTCTCTCTCTCTCTCTCTCTCTCTCTCTATCTCTTTCTAATTTCCAAATTTTTCCACAAATTCATGACCAATCGAACCCGCTCCTCTCCCATTTTGCATGAGGTCGGGCCCTCGAGCTGGAGAGGGCCAAGTTGACGCTTCAGGCTGGCCGGCCTGGGGCGCAAATTTGCATGCGACTTCTCCCCCCGGTCCAGGGCAGCAGCATTGCAAGGGAAAAGCCCCCGACCGTCAGGCGTATTGTCGCGGAATCGCGGGGCCCGAAATCCACCCGCGGCACGGCAATCCGATCCCTTTAAAGGGGGGAGAAGAAGCGGATCCGGAAGGATCCCACACACCACCCACCGTTCCCCCACTCCCTCACAATCCCAATTGCCTTTTGGAACAGGATCGCCGTGTCTGGCCTTTTTTTGGTCACAGCGCGCAAGTACGCGCGTGTCCTCTACACGTACGGGCGGACCGTGGGCATCTCGGCTTTGGATTTGGATCTCGGCGGTTTTCGAAACGTTCTAATTCTTTCCCTTAATTTTTCGGAACGAATAAACGTTATCTAGAGTAAAATGCCGTAGAAATTCTCTTGAAATGTTATCAAGCTTCATTTTCTCCTTTTTTGACATTTCAGATTAGTTTTTAGTTATTTTTATTTGTTATACTTTATTTTCTATTTTTAGTTCGAGTTTCGATGCTAGTTTTTCGAGTTTTCATAGGTTTTTTTTTCGATGTTTCGAGTTATTCTATGTGAAATTATAATTTGTTTTCTCTATTTTTCCCACTAGCATATTTTAAACAAAAGTTATAAGATTGGTGACTTATTATCGTTTGTATTTTCGAATTATCGATTTTCGGGTTTGGGAAGCCCTTTGTAATCGAAAATTCCATTTCTTAACTTTTCGTATTTTTCGATATTTGGCCTACGCGCCAGTACGCTTCACTAAAATACAAATTCCGGTACATTTTTAAACGATTTTTTAGATGTTTTCGTAGCTGAAAAACTTTTCATTCAATTTCCCGGTGCGCTAGTCGATCAATAATTAGTGCGTCACCGGGTGAACGTCATTACTTCGAAAGTCATTACTTCGAAAGTCATTACTTCGAAAAGTCATTACTTCGAAAAGTCATTACTTCGAAAAGTCATTACTTCGAAAAGTCATTTCTTCGAAAAGTCATTTCTTCGAAAAGTCATTTCTTCGAAAAGTCATTACTTCGAAAAGTCATTACTTGAAAAGTCATTTCTTCGAAAAGTCATTTCTTCGAAAGTCATTTCTTCGAAAAGTCATTACTTCGAAAAGTCATTACTTCGAAAAGTCATTACTTCGAAACGTCATTACTTCGAAAAGTCATTACTTGAAAGTCATTTCTTCGAAAAGTCATTACTTCGAAACGTCATTACTTGAAAAGTCATTTCTTCGAAAAGTCATTTCTTCGAAAAGTCATTTCTTCGAAAAGTCATTTCTTCGAAAAGTCATTTCTTCGAAAAGTCATTTCTTCGAAAAGTCATTTCTTCGAAAAGTCATTACTTCGAAAAGTCATTTCTTCGAAAAGTCATTTCTTCGAAAAGTCATTACTTCGAAAAGTCATTACTTCGAAAAGTCATTTCTTCGAAAAGTCATTTCTTCGAAAAGTCATTTCTTCGAAAAGTCATTTCTTCGAAAAGTCATTTCTTCGAAAAGTCATTTCTTCGAAAAGTCATTTCTTCGAAAAGTCATTTCTTCGAAAAGTCATTACTTCGAAACGTCATTACTTCGAAAATATGCTAATTTGGAATGTTCATATCACGAAATCCATGACACTGACGATAAAACCATTGCGTAGGTACCATATGCCTATTCTATTAAGGCTATTACTGTGTAGAGTTTCGGTCTGTATTAGGATTGTTAGTTACCCCATCTCTACGAATTATTATTTTGTTATAATGATCCTTGCATTCAACCACTGAAGCATCACGATGTTTACCTAAAAATTTCCGTGTATGTTTTGATGCTCTCTGAAGTGACATCAGAAAATGTTCGTACTAACCAATAAAACATCAAAAAGGGGGAAAAAAATTTGCCGATTTTTTTCATGCGAAGTATAAAAAACTCGATCGAATAAACGGACCGGTAGAGGCAGAATGGTGTCAATTAGCGTACGTGCTATGCATGTTTTTCGAAGTAATGACGTTTCGAAAGAAATGACTTTTCGAAGTAATGACTTTTCGAAGTAATGACTTTTCGAAGAAATGACTTTTCGAAGTAATGACTTTTCGAAGTAATGACTTTCGAAGTAATGATTTTCGAAGTAATGATTTTCGAAGTAATGACTGGCAGCCGTGCGTCACCATCTAAACTTATGCAAATCACGATCGAATAAGGCCAATAAAAATATTATGCTATTGTTTGCCGATATCCTTTAAAACACAGCGTTTTTTGACCGCCTCAAGCCATTTTTTTGGGATCCCCGGCGCGCGCTCAAATCTCGCCGTCGATCAGGGGCCGATTTCGTGAAAGAAGCCCACTTACCAGTTCCTTCCTCCTCCCCCCTAGAAATGCAGATCCATCGACGAGATAGAAGACAGAGGCCCGGTTGTGTCTTCGCTTCCCCTTTACTGCTGCAGGCTTTACCTTATACAGGTGGCAGTCGAGAAACAAGCTCGAAGCTCGAGAGGCTAGATTCGTGAGCCACGATTTGCTTCACTTGCCAGGCATTGCAGAGAACAGCTAGTTGTTGATCAAAATTCTCATTCTCCTGATACTCAACTTTGCCTCTGCTTTGTTTCCCGAAGCCGTTATTCAACCTCACAAATTGATTGCTGACCGCGTTTTTTAACCATTGATGGCTCTTTTTTTTCTTTTGGCTTTTCTCTCTTTCTTTCTCTCTTTCTCTCCCTCTCTCTCTCTCTCTCTCTCTCTTTTCCTCTCTATCTTTTCTTTGCTCGCTGCCTCTAATGCTTTCGCTAGCCTTAAGTTTTTTTTTCCCTTCTTTCCCTGAATGGTATTCTCTATTTTTTTACATGAAGTTGCCTTACGTGCACGTCCATTACGTGATTTAATGCCGAGAAGCATGTTCGGGGTCTTTCGCTACTTTATACTATGATGTTCCTTTGCTGATTGCTATACTCGGTACTTTGCCGATTTTCAAACTCACATTTTTTTGCATAAATTCTATTGTCACATTAAATTAATTAACACCACATTAAAATGTGCGACGCCTGGTTTCTACTTCCGATTCATGTCACCGCCCCTTTAATCGCGACAAATTCAGCAAAAAAAATTTCAGCCGGTCCCCCTTTTCCCCCCGGCAGCGGCTCGCGTGTGTGTGGGGCGATGCTGGCCGGTTGGCTGCTTGCCGCCCTACTGCCGCTTTGGCATGGGGCCAAGGTAAATCCATTACGACGTTAAAAACTTGTTTTTTAGTGCGATGATGACCCAGCAACACGGATATCTGATGTGCAACTCTCGTGCGCTGATGGCTGGGAGCGCAGCGGAGAAATGCTTGAAATTGATGCACACCACGAAGTCGTGGCCTCAGGCGATGGCTACTTGTGATAGGTGAGGGAGAGATAGAGAGAGAGAGCGAAAGAGAGATAGAGAGAGAAAGAGAGAGGCATCAAGTTCAAGCAACGCATCTATGCAGCTAATTAGGAAAATCACGTAAAAAGTCAGAAAAGTGCATGAAGTTAGAAAATTTGGCTGAACTTCTAGAACTTGATGAACGGCTGTTAACCAGTATTATCTACGCTGAATTATAGCGGAGTACCATCTAATTATTCAGATACGGCGCCCAACTCGCCCGGATCGAATCCCCCGGAGAAAACGACTTCGTTGCCCGGATAATCAAGAGGCCCGGGAGGGCACAACTTGCCGCCGGACAGTACTGGATTGGTGCGTATTTTTTGGTTTTTTCACCGTTTTAAAGGGAGCTGTACGTTAATAAACTCTCATTAATGCGCCCATTTTCAGGACTAAGTTGCGAGGAACAAGCTGGAGACGTTGTCTTCCGATGGGCTGACGGCGTACCTGTCTCGAGGTACACCGGCTTCTGGGCTAGAGATCAGCCGGATCCGGCTAGCGGCTCGTGCACAATAGCTGGTAGGTGATGCTCATCCTGTTTTTGAAAAGACCAAGTTAGGCTAAAGCTCAAGTTATATCAATCGTATTTTCAGAGGTCCAAAAAGCCACTCTGCAATGGAAGTTGGACCAGTGCAATCTGTTGCTGCCATTCATTTGTGAGCGGCCGGCTTGTGTTAAAGGTGAGCCAGAGCGAGAGAGACCGTGAGAGAGAGGCAGAAAGAGAGAGGGGAGAGAAATAGAGAAAGAGAGAGAGAGAGAGAGATAGCATAAATCGATTTCCGATGAGAATCCGAAAATCTGTTTCCCGAAAATCTGAATCCCGAAAAATCTGAATCCCGAAAATCTGATTTCCGAAAATCCGATTCCCGAAAAATCTGAATCCCGAAAAATCCGTTTTCCGAAAATCCGATTCTCGAAAATCCGATTCCCGAAAATCTGAATCCCGAAAAATCCGAGCCCCAGAATCCAAACCTGAAAGGCGCTCTGAAAAATTAAGTTTATTGAAAAAAAGCCAAAATAGGCGGGGGTGAGGATTTCGGCGGGGGGGAGGTGGGCCTATAGGCAGAGGGGGTGCCTAGAGAGCAGGGCGGGCGCTGAGACGCAGATTGCCCCCCGCCTGAATCTCCCTCCCCCCGCCTCGTTGAATTGTACCAGGGTTTTTTTTTCAGTTCACAAACCGCAGATTCTTCGGATTCAGATTTTTCGGGAAACAGATTTTCGGGAAACGAATTTTTCGGGATTCAGATTTTTCGGGAACCGAATTTTCGGGATTCAGATTTTTCGGGATTCGGATTTTTCGGGAATTCGATTTTCGGGAATCGGATTTTCGGGAAACGGATTTTCGGGAATCAGATTTTCGGAAGTATAAGCGAATCCCCATAAATCACAAACTTTTTCTAGGAGCTTTCTTCTGCCTAAATGGTGGTTGCGTCCCGGAAGGCCGCCACTGCAATGGCATCGACGACTGCGGCGACCTGAGCGACGAGTTGAACTGTCCAGGTAAAAGCTTTAAAATCGAGCTATAGAAAAACGTATTTCTAGCCTCCCATTCCGACCTGGCCTGCCTCCAATACGAGAAGGGCGAGAGCGGCAAGTTCGCCACACCCAACTATCCTTCGAGCTACAAAGTACGTATTGAATTGATTGAATTTACACAACATTTTTAGGGAAATACGGCCTGCCGCTGGGTGATCGAGGGACCGATTAACACGAGGATTCATGTGGGTTTTCTCTCTCTCCCTCTCTTTCTCTTTCTCCTCTCTCGCACTCTCTTTCTCTCGCTCTATCACAGTCTTTCTGTCTCTCGCTTCAAATTCAACCTCAGTTGTAGCTTGAATTCGAATACTTCGAGACTGAGGAAAACGAAGACGTGGTGACAGTACTTGATGGTGGCCCATCAGAAAATGCCTCTGTTGTTTTGGCCTCCCTCTCAGGTGAATTCGTCCTTGTCAAGTTCAAGCTCAATTTTAGGCACCAAATCCCCGGAAGGCCTCGAATTTTTGTCCTCCTCCAACATTGTTATCGTGCGTTTCCGGTCCGACGCCCTGGTGCAAGCGCGAGGTTTTCAAGCCGTTTGGCGGGCAGGTAAGCACAATAAATTTCTTGGATTGTTCTTCATCAGGATCACTTAAAAGTGCGAAAAAATCATTTTTTTTGTAGAAATAGAAATTGCCATTTTTTTGCCTTTAAAGGGATTTTCAAGAGAAAACGGGTGGAAAACGTCATCTTCTTGCTTTCCTAGCGTCTCTAGAACCTTCTCTAAATGTCTTGAAATTTTTTTTTGAGGCGCTTCGTCAATACCAGTTTTTGAAGGTGTTTTACTAGTTCTAGGAACTGATGTTTTGCCTCTGAAAACAACGATCTGGGTTTTTTCAACGGTTTTTAGGATTTTCCCCCCAAATCCCGACGTTTTTAAGAAAGTCCGAAACCTACTCCGATTAAAGCTGTCTTTGCTCTTAGGATGTTAATCACCATTGCGTAGCCCTTGTGTTTCGAGGAGCGTCGCGTAGTCGGTAACCGTCTGTCTTCTGTCATCACCCCCTGGAGGTCGTGGTGTGGGCCTCTCAAGTTTCCGCCCGCCCCGCCTAATCGGTCAGGCCCTGATTTGCACACATTGCGCGTCTCTCTCTCTCGCTCTCTCTCTCTTGCTCTCCCTCGCTTCCCTGCCCGTATGAACAAACCGCCCCCGGGGATCTAAACTTCTAAACAGGCGCCCGACACTACACGTAACCCTCCGGGGGGGGACTGGATATAGTCAACTTCCGGAAAAAACGTGAAATGAGCGGATTTTGGTCCCGAAGAACCTTTGCTAGCTAGCCCGTTAAAAAATAGGGTAAGAATTTCACCGGAAATCGGAATTAAACCGACTTTGACCTCGAACTACAAAATTAGAGAAATTACAGACGTCGCTAAATTACTTAGGTATCAGCAAATTATTCACAATTAGGCAAAAATTCTATCAATAAATATCTTGTAATTGTTAAACTATAGTACCTTTCCAATGCGGAGGCGAGCTGACTGCGCAACCTTACGGCCAGAGCCTGACGAGCCCAGATTTCCCAAACGGCTACCCCAATGACGTGGAATGCGTCTGGAAAGTCGACGCTCTTGCTGGGAACCTGATCACGTTGACGGTAGGTTTACTGTAAAAAAATAACCAGATGTTTTAAATAGTTTTCGCTCAAAAGAGAGGAACAAATTTCGGAGCAACAGAAAAGTAAAAAAAATCGTAGCTATCTCCTATGCTCATTAGCTCATCCAAAAGCGCAGCAAACTCTGAATTTCTCGGAGTTTTCTAAAAAATGACAAGATTAGGATACTCGCTCAAATTTCAACCAAGAGTTTTCTAAAAACCTCCATATTCCAGCTTGACGAGATCGCGCTTGGCGAGAACGATTTCGTGATCATCTACGATGGGGCGTCGCCTGGGGCGCCGATTTTGGCCCGATTATCTGGAGGCGAAAACCATACCGTGGGACACATTATCTCGACCACCAACCAGCTGTACATCTACTTCTTCTCCGACACCACCAAGTCGAGGGCCAGAGGGTTTAGCATTGGATATAAGCGAGGTAGGGTATCTGTTTATCTCTCTTTCCCTCTCTCACTCTCTCAATCATGCTCTCTCTTAAGCTCAGTTTGTCAGATCTCGGGTTTTTCTCTTCACGCTGATCTAACCCTCTTGCTTAAACACTCGTGCTCACGCTCCTTCCTTTGTCGCCCTCTCTAACGCCTTTCTCTCTTTTTTCTCTCCTGCTCTCGCTCTCCTTCCCTCTCACTTCTCTCTCTAATGCAGATTTTCTAGGTTGCGACGTCACGGTGCGTCAAGCCGCGGGTCACCTGGTATCTCCCGGTAATACTCGGGTAATTTTTACTACGTGTTTATGGCTTTGTAACTTATTCTATATTTTAAAGATTATATTGTAGATGCCAAAATATGATGGATTACTGTAACTGGGTCATTTTCTAGATCCCCTACCCCGGTCCGGTCACCTGCACCTACACCATTGAGGTCCCGGATGCGAGAGGAGACCAATCCCTCTCCTTCTCGGCTAATCGTTTTGATCTGGCTGTTGACGACTTTTTAAAGGTATTTCGACGTCAAGCAGATGTATTTCAACGTTGATTCGGATGCTTTATGTTTCTAGCTTTATTAAAATTTTGCCCAGATCTACGAGGGCTCCACAACTGGTCGTGCCCTTCATGAAGGCGACGGCTTCTCGGCCCAGCAACGCCCGCCCAAGCACCTCTTTGCTCGGCAGGGTCGTGCTCAACTGGTCTTTGAGAGCAACGCCATCAGGAGTGCCAGCGGATTTAATCTGACGTTTTCGACAAGTACGTTTAGCGCCGCATTAAAACATGAAAGGTCATTAAAAATCAGCATGACAGTTGAGAGCCTTAATTTTTCGGCATTATACTTTCCTAAAATTTGCTATTTTCAGACTGCGTCCCCCTCCGCCCTCCAGCGCTCGTGACGCTCTCCACGAAGACGTCAACTTACGGAACTTCAGTTACTGTAGCTTGCCCACGAGGCTTTGAGTTTGTCAACGGGCATGGTCGACAATACACCATCAACTGCGAGCTGGGCGGAAAATGGTCAGATGCGACAATTCCGGATTGTCAACGTAAGTTTTTGATCTCGCTCTCTCTCTCTCTCTCTCTCTCTCTCTCTCTCTCTGTCTCTCTTTCTCTCTATCTATCTCGCTCTCTCTCTTTCTAACCTTCGCTTTTTCAGCCCAGTACTGCGCTCCGGTCCCCCAGATCGCCAACGGGTTCGCCGTCTCGGCCACCAACGTCTCCTACCAGGGTCGTGCTCGGTATTCATGCTACGACGGGTTCCGCTTCGCTTCCGGCCGAGACTCCGAGGGTACGGTTGCTAGGACAAAACCCAGGGCCCAAAAAGCTCTTTTTGGTCTTTTTTGATCTTTATCTCATTTATCTCTATTTTTCAGAAATCCTCTGCGGTGAAGACGGGCACTGGACCCCGCCTCCGCAGTGCAAAGGTATTGTTTTAAACTGGATTTTTTAAATATTATTGAAATTTTAGCATCCAGCTGCCCTGCGCTGACTCCATTCCAAAATGGCGACCGTATGCTGGAGTTTGGAGATGGTACCGGATATGGAACCGTCTTCAGATTTGAGTGCTCTCCTGGATTCCGGTAAGTCGGAGGAGCGTTAGCCTAAGCCTAAGCCTGAGCCTGGGCTAAACTAGGCTCACGCCTAAGCCTAAGCCTAAGCCTAAGCCAAGCCTAAGCCTTAGCCTACTCAACCATTTCAGTCGCATTGGTGCTTCAACCCTGCTCTGCCAAACCGATGGCACCTGGAGCTTCGCCCAGCCGACTTGTAGACGTAAGAATTTTCAGCCTAGTTTCGTTAAAGGGAGAGTGTCACCAGTTTGTCACGCATCTTGAGGGATTTGAACTTTTTTCTGGTTTCTTCACCCCTTGAAAACGATGTTTTTAGGCCTGACCTGCACGAACATCCCGAATATCGCCCACGGCGGCATCGTCGCCGGGGACAAGTTCTCGTTTGGAGATACAGCTCGTGTGGAGTGTGATCTTGGCTATCGAAGCGATGGACCGGAAGAAGTCAAATGCCTGGCCAACCAGACTTTCTCCACGGTGCCGAAATGCGTTGACATCGATGAGTGCGCCGAGCAGAAGTCGCTATGCTCAGGTATGGAGAAAGAGAAAGTAAGAGAGCGAGAGAGACCTGAGAGATAGAGCCAGAGAGAGAGGGGGAGAGAGGGAGAGAGAGGGAGAGAGGGAGAGAGAGGGAGCCAGAAAGAGAAAGAGGGAGCGAGAGGGAGAGAGAGAGCCAGAAAGAGTGAGAGGGGGAGAGGGAGAGAGTGAGAGAGTGAGTGAGAGGCAGAACGAGAGACTGGAAGAAATCGCGTGTTTCAGAAGCTTCTACCGTCTGCCGAAACTTGCCGGGAGGGTACTACTGCGAGTGCCGAGCCGGATTCACCAGTCAGAAGAGTAAGGGCATTCAGACAAACGAAATTTCGATGTTTTAGGCTGCTCCAACGCTTCCCCACTTCCGGTCGTACACGCAACGGCTACTTCCGAGAATTTCCTGTACCCAACGGCTACGTTGTCTCGAGGTGGCTGGTGCGCAGAGGAGAACGATCCGGTTAAGGTATGTAGGAAGAGAGTTCCATCTTCAAGCTAAAAATTCTGCTTAATCGCTTAGTTATTTGAAAATTCTGAACGCCTTCTTCAGGCCGTCACCATCGACCTCGGCACGCCAAAGACGTTGGAAAGACTCCACATCGAGAAAACTGCCGACGGCTACCCGACCCGTATCTCGATCCGATTCGCCAAAAACGCTTCGCAACCACTTGTACAGTACGCAATTGGCCAGGAAACAGTAAGTCTCTAAATCTAACGCTCATTCTCCATTGATTAGGTCTTCTCCCTGCGCGCAGTAGCGATGTCGGGTGGAGAGTTGTTCTCCCTGCCTCAGCCTGTCGAGGCACAGATCGTGGAAGTGCGCCTTGTCGAGACGAAAGGAGTGGCTTGTGCTCAGGTAGACTTCAGGTGGCTCGGGCTCATCATGAAATTGCTTAAGATCGCCGTTCTGGGGTGCCAAAAAAGCACCTGCGTCGACATCAACGAGTGCGAGGAGGACAACGGGCACTGTGATCATCTTTGCGTCAATCATATGGTAGGTTGTCGCGTTGATCAGGACCGCGAATGCGTCACGCACTGCGTCACTTGTAGCGTCGCGTAGTCGCTAGTGCGTACTTGCAGCGTATCATCAAGACATCAGAATCTTGTAGTGCGCCTCAGAGAGCGCGTAGCGTATTGCGTCGCGTTTTTAACAAGCTGTAAGCTCCGAACTGACATGGTGTGTAAAAAAACCGTAATTTCAGGGCGGATACGAGTGCGCATGCAAAGACGGCTACGACCTGTTCACTGCCGATGGTCAGGGCGGGCGCGTCGTCAAGGAGGGCGAGACCGGCTATAGCAATTTGGACGTATACAGGTTCAATTTATCTCTAAGAGAATACCTATCAACCACGCCAGATTCAACAAAACGTGCGTCCCGAAAATCTGCCCCACCGTCACGTCCCCAATGAACGGCAAGCTGCTCGCCACCGGCAAGGAGTTCGCTTACCCGATGACCGTCAAGTTCCAGTGCAATTTTGGATATCAGGTATTATTTACGGTTCTATAGAAGTCTGTACTGCTTGAAGATGATGGGCGCCGAGTTCATCCAATGCCTGGCTGACGGAACTTGGAATGGCACAACACCGTTCTGTATTCGTACGATATTCTTGGTCGTATCTTATTAGTGATTTCTTTAGCGGCCACTTGCCAAGGAGTTCACAACATTACGAATATCGGCCTTTACGTCTTCCCGGACAACGACACGATCGCGTACGGGCAGAACGTGTCGATCATGTGCACGCAGCAGAATCGACCAGGTGAGAGAGAAAGCAGAGAAAAGAGAGAAAGAGACGGAGAAAGAAAGAGAGAGAAAGAGCGACACAGAGAGAGATATAGAACGAGAGAGAAAGAGAGTGAGAGAGCTAGAGAAGCGAGCACAAGATTCTTTAGCTCGTCCTTCGCCCCTCTTCGGATTCCGCGAGTGCGTTTTTGATCCTCAGGCCGATGGCAGAGACTACTGGTTGAGTGGAGCAGGAGTGGACTGTCCGATGGTAGGTTTCGTACTTTAAGGGATAATTTGAAGTGATGCACGTCAACTTTTACGTAGCTTAGCGTACTTGTTACGTAGCACATCGTAACATTCACGTAGCGTAGCGTACTTGTCTAGATAACGCTAGTCTATGTGCTGTAATGTTTACGTTGCATCGTGTAATTCTTGCGTAGCATAACGTATCGTAGCGTAAACCGCTATAGCGTCACTTAAGTTTACAGTGATGCTCATTAATGCCTCAAAAACCTTTTTCAAACCCCTTTGTCGTCCTCCGTACTCACTCGTTGGGCGCTCGACGTACGACGATAGACTCGTCCGGTGTCATCTCGACGGCTCCTGGGATCTTGGCAGTCTTCGATGCGAGGGTAAGCGAGTTGTAGCTTGTATTTTGGCGGAGCAGTACGGCCCAGTTCGCTTAGCCAAACCGGGGGAGTTGATCTGTTTCCTCTTGGCTTGAACAGCTTGAACTCTTTGATACTTAGGTCACCACCAATCGCTCTAAATTTTCATTTCTTGAACTGCTTGAACTCGTCGTTTAAAAAAACACCCGTTTTTAGGTCCGGTTTGCGTCGACCCCGGCTACCCTCCGGATGGCGCTGTAGCTCTGACCTCTGTGGAAGAAGGAGCTGTGGCCAAGTTCAACTGCAACCGCCCGGGCTACAAGCCATTCCCGTCGGATTCTATTAACTGCACCCTGGTAGGGTAACTCAAACCTGGAGATGAACTTGCTTTAGGGAACTCCTTGCACTCTCTCTGAAGACCTCGGCATCAGCGATGGCTACATCCCGGATGGGGCTTTCGCCGACAATTCGGACACCGTTAACTATGGATATGAGCCGCATAAGGTAATTTAGGATGTTAAGCCGATGCCTAAGCCTATGCCGAAGCCAAAGTCTAAGCCGAAGCCTAAGCCAACCCTAAGCTAAGCCTGATTTTAGGCTCGGATGAGCTCGACCGGATGGTGCGGCCAAAAAGACGCGTTCATCTTCCTCTCCATCGATCTACAAAGGGTGTACACCTTGACGACTTTGCGCCTGGCCGGTGTAGCTGGCCAAGGCCCACTCCGTGGCCATGTCACCAAAATGCAGCTCTTCCACAAGAAACAATACAGCCACAACTACGACACGTATCCCGTGGAGTTCGAGACGCCGGCCGGGAACCACAATGCCATGCATCACTTCGAGTTGAGCCCGAGTCTCCAGGCCAGATATCTGCTGCTCGGGGTCTCGGAGTATGAGGGTCACCCATGTATGCGATTCGACGTCCAGGGCTGCTTGGCTCCGGCTTCCATTCATGAACTGCCGATGCATCTTCAGGTCGGCTGGAACGCTTCCGTCCCTACCTGTATCGATGCGGAACCACCGGTTTTCAGGTAGCTGCTCTCTCTCTCTCTCTCTCTCTCTCTCTCTCTCTCTCTCTCTCTCTCTGTCTCCCTCTATCTCTCACTAACTCTCTCTCTTTCTTTCTCTCTCTATCTCTCTCACTCTCTGAAATTTTCGCTTTTTTGAAAAACGACAATGTTCAGCAACTGCCCAGCCAACCCGATCTACGTTTCGGCTGATGACAACGGTCAATTGGAGCCCGTGGCTTTCGAAATTCCGCGAGCATCTGACAACTCTGGACGTGTCGCCTGGGTCCGAGTGGAGCCTCAGGGCTTCGAACCTCCCCGCGTCGTCAGCGCTGATGTTGATGTGCTCTACACAGCCTTTGATGAGGCCGGAAATACTGCCGAGTGTTTGGTGCAGATCCGGATTCCGGGTAAGTCTAGGGTACGATAGCCGCGTACGAATTTTTAATGATTTTTTGGCTGTACTCGTCGAACTTGATGATCTTTAGACACCCTCCCGCCCGTTATGAAATGCCCCGACTCGTACGCCCTCTGGGCCCCAGAAGGTTCCAATGTCACGGAAGTTATCTTCGACGAGATGAGCGTCCCCATGGTCATCCAAGACGTCTCGAACGTCACGTCCGTCTCGTTCAACCCGCCAAAAGCTAACATCAGGCTCGGCGAGCACTTGACTGTTGAGGTACAACAACTTCAAACAGCAATACATCATTTATTTCCAGGTCTCGGCGGTAGATGCTCTCGGCAACAGCAACAAGTGCCAATTCCAAGTGGCCTACATGCGTAAGTACATCAACAGCTCGACGTAGAGTAGCAAAACTTTCTAGCCGAGGTCTGCTCATCCTGGTCCCTCGCCAGTTCGCCGAACATCATCAAGGCGTGCGCCGAGCGGGATGGAGCTACCGTTTGCACAATCTCATGCCATAAGGGATATAGATTTGTGGATGAGGACAAGGTTCGACAAGTTCAAGGAGTTCAAAATTATCCGTTCTAGATATCTACAGATTAACAATAACAAATAAAGCTCAGATAGAACAAGTTAAAGGAGTCCAATCCGATATTCCAGATCGAGAAGGAGTTCGCGTGTTCCGACGGCGCTTGGTCACCATCTGGAGTCGCGCCCGCGTGCGTGCCTGTAGCTGATGAACCTGCTCGATATGAGCTGAGCGTTGGGGTTGACTACCCGGTTGCGACGCCGCCGAGTGCGGAGTGTATAAAGGTGGGTAGTCCGGTTTCAAAGGGAGCTGGTAAACACAAGTTTTCACGTTCTAACTCGTTTTTTTGCAGGGCTACACCACCCTGATCACCACCTACTTTGACTCCCTCGACGCTGCCTTGTCCCAACGCTGCTCCTCCTCCGTCCAGGTCTACGTCCGCTTCCTCGACGTCAAATTCCATCAGCAGCCCGGAAACACGCAGGCCAACTACACGATTCAAGTGGGTTTTACAGCGTTGCCGGTTTTTTTTTAATTCGGGGGATTGATGCTATCACCGACGACCCGCATAAATAATCCCGACAAAATTTTCCATGCCATTGTCCGAATGTCGGCATTTTAAAAGTCGACGTCGGCTATACGCTTGACTTCCATAATCGGTGCCAATGCTAGTCCATTAATACCGACATTGATGATACCGAAAAAAACTGCATTTGTCGGCATTTTTTCGGGATTTAGTGACTCAAAAACGCTATATCTTCCAGATCCTGCCCTCCGTCCTGCAAGACGTCTTCTACGATCTTTGTGGCCTTACATTACGCACAATTTTCGACTTGAGAATTCCTGGCATGTCTTTGTTATTAATTATTCTTTTAAAGCTACCGTATTGATTGGTCTCAAATTAACTCGGGAGCTCAAAGTATCGGATTTAATGCTCATTTCCAGGAGCAACAGCCCCGATCAAGCAGCTCCTTTCGCTCGACGCTGGAGCTACACAATCCGGACAGTGCCCAACGCTCGTTGCCGCTAATTCTATCGTATCTCAGGTAAGAAAAAGCCAATAATTGAGGAATTTCAACGTGAACATGAAGATTCCTACTATTAAAGAACTGAAGATGATCACATTTTCAGTAGGGTCTGATTTTCTGCTATTTCAGGGTTTCGGCTGCGCCGACGGCGAGGTACTACGCGCGCCAAAGGACGGTAGTCTGCCAGAGTGCTGTGAGTAACTTTCATAGTTTTTAATCGGCAGTTTAATGTATATTTTGCCAGACCTTTGCATACTGTATTTTTATCGATTTATCGCTGCACGGTCATTTTTAGTACCCTGCCCCGTCGGAAGTGTCAACGTCAACAACAGCTGTGTCAAGTGCCCCAGGGGCTCCTTCCAGGTGGGTAGATTATGATATTCTAGACGTGATTAGCATATCTTAAGGCATGTTGCACTTGAATACTTTAAAAAAAGTTTTTTTAATAACAAAAAAAACTGAAATTGTCGAATTTTCAGGATGAAAAAGGTCAAGTCGCTTGCAAGGCTTGCCCTGATGGTCATTACACACATTATTCTGGTTCTCACGCCCTGGAGCAGTGTCTAGGTAAGACGAAACTACGCAAATTGCGTAAGATACGCTGTCTACAAAACCACTATTCTATTTTAGCCGTCTGTGGAAATGGAATGTACTCCGCTAGTGGTCTGATCCCTTGCCAGCTGTGCCCGAGGCACACCTATTCCGGTCCAGCTCCAATTGATGGATACAAGGTTGGTTCTGGATTACTATTAAAGGAAATCGAAAGCAGTAAAATCGACTCTAACGTCGGCTAGGTTTCAACAGTTACTCTAAACCCGTAATTTTCAGGAATGCACCCCCTGCGACCCCGGAGCGTACACCGCTCGCCTAGGATCCACCGGACCATCGCAGTGCAAGCAGGCCTGCCAGGCTGGCACCTTCTCGCTGACCGGGTTGGAGCCGTGCTCCAGGTGCCCTCAGAATTACTACCAGCCGAGTTTGGGGCAACAGAGGTTAGTTGGCGATTAAAGTATTTAAAACTCTTTCTCTCCCTCTCACTGTCTCTCTCTTTCTCATACGATTTTTTCCAGATGCGTCGAGTGCGCAAACTCGACAGCCACATTTTCCGAGGGAGCAGCTTCTGAAGACATGTGTGTGGCCATCGACTGTGGTGCTGTGGAATGTGAAAATCGCGTAGGTTTTGCATTTTTAAACTTCTGAAGGTTTCTAAAACAAAGATGAGTCAGTAACGTTAAAGAAATTTGAATCCTACTGCTTAAAATTCAGATTTTAATTTTCCAGGGCCTCTGCGCGATCAAGAATCACCGTGCAGTATGCGAGTGCCGCCCTGGATATTCAGGATCAAGGTGCGAAGAGACGAGAGAGGTCGGTTTTGACGTGGATGATCAAATAGAACATCTACAGGTCTGTGCCAGCAACCCGTGCTTCAACAATGGTGTCTGCGAGGCCGCTTCCGGGACATATCGATGTATTTGCCCGAAACGTGGGTGTTTTAAAGGGAGTGGCACACCGGGGATTTTGACTGATGTTTCTAGCTAGCCATTAATGCTTAAAGAATTCATAATACGTTCGTGTCCAGATTACTCCGGACCTCGCTGTCAGAAGGGCCCAGAAGACTGTGACGGTGTCAGCTGCCCGAACGGCGGCGTCTGTCACAATCTACCCGGCTATGGAACCAAGAAGTGTTTGTGCAGGTGAGCACGACTCTCCATCTCTCTCCCTCTTTCTTGCTTTCGTTTTCTCTCGCTCTCTCTCTCCTTCTGTCTCTCTCTCTAGCCATATAAATTTCCGTTTAGAACCGGTTTTGCGGGCACCGACTGCGAGGAGGTCACCGACATTTGTTCAACTGCTAACCCATGCCGCAATGGTGCTGACTGCCAGCCGCTTCAACTTGGTGAGTTCTACGCATATTGCTATCCATTTAAAACACCAGTATGAGTAGATATAACCGTATAAAGGAGAACGTTTTACAACGTCTGCAAGAGAGAACGAAAGAGCGAGAGAGTGAGAGAGAGAAAGAGAGAGAGCGAAAGAAAGCGCGAGAGGGCACGAGAGATACAGAGCACGAGAGAGTGAGAGAGCCAGAGAGAGTGCCAAACCTGGCTAATTTCCGAATTCCAGGCCGTTTCAAATGCAAATGTCTCCCCGGCTGGGACGGCCCGACGTGCTCGCACAATATTGGTGAGTCTTCAGAATCTTTTTACGCACTTTCGACGCTTTATACACACCAAGAAACAGTAGATGACCAGGAAAAGCGGGGAGATCATAAAACAACCCCAAAATCGTGATTCTGGAGCATGACTGGTGAATATGAGATCCAAGAAACAGGGAGCAAGCTTGGGAGAAGGGGGTAAAATCTGGGACGAGAGGGATACCGCGTGGCGCCAAGAAACGAGAGAAACGAGAGATAAATAGGAAAAGACATAAAAACCTATGTAAACAGAAATATAGCGAAAGAGGCTTATGGCAGGCTCGGATAGGTGGCCCCCTTACTGGCGTCCTGCTTGTGGTGGGGCGGCGGGTAGTCGGGGTTATAGGCTGGGGCCGAGGCTTCTTGTGGGAGCTGAAATTTATAATTTAGTTAGCGTAAGTTTAGGCGTAGGCTTAGGCTTGGGCTTAGCTCAGGCTCAAGCTCAGTCTTGGGCTACGGCATAGACTTAGGCTTCAGCGAAAAGACAACTCACCGGCCGGAAGCCGTTCAGGTGCTCGTAGTACTTCTTCGTCAGCATGAGTGCGAAACCGTTGTAAAGCGCGTAGACGAAGGAGAGCACTGAAGAAAGGTTTCAAGATGTTTTGAAGCTTTGCGCTCATAGATTCTTGCCTTGTCAGCTCCTTTAAGAGCTCAAAAGGTACGATACACGCTATCCAAAATTTACGCATTAATGATGGCCCAGCCTCAAGCAACTCACATCCAAAAACTCCTGCGTAGATCTTCAAATCCGATACCATTTTTCCCTTCTCGAAGTCGTCGAGCTCGCCGGGGTAGAAGTACTAGAATAGATAGGTTAATTAAGGCCATTAGTAACCCACATCATGAAGTTGGAAGACCATCTTGTTCATCTTCTCCTCCCCACTCATGAAATAGTAGAGGACAAAGATGCAGCCCAGGGTCGAGAGGATGACCAGCACTAAAAAAATCGGATTAGGCTGATGCTCAGGTTTAGGCCTCGGCTTAGGCTTGGACTTGGGCTTAGGCTTAGGCTTAGACTTACTTCCACATAGCGCCAATCGGGGGAGCAGATAGTGGGCAAAACTTCGTTTGTGGGCTAGCACCGTGCAGATTGAAGCGAGGATCTAAAAATAAAGCAGAAGCTTCAAAAGCTTGGCCTTTCTACCTGACATATCAAGATGGCGGTGAGCACGACAAAGGAGACGATCGTGATCCAGTGCCTAAATTGACGATTATTGGGATCTAGCACAGATTCATCCGGAATGCGAAAATGAGGATCGCTAATAGAGAGCATTGGGGAATGAGCAAAGCACCTCGGGAGAAGGAGGACAAAAAAAGAAGAGAGAGAGAGAGAGAGAGAGAGAGAGAGAGAGAGATAGAGTGAGGGAGAGATAGCTACAAAGATCCTTGAGAATCCTTGACAACCCTGGTCTTTCCGGATTCAGATTTTGGCCAGTGGACCCTTTCTGGGGGAATGGCTTTTGAGTAATAACAGGACAGGGAAGGGCCTCCGGATGCCTTTGGGGACATGCCATTGGGACCCAGGCGCACCGCCGGGTCGCAAATTTCCCACACACAACAGCTAGTCAAACAATGGGCACATTACACGGGCAAGTGAGCGGCAGGGTTGTGTATTCACGAATTCTAGGGGAAGTAATTTCAGGGTCGACGTTAGAACGGAAGGTAAGCCTAAGCCTAAGCCTAAGCCTAAGCCTAAGCCTAAGCCTAAGCCTACGCAAATTTTGAAGCCAAGCCACTCTACCCAATTTCCCTCAAATCCCCCTCACCAACCGAATCTCCCCCCAATGAATTATTCGCAGCTGTGGTGTATCCGTGCGGGCGCGAATTCGATTTGGTCGCCCCGCTTAGCCGCTTCTTCCCCTCACCCAGAAGCCTCTGCCCCGCAAAAGCACAATTGCCAGCAGGCCGACGACGAGGGGTTGCCCTCAACCCAGTAATCAGCAGCAGCCACACCCGGGTTAGCTAGGGTTGAGAGGAGAAGCGGCGAAAAAGGCCGAGAGCCGCTTCGTATTGTTTCCAAAAATGAACTCTGGCGAAGCGGAAGGTATAGCAATGGACGAGAAGGGACTGCGAACTAGGAAAAGGTCAGAATCCTGATACTAGAGATCCCGACAGAAAAAAGCTCGACGAGAACACCAGGAATTTCGTACCAATTCCCTTCTCTCGGGCCATAAATTCGCGCCACCCCCTTTGCACTAGCAAGACAATACCACCCCCACGCACGCTATGCCCGTAATTGGCAGCGCCCCGTAGCGTGACGTTCCATTTTCTTTGTTAGTTGGCCTGGTCAGCAGCAGCCAGTCGTTTGGGGTTCTAGAGGGCAGAATGTAGCCGGAGGCCAGGGCCCAGGATTGAGCCCCCCAAATCCCCCTGACAACAGCCTGGACCTCAGAGGGGAGGGACGGCTGGCCGGAGATGGGAATGCTCCGGAATGGGGCATTAGGAGGAGCTGGCCATCAAAAAATGCTGCCCTCGAGGGTTAATCCCCCGGGTTCGGGGGGAGAGAGAAAGAGAGAAAGAGAAAGAGAGGGAGAGAGGCGAAAATAGGTCTTTTTGAGAGGAACATGTCAAAAATCAGGTTGCTGTGTTTCGTGAGAAAGAACCAAAAAAAAATTTCCTTTAAAAACCCACGGATCGTCAATCGTCTGCGCCAACTCCTCGAAGGCGTTGAACGCGAAAAAGGCGATGATCACCGTGTCGAGCAGGGAAAGCACCTAGAAGTGGAACTATAAAAAAAATTGAATTTCTCACTCGCTCCCTATACCGCTTGCCCTCTCACTCTCTCGTTCTCTCTATTTCTCTCGCTCTCACACTCTCTCACTTATTCACTCTCTCTCCTCTCTCTCTCTCTCTCTCTCTCTCTCTCTCTCTCTTTATCTCTCTCGCCCTCTCTCGCAATTTCTGAACGCCCGTGAAGCGTTCCCAAAATCATTTCAGCTGTTTAAAAGACCATTGAAGCAAAAAATTAAATCACAAAAATTGTAAAAATGAAACAACCCAGATTCTCGACTACCAGGGGTTTTTGTAAGGCTCCGGTACCTTTACAATTCAGAAATTCGATGTTAGAGCCAAAAAGAAGAAAGACCATTTGATGCTTCCCCCGGGATTGAACCCTCGAGCTATATCTTGACAACCAGGGCTCTTATCCACTGCTCTAACAGAAGAATTTGGGAAAACCGCGGTAAAACGGTGAAAATCGTCGTGAAAAGTGGGATCTATCTTGTGTAGTATAATCCGACCCACATACCGTAACACATTTGTGCAGCGGCCAGCAACAACAGCAGAACATGGCGTAGAGACGTCCGCGCTTCTTGTGGTGCTTCTTGTTGTGGTGGGAATGGTGTTGGGGGTGGGGGTGGGATCGATGTGGGGCGTGGCCCTGGGGCAGGAGGGATGGCTCTTCGGGCCCCCAGGGCCCATTTCTCATCTCCGCTCGCATATTAAGCTGGAAATGGTGGTTTTTCGATGAGGAGGAGGACATGGGCAAATTCGGAAACGCGGGTTTTTGCCTGATTTTTAGGCATAGAATTTTCGCGAAAAATAAAAGCGCCGGAAAGACGGGCTTCTCAGAGAAGTAGCCTATGCAAAGTTGCAGCAATTTTTAGGAACCTAAAAAAGTAGCAAAAAAAAGATTTAGACTTCTAAAAAACCCTCATAAATTGCTACGAAAAGTCAAAAAGCCGTTTTCTGAAATTGCTAGATGTATTTTGGAGCCTCTCGTAACTGCTCCCAATTTTTAACGAGGGTTTTAAGACTGCAAAGTGAAAAGAGCTCGAGCCCTCCAAAAAAAAATTTTTTCTCAAAAGCTTGAACTTCGACAAGTAAAATCAACCTTTTTGTACATCTTCGAAGCTTGAAATGATTGATTTTTACGTTGGAAAATTATGGTAATTCGAAAAAATATGCATAATCACTTCGTAATTTATGCAAATTGTAAAACGCGACGAATTAAACAAATCTGATTGTCAAAAGTTTCTAAAGACACTAAAAACTTGCATATTTTTCTCGAATTCAGTCAAACCACGCCCAGAAAAAAATCTCGAGCTCAAAAACCTCAAAAATCAGGCTATTTTGACGGAAAACACTTGAATAGGCAATTTCGGGGCGGCGGACCTCGACAAGACTATAGATTTGTTGTGAAGTTCTTCTGCTTTGTCGCGTTGACCTCACACGTGTCTACCCAAAAGTACATCCCTGCTTTTTGTCGAATTTCGGTGGCTATGCGCCTGGAGAGGGAGGGGGGCGTAAACAACCACTTGTTTACGCGTGAACGAGAGTGGAATAGCGAGAGAGAGAGAGAGAGAGAGAGAGGAGAGTGACGGGATGTCTATCTAGCTAGAGCATTTGGCCGGCTGCCCCATTCCCCCACTTGTTACGGGTCAAATTTCTACTTGCCGTGTGCCAAGAGGGCGTCATTAGGAACGGAGTGGAACGCTAGGGAATTGGACGGAGACAAAAATTTGAATAACGCAAGGCTTAGGTTTTGGCTTAGGCTTAGGCTTAGGCTTAGGCTTAGGCTTAGGCTTAAGCTTAGGCTTAGGCTTAGGCTTAGGCTTAGGCTTAGGCTTAGGCTTAGGCTTAAGCTTAGGCTTAGGCTGGGCTAAGGCTTTGGCTTAGGCTTGGCCTAGGCTCAGGCTTACAGCAACCCCTCTAAATCAATTTTTCAGACGACTGTGCCGACCGCCCCTGCGCCTTGAACGCCACCTGCGTCGACCTGGTCAACGACTTCCAGTGCAAATGCCCGAAGGGATTCACTGGAAAGCGCTGCAACCGGAAAGGTATTAATTTACGGATTTTCACTTCAATGGCCCTTTAGTCGACCTCTGCGCTTCCGACCCCTGCGTGCATGGGCTCTGCGTGGATACTCTGTACGCTAGGCAGTGCATCTGCGAGCCGGGTTAGTCAAAAATTTTGGGATTTAAAGGAAGGGGGCACAGATTTAGATACCTTAAAAACAATAAGGAAAGTTCTGCTACCTCATAGAATACTTTAAAAAGCTTTTTTTAGGCTGGACCGGTGATGTGTGCCAGATTAACATCGATGAGTGCGCGGCAACACCTTGCGAGAATGGAGCAACTTGTCACGATTTGGTAAGAGAGAACGAGAGAGTGAGAGAGAAAGAGAGAGCGTGAGACGGATACCTACTTTACCAATATTTACCTGCAGGTCGACGGCTACTCTTGTACCTGCCCAAGCGGCTACCATGGTTCTCGCTGCCAGCTCCTAGACGACCATTGCGCTCTTCAGCCATGTAGGAATAACGGTAAGTTCCGTAGTTTCCAATTGACGGCTTTGGAAGCTAAAATGCGAGCAAGAGCTTGTTCTCAATTTCCGCTTTTTAGCAAGCTGCACCAACGAGGGGCCGGTCTACAGCTGTGCCTGCCCGCTCGGATTTGAAGGGGTTCATTGCGAGCGGAACATCGATGAGTGCGGAACGATAGGAAAGGTAGAGAGATGGAGAGAGAGGGAGAGCAATAGAGAGACAAAGAGAGCGAGAAAGCATTAGACAGAGAGCGAGAGAGCAAGAGTAAGAGCTGGAGGATGCAAGTCATTTCCGTTTTTCAGTGCCACCCCAAGGGTACCGAAGCCTGCCTCGACGGTATCAACAGCTTCACGTGCCAATGTAGACCCGGATACACTGGCCAGTACTGCGAGACGCACATTGATCAGGTTTTTGGCTTTTCTGAAGGTTAATACAGTCTATTAGTGCGCTTCCTCACCCTGCCTGAACAATGGTACTTGCACCGACTTCGGCGCCACCTACAAATGCGTCTGCGCCCGCGGATGGACCGGGGATCGGTGTGAGACCGAGTCGGGAGCCTGCGACCGGAAGCCGTGCAAGAACGATGGAAGATGTGTGAATCTGGTTTCGGACTACTTCTGCGTTTGTCCGGAAGGTAAGACATAGGGATTAGTGCTTCCACTCACGCCCGCGTTATTTCTTTGAATTTGCTGTTCTTCCATTTTCTACATTTTTAATTTTGAATGATTTTTGATCACTTACAATTTTTTAGGCGTCTCCGGCAAGGACTGCGAGGTGGCGCCAAATCGCTGTGTCGGAGAACCATGTCACAATGGAGGTGTTTGCGGAGATTTTGGCTCCAGGGTCGAGTGCTCTTGTCCCAAGCACTTTACTGGTAAGATAAGACGATAATCATAAATTTTTACCTTCTAGGCGCCGGATGTCAATTCGTAGCTGAACCCTGTGCCCCTGGTACTTGTATGAATGGTGGAAGCTGTTCAGTCACTTCAGGAGGATCGTTTAACTGTGCCTGCAAAGCTGGTAAGTCGACAGGGTGAGAGCGAGAGAGAGAGAGAGAGAGAGAGAGCGAGAGAGAGCGAGAGACAGAGAGAAGGAACGAGAGAGATAGGGGAGAGGGAGAGAGGAGAGAGAGAGAGAGAGAGAGAGAGAGAGAGAGAGACGCACACAAACTCCTAAACTTCAGGCTTCACCGGCGGACGATGTGAGGCCGACATCGACGAGTGCGCTGCTAGCCCCTGCCCGTTATCAGCTACTTGCATCGACCAGATTGACGCCTATCACTGTAAATGTCCGTTCAACGTCACGGGATCTAGCTGCGATAAGGTGTGTATTTCTGACTCGTTCTCTCTCTCTCTCGCTCTCTCTCTCTCTCTCTCTCTCTCTCTCTCGTTCTCGCTCAATGCCGCCCTCCTCAGGCTGTCGACGTCGACTACGACCTCCACTTCTTCGACCCGATCCGAGGTTCTTCTGCAGCACAAGCCATCCCGCTCAAGGCCAATCTCAAGGCGTTCACCTTGTCCTTGTGGCTACAATTCAGCCAAGCTGATTCTCGTGGAAACGTGCTGACAATCTCAAACAGCTCCCTACCCTCCGAGCCGATGAACCTCACCGAGATGATGACGATCAGCTCGAATGGCGTGCGTGTGAAACTCCTCGCAGATGAGGTGCCCCTCCAGATGCCGTGGCCCGCGCTGCAGCAAATCAATGACGGGCGGTGGCATCATCTGGTGGGTTTGCGTGTTTCAGGAGTTTGTATAGCACCCATTTCTAGGCCCTCACCTGGTCGTCCGACTCCGGCTCCTTGGCCCTGTTCTGGAACGCCGTGCCCGTCTACACCGAGAAGGAATACGGCATCGGAAAAACGCTCTCAGCAAAGTAAGTGATCATCTCCAATCCTAAAACTGAATTCAGCATGTACGTCGTGCTCGGCGAGCCCACCGTACCCACCGAAAATACGCTCGACGCATTCTCAGGATCGATTACGCGAGTGAACCTCTGGGACCGGGCTCTCGATCGGGAGATGGACATCGCCCCGATGCTTTCTGAATGTCAAGGAACTGAGGTGGAGCTTTTGAGGCCGAAGCTCATTCTCACATTTCAGGATCTTTTCCCCGGCCTCATCCTCCGCTTCGCCGATTACTCAAAGCTGGTCGGCAAGGTCGAGAAACGAGCACGATCCACTTGTGGCCGTGAGACCAAGGGCGAGAAGAGCAAGGAGATCAGGGTCGAGGTAGATGGCCAGTTTCCTAGAAAGTAGATGTTTTTCTTCTAGAATTGCCCTCTTGACATCTATGCCGTGTCCGCCCAACGGGAGATGAACATCACCTGGGACGAGCCGGTGTTCACGTCGCCGGACGAGATCGTCAGGGTGGAAAAGAGTCTGAAGCCCGGAACGGTGAGTTTTGAAGGGCTGGAGATTGTAGATCCCGTTATTGGACGTCGTCACGCCGTCGGGGGTAAAAACTCGACTTCCAGACGTTCAGCATCGCTAGGAACATTTTAAATTGAGGAACTCGGACGAGATGTAAGCTAAATTTTTAGCTTCTACCACACGGTGACCACCACGTGCTCTACGTCGCTCATGATAGTGCTCAACGCGCTTCGGTCTGCAGCTTTTCGGCAAGTTGAAGATCTTTTACTAACGTGAGATCACCTACAGGTCCGCGTATCTCGTGAGCACTGCCCCGACGTATCCGACCCGGTCAACGGACTCCAAGTCTGCGAAGCATGGGGCCCGAATTTGCGCTTCAAGGTGAGCATAAACCACAAAAATGAGCAACAATAATTTAGGCCTGCTCGATCGAGTGCCGAGAGGGCTACGCCTTCTCACGACAGCCGCCTGTCTTCTACTCGTGCGGCTCCGACGGCATGTGGCGGCCAAGACCCGATCGTGCGCTTCACTTCAAGTATCCGCAGTGCACAAAGTGAGTGGTTAGGCTTGGGATAGGGCTTAGGTTAGGCTTAGATTAAGGGTTAGCTTAGGTTATTGGTTGGCTTGGCTTAGGCTTAGGCTTAGGCTTAGGCTTAGGCTTAGGCTCAGCGCACTGCTTATCAATCCCTTCTAGATCCACACCCGCCACTCGCTTCGTCCAGCTCAACGTCCAGTACCCAGCTGCTTCGCTCTGTAATGAGGCCCATCGCGACGCGCTTGCCGAGGAGCTGCGCAAGCGCATTGACCAAATCAACGGGAAATGGGATCTGTGCAGTGCCAAGTACGTTTTTACGGAATTTCTGTAACCCAAATTTCAGGGCCGAAAATGGAGGTTGCGCCGGCGTACAACTGAATGTAGAATGTTTGACTGGGCGTGAGGCTGCTGCTCGACTTCGGCGAGAGCTACCACCCAACGCTCACTTCTTCCACGTGCACCTGGAGTTGCCTGTCAAGAGGTGTGTAGCGTAGTCCTTCTCTCTCTCTCTCTCTCTCTCTCTCTCTCTCTTCTTTCTTTAACTTCCAATTTCAGAGACTTCGTGACAGCAGCTTCAAGCGGCGAGAAGACCCGCCCCTTCGAAGCCCTCCAACGCGAGATCCTGCTCCTCGGAGCTTTGGACGTCTCGGCCGCGGTCCCGCATGCCAAGCCAAACCTCGCCGGTCTCCGGCTCTCCGAGAAGTTCTCCTGTCCCAAGGGCAGCGTGACGGTTGATGATCTATGCGGTAAGTCGGGTTTGGAGCCTATGAGTGCCATGATTGCTCAAGCGAAACCTGAATTTTTAGTACCTTGCGCCCCCGGCTCGCGTTTCTCCGCCGAGCACTCGGAGTGCCAGCTATGCCCGGTTGGCTCGTACCAGCCACTGAGCGGCCAGCCCGAGTGTGTCCACTGTGGTGTCGGCAAGACGACGATGGTCGAGGGATCTACAAGTCAGGAGGAGTGCAAAGACGACTGCCCGCCTGGCCACCTCTTCCACCAAGCTCTTGCTCAATGTCGACCTTGCGGTTTTGGATTCTACCAACCGACTGGAGGTAGGTCGGATTTCTAAGTGCTTCAAAGATGTTTAAAATCGAAAAAATCGGAAAAATCTAGGCTCGTTCGAGTGTCTCGCGTGCGGTGTTGGCAAGACGACGCTCACCGAGAGGAGTACGAGTGAAGAGGAGTGTCGAGATGAGTGTCCAGGTCAGACAGATAGAGAAGAGAGAGAGAGAGAGAGAGAGAGAGAGAGCGAGAGACTGAGAGTCATGGAAACTTTTCAGATGGCGAACACCTGTCCGGCTCCGGAACTTGCCAACCCTGCCCCCTCGGCACCTACCGTACCCGTGGGGAGCACAAGGAGTGTGTGCCATGTCCAGCTGGTACCACTACACAACATACGGCTGCCACACGACGCGAGCAATGTGATACGCCGCGCTGCGTCAAGGGCCAGTTCCTGGTGGCTGCTAGGTAGGGAGCACGAGCTTTAGATTTGCTTGAACTTGTCGAACTTGTTGTTGTTCCCTACGTTTACCTACTCCTTCGATTGGCGTTCGTCTAGTGCGCAGCGATTTGCTCATGAATCTATTGACCTTGTTGAACTTGATGTTGTTTTCCTGGGCTTCTGAGAACCAGAATCACCTACTGTTTTCAGCCGTCAATGCCAATTCTGCCCACGCGGCACCTTCCAAGACGAGGAGCAGCAGACGACGTGCAAGTTGTGCGACTCTGATCATACCACAGCTGCCCAAGGAGTAAGTGAAACGTCTTCTTCGGCTTAGGCTTAGACTTAGGCTTGGGCTTAGGCTTAGGCTTAGGCTTAGGCACAGCTTCTCTAAAGTCCCACATTCCTAATTTTAGGCAACGGCTCGTTCTCAATGCTACTCAACCAACCAGTGTACGACCGGTGAAGACAATTGTTCCTGGCACGCGACTTGCATCGATCTGCCTGATGAGAACGACGTCCCCTCGTTTACCTGTCGATGCAAGCCCGGATTCCGTGGAAATGGGACGCATTGCTATGGTAAGTAATCCTCGACCGTGCCCGGATTTCACCAGAAAATCGTAGCTTCGAAACTACGCATTTCTGAAGCTTCACTAGTGCCAGAATTCGCCTGGCTTAAATCATACTACATAATGATTCTTTCAGACGCCTGCACCAACTTCTGCCTGAACGACGGTCACTGCAAAAAATCGCCGACTGGTCAAGTGGAGTGTCTGTGCAAGGACAACTTCCGGGGGGAGAGGTAAGGCTTAGGCTCAAGCTTACAAGGGAAGTGCACGACCGGCCCACGAGAAATCGACACGCGACATAGTGGATCTGATAGAATCGGACACGGGGATTCCGAATCTGTAATCAGAATTTGCCAAATAAAACGGAGAAAAAAGTTATGAAGCTTCAAAGTCGGCCAAATCACTAAAAACGGTACCTTTAAGGGCCCGTAAAAACCGGTGGAACGGAATTGAGCAGAAAAGAGTTAATGTATCTTGTTCAGCAGAAAAAGCGCTTTCGAATGAGCTATCTTACTTCAAGTTTACGATGATTTCGCGGAAATCTCTTCTATGAACTTGACAGGCGCCCGTGCCCGTGAATCCGAAAAAACCTTTTTCGGTGAATTGTTTGCAAATGGTACGTATTACAGCTCAGTCGAAAGCGCTTTTTCTGCTGAACAAGATGCACTAACTCTTTCTGCTCAATTCCGTTGCCCCGCTTTACGGGCCCGTAAAGGTACCGCTTTGGCGAATTGGTCAACTTTGAAGCTTCATAACTTTTTCCTCCGTTTTATTTAGCAAATTCTGATTACAGATTCGAATCCCGTGTCCATTCTATCGATCCATATGTCGCGTGTCGATCGGGCCAAGTCGTCACTCTTGTAGTCTTGGTACCTAGATCCCAAAAACACTAGATAACAAAATTACCCTCAAAGTTCAGATGCGAAGTCCGCTTCGTCGTCCGCTCCCAGCGCGTCATCCAGATCATCGTCGGAGTTTGCGTAGTTGGAGGTGTCTTGATCGCTGTTGTCTGCATCATCTACATGATTTCGTGCAGGTCGAATAGGTATGTAAAATCTTTTTTTATCTCTCTCGCTCTCCCTTTCACTCAACCTTCTCTTTTCAGGGTGCAAGAACTCCCCGAGAAGCCAGCCCTCACCGACTCCGCGCATTCCAACTTCCTCTTCGCCAGACCTCAAGCGCTAGGTGGGTTCCGAGTTGTAATTTGCAGTTTGAGGTTTTGCCTTCATAACCTTGACTTCACTTTCTTGCTTCAGAAGCCCCCCGACCGATCGGCTACTACTATGAGGACGACGATGACTACGAGTCGAGGAGTATCTTTGTCGGCGGTGCTGACCAGGGTCACGGTAAGTCGTTTAATCTTAGGCTTTGGCTTATCCTGGGCTCAGGCTTAGGCTTATTCTTCGGCTGTCAGGGTCCTTTTCTTGATAAATTTTAATTTTTAATTTCCAGGCCTCGGCTCCGGTAACGGCGTCGTCGTCGAGCCGCTCGATCAGAACGACGAGCGCGTCCAGCACGCCATGGCCCATATGTACGTGCCGAGGACGTCGGACAACGCCCATGAACACTTTTAAAGCTACAAAGTACACCTAAATACTGATAACTACACGCTACGAGCTACAAAGTGCAACAAATTCCGCACTCGCTCTTTTTCTCTCGCCTCCCCCCCCCCCACTGAACTTTGCCGTTGTCGCCTCCTCACCCGATACGAGTCGCATTCATTTTCTGTCTTTCCCACCCAAATTAATGTGATGTGTGCATTATAATCATTGTAAGATCACGATATCATAACGTAATTTAATATTTTTGCGTGATTTTAAGGACCTAGACATTGCCAAAACATTCCAGTTGCTGCTCAATCAATGTTAACAATGCCCCCTCCTGTCTTTTTCTCCTTTATTCTGATTTGGATCCGGAACGAATGCTAATAATATTATATATTTTGAGTGATAAAGAGTTTTATTGATTTCTGGAGTCTAACGACAAGGTATACGTTTCAAAGGCGCAGAGACACTAAAAAATGGAATTTGCTTGATTGGTAGATCAAAGACTACAGTAAGATTCTGAAATTCCACAATTCACCTCTCTCTCCTTCTCTCTCTCCACCTGTCTCTCTCTCTCTCTCTCTGTCTCTCTCCATCGCTCTCGCTCCAGCAGTTCAGCAAGATCTCGCCAACCAGCATTTCTGGTTGTAGCGATAAATTTTCGAGGTGCAGAGAAGCCGGTTTAGTTTAAAAAAAATAGATGCACAGTCCTGCTCAAAAGGGCTTAAAATGAGCTCGAGTTTTTGCGAGCAATTTTTCAGCCAACATTTCAAAGCTTTCCTAGCCACAACTCTTCCATTTAAACTAAAAAAATCAATTAAATTTTTAGATTTACTTGGACGAGGTACAGAGTTCGCTATACCGCTCGGAGTACGTTCCAGTACGCCTAAACTCCGCTCAAGTGCCTTCCCCTCCTATTAGTGCTCAAATGTGACCTGAAAAAGGGATGATGAAGCCTCAAAGCCCCCCGGCTGATCGTTTGTTCTCTCGTTTTTCGTTCACGCGGCCCCCGAAAGAAGTGTCCGCTTCATGGGGGGTGGATATGGGTCCGTGATCGGGGCCCCTACGGCTACACAACGCTGCTGCGAACAAACAATGCGGTTCTCGCGTATCGCCCATCAATGGGCGCAGGCGATGGATTTCGAGGGGGATATCGGGTTGATTGGTTGCTGAAACTTTTGCATTCCGAGCTTTGAAGTATGACTTTACACCAGAAGGTTATGGAGATTTATTTTAATGAGTGATTAATTTTAGTAATTTTTATGTCCTTATTGAAAGTAATTATTTAGTTTTTTTTCCTAAGTTTTGTTTCATTATTATTTAGTAAATTTAGATGAAATGTTAGGTTTTTGCTTTCAGAGCATACCAATCAATGACCAAAAAAGATTAAGCCGGATTTTCTGATCTTACTATCAATCATTCTGCCTTTTCTGTACATGCCCATATTACAATTGTGAAAATAACGATTTTTACCGTTTTTAACACTTCTAAAACGATTAAAATTGTGTTTTGCAATTTTTCAAAAACCAGCATTTGATTTTCTTTCTTCAGAAATTTCGAGCTTCTAAGTATCTCAATTTTTTTCAGGTTTTTTTACCAAGCCCTGCGACGTGCAATTACGCAACGCTCCTCTGCACCAGCTATCCCGGCTATTTTTACGATGCTCGACCTCCTTTTCCTTTCATTACTACATCTCTCGAGAGCTTCCCCGGAGCCGTGGATAGCCAATGTATTGGGTGATCAGCTCCAAAATTCACTACTAAATTCAGCGCCGCCGTTTGCTGATTCACTGAGGTACGTTACCATGCGAGTTATTGTGATAAATTTTGCGCAGAATACGCGCATTAAGCATACTAAAAAAATGCCGAATTCGGTCATTTCCAGAATGCAGCAAAAAAATTGGTCGGAAAGGAAAAATGCTTTTTATGTTGCCCTTAGTTGTCGAAACCCAGTCGATGAAATGAGTCGCTTCTAGCGCTTTCGAGGCCCTTTAAAATGGTTTATTTACAGTTCTGATTTGTCTTTTTCAGAGAAAACCTTCCTAAAGACTGGAAAGTGCCAGATTCCGTGGTGGATGGAGTGATTGGTGTGACAGCTGATGCGTTGGCAGATTTTGTTGGGCAAGCTTTTTCGGCACTTCTCCGGTTTATGACCCTTTAAATTTTAGATGGAACCCACCCTCGCCAAACGGATATTCAGAAGATCGAGGTGGTTGCCGATGGTTTGGAACGGCGCCGTTTTGCGTGGAAACCTGCCCTACCGACTATGATTTCATTCGGGAGGTGTGTAGAACTCGAATTTTTTCATTAGCTACAAGAATCCAAGTGTGCTAACGCGACACGCAACTCTTAGACTTTTCGAACTTTTAGAAATTCCAACAAAAAAACTTTGCAAAAATTACCTTTCAACACCAACTACGTCAAGCAACACGCAACGCTTGAAAATCTCCAAAAACGGGGTATCATCCTAAAAATCAGCAGTTTAGTCCAGCGGCCGGTGTCCAGATGACAGTGGCCGATGGTGTATTCCGGATGCCTCTTTTGGGCAGCCGTGTTCTGTATTTTTCGGACTAGGGATGACAAAGAAGTTTTGTTGCAAGTGAGTGTCTCTCTCTCTACTAACTCTCTCTCTCTCTCTCTCTCACTGTCTCTCTCGCTCTCTAACTTGATTGCTCTCAATCTCCCTATAACTTCAAAAGCGAAAAGCAAAAAAAGAAGATAATTTTCAGAAGCGACCCGGTCGACTGTACGTGGAGTGGTCGCTGGATGGAGGCTGAAAATGGCTATAACATTTATTGTAGATACGATTCTTCTGTTGGCAGGTTGGTGGTAAAAAGAGGCGTAGGAGAGAGAGAGAGAGAGAGATAAAGCGAGAGAGAGAGACCGAGTGAACGAAACAGAGAGCACGAAACAGAGAGCGAAAGAGTGAGAACCAGCCAGAAATAAAATTCAGTTCCAGATGTGGCCAACTTCACTGCTCGATCAACCATCGGGATCGGAAAGCCGTGGGAAATTCGTTGATAGGTGAGAGAAAAGGAGAGAGAGGGAGAGAGAGAGAGAGAGAGAGATTGGGTCCAAATTTCTCGATTCAGAAGGCGAACGGTGCGACGAGCTGGAGATGTGGGACAGCGAGGGGAAGGCCACCTGCGGGCTGATCCAGTGGACGCAAAATGGCACGGTGCTGAACACGTGGTACAAAACCCAGTGACCTCATGGAATAAATTGTATCTCTTCGTGGATTCGATGGTATACATGATGAGAGAGAGAGACAGAGAAAGTAAGAGAGAGACAGTGAGCGCGAGAGCTAGAGAGAGCTAGAGAGAAAGAGTGAAAGCGAAGCTATCGTCTAAAACAACAAGATCTTCATCAAAATTACATACATCGAACACCGAGCCAAATTCTGCAGCGACATGCGCCTATTTGCGAACACGCCACGGTGCGGGTCGAACACGCGCGATGCCCCAGCTGGATCAACAAGTTCTCGCGTTCCTATATAACCCCGGTTTGCCCTCAAATTATTACTACTTCTGCTGCTACGAATTTCTTGGCAAAATTCATTTAATCCAAATCCGATGCGTTTCCTGATATTTCTATGTTTTATCGTCGTTCTTATCACTGAAATTCAAGCAGTGACGGATTGCAAGGACACCGCGACCAATTGCGCGTGCATAGTAAGTTGCAGGCTAAGGAGGACGGACGAGAGAGCGAGAGAGAGAGGAAGAGAGAGAGAGCGAACGGAGATTTTTCAGAAAGCCCTCTGCACCAGTACCGTTTACACCACTTTGATGACCAACCGTTGCTCGTCTACTTGCGGATTGTAGGTTTTTCGAGGTTCTTTAATTGACGTTTGTAGGACTACAGGACGCGTTTTGCTACTTTTTAACGTGGCCATAATAATTCTTATTTAAATCACAGTATTTCTGTTGTTTTTTTTCAGTTGCTGAGTCGAATGGGCCGACGAGAAAAAATTGGATAAATATTTAACTCAATTTTTTTCGGTGTCTAAGATGCGTTCTAAATCATTTCTCAGCTGAGTACAGAAGGGGAGAGCACGGAGGTGAAGATGGCTCCCTAGAAAATTTGCATTTAAAGAGACAGGGGTAGCTTACGTTGGAGAGGATACCCGGCGAGAGGGCTGATGGAGAGAGGAAGAGGCCACCGACGTAGGAAGGGAACAGGATGATGGGCGAGAGAACAAAGGGGCTGAAGGGTACTCGTTTCAAGGGCTTCTCAAACGGTATCTGTGCCTTCACGTTGCTTTTAAACACAAAAATCACTACGGATTGGTTATAGAATTTTTAGCTTTCACTGAGAATACCGAAATCCGACCCAAAACACTTACGATAGGATAAGTGGGGTCAGTGACATTGGTGTTCCAATGATAGGAGAGAGACAGATGGGCGAGAGGATTACTTTATCATCGTTAATCTTATGCAAAATAGCCCTTTAAGTAAAAATAAAAATTGAAACCGGGTAGTCTCTTTTCTATAATGATTAAAATTACAAAAACAATGATGCCAGACCTGTATCGAGCAACAATTTTTCTCGTCTTCAAGTTGTTGCGCTTTATGGTGTAAATCTTGGATTGCAAATTCTTCTTTTTTGGCTTGACGACAAAGCCAGTAGAGCTACTCGTCGTAGTGGTAGTAGCAGTAACAGAAACTGTACTGCTTGAGGTCGTCGTTGTGGTTCCAAATAGTTCTTTTTCTGTGAGCACGATGGGAGGCAAAATGTTTCGAGCTGCAGCTTGAGGATCAGATTCCTTCAATTTCTGAAAAAATATAGGTATTCAGAGAGAGAGAGAGAGAGAGAGAGAGAGAGAGAGAGATCGTGCGTGAGAACGAGCTGTTTACCTTGATCCTTTCCCTCTCCGCCCTCTTCATCAAAATCTTCTGATGCCGATTGAGCAACGTTGCAACACATTTAGCATGAGCCTCCACGGAGCGCGCTTTTTTGCTGCACTGGTGGTGGAGGGAGCGTTCCTTTTTGGATAGGTCATTTAGCCTAAAAGTTAAATTTTGTGATTTTCACGATTCTCACTTTTGCTCAGCCAGCGTCGCAAACAGGGCCGAAAATCCTTGATCACTCCAATATTGGAAGAGTTCGTGACCGGCTTTCTAAAAAAGTCTGAGAGTGGAGCCGTCGGGACCTAATGGTTAGAAGTGGTCAGCTTTTACGCTTTCGCAACCCTTTAATCAAAATCATTTTCTTACTTCGGTGATGTTCAATTTCTTGATGTTTTCTTCTCGCAACTTTTCGATCCTAATCGCACTGTTCGAAGACTTCGGCGAAGCTTTACTTGTTGAATTCGCTGCAATAAAGTGGTACAAATAGACAGGGGATTTTTGCATTCATTGTAAAATTGTTTGTTGGCTTTTTAAGTTTAAAACCATTTTTATGCTTTTTAACTTAAAGAATTTCCAACAATATCTTTTTTACAAAGACAAACAAATAGCTAATAAGCTCTAAAAATACAACACTGACTTTTAAAGCTTTATTCAAAATCGCAATATTTAAAGCTTCAAAAACGCCTTAAAACCCAGACTTTTTCGTCATCAGAAATTTTTATGAAGCTTACCCTTAACCGATACACAACCATCCAATAGACATCCACAAAATAACACGAGTACCCAATACAACGTTGTCATGTAGCAAATCTGCCTCGAGCTGGAGCCATTGGGTGCTTATATGCAAGCCGGGATGCCCGTTGGCAAGTTCCCGATTCGGCAGTAACCATCGGATTAGACAGTACTCTCGGGACGGACCCTTTTGGGCCGCTAATTGAGCCAGAACCAGGTAGCTGAACAAGCTGTGGTCTGGTCAAGGCGAGAGAGAGAGGGAGAGAGAGAAGAGAGAGAGAGAGAGAGAGAGAGAGAGAGAGAGAGAGAAATGGTCAAGGTGAGCCGATGGGCTAGGTCATGCTGTGTCGGTCTCTGCCGTGTCTTGCTGATGGCGGCATTGAGAACTGGTTCCCGGAAGATTCTCGGAAAACAGTCAACATAATGTGGAAAGCGTTTTGGATCTCTGGTAGTTGTTTTTGGAGAGAGAGAGAGAGAGAGAGAGAGAGAGAGAGAGATGGATGGTGAGAATGAGAAGCAGCCACGCATAGCGAGAGACACCGAGGGATATCGACAGCACGAAAAAAACGAGATAGCGAGTATCCAGAAGAGAGAGCAGGAAAGGAGAGAGAGAGATTAAGAAAGGGGCGGGATAGCGATAGAGCGTGAGGTCGTGAGAGATTGAGAGCGCGCTCAGTTGATGCTATTAATGCGCTTATTATGCCAAATAAAAATTATAATAATTTATTCAAGTGTAGGGAAAATATCATTAAAAAGTCGATTGGGCTCATCCATGAATCGTCGATGATAGGAGCTGCCCGGGGCAAGTCGCTTCGAAAAGCCTTCGACGAGGCCTGAAACTTATCAAATCATGAAGACAATGTCGTATACCGTATCCTTAAGCCAGTTGTAACACCTTTCAGCCTCTTAATTTTATGCAAATTGTCAACTGACGTCATTAAAAAAGAGCGTTAGAAACTTCACCGTCTCAAAAAAGTGTATTTTGATGCGATGCAATTTCTGCTGATTTTTAACGTGTAAAACAAAAATAAGGCATACAGTATTTTTGTAACACCAACTTTTTATTCAAAACAACTCACCAACGAAAAGTAATGCCAAAAATAGCGTGAAATAAGAGATTAGCGACATATTGTAGTGAAATGGGTGGTGATGGCGGGGGATTCAAAGGGTAAACTTGGTGGAACTGAAATCGTATTTTTCGTCGAGGCGGTTCTGCGGAAGGTCGATATCATTTAGCAAAAACATGTTTATCCGAGTCGCTCTCTCTCTCTCTCTCTCTCTCCTTCTCACCTCGATCATCGACCTTCGTTCATTTGCTGGAAAAGATATTATTCGAGAGCAATGAAATAGAAAGATATAAAAGCGCTAGGAACTGTATCTAGTTATTTCTAACAGCCAAGCGAAACACGTGCTACGGCCTGGGCATACGCTTGGTTTTAGGCTTAGGCTTCGACCTAGGCTAGGTTTGGCTTCGTCTGAGGCTTAGGCTTGGGCTTTGGCATATGCGCCACTTGAGCCTAAGCCTAATTTCACGGCTGATTAGGGGTAGTGCAGAAATAGGACTTTATCTATCGTATTTAGGCATTAAAGAAAACCTCCAAAACCTCGGACTGCCAAAATTTTAAATACTGGAAAATTTGTTTTCGCTTTTCATTTGAAAATCGCCGATTAACATGACTTGGATGAATTATAAAAATCAATATAAAAAGTAGGTTTTCGTACATTAATGGCATAAATAAGCCCCGGGATGTAGAAGAGCATCGTGAGCAGCGTGGCGATGCACATCTTCTTGCCGTCGCCGGTCGCCAGGGCTACGGTCATAGGCTAAAATTGGGACTCATTCTAAAAATTGTCTCTGTCTCTTTAATTTTTTTTATGTATCGTAATTCTTGCCGGGTTTTTTTTTTGAAAAGACCGGATTCAGGCCCGAAACCGGAAGCTGATAATTTTATGAGGATCTGTGGCGTAAAAATAATCACAAACCGGCGAGAATATCAAACAACAGCACTGCCAGAACTCGGCCATTACGCTGTAGATAAGCTTCCGAGGGAAAATTCAGCTGAAGAAAAAGCTGAGAGCTTTTTGGCAAGCCTTGCAGCAATGAAAACCAAAAGATTCGGGTGGGTGGTCGAGCTGGAAGAGCTTTTTCTCGCCTTATCTTTGCCCTCATCGTTCTTCGCAAACATTTTAACGTTTCTTCGGCTTCATGTGGGGACATGAATCATGAATCATTCTTTCTTTTTAGCGGTGATGCACTCAAATGTGGCTTATCTTCCAATGTAAAGACGTCAAGGAGGTATAGCGCGTTGCAAATCTAACATTATGTAAGCCTATGCCTAAGCCCATGCCCAAGCCTAAGCCTAAGCTTAAGCTTGCCCAGGCCTAAGCCTAACCGAATTTCTCGAGTAAGGTTTAACGAAGATTTGGTGCAGTTTAAATTTTTAAAACAACGATTTATTAAAGCAAGCCATAAGTAAAAAAAATGAAAAGCTACCCGCACTGTTAAACCAAGAGGGAATTCGCTTAGGCTTAAATCTTGCTTATCGATTGATGCCGCGCTGCGCGTCAAGCTGCCGATCGATGAGAAAGCCCTGCTTGGTGGCGTTCTCGATCTCCAACTCGAGCTTCCGGGCCTTCAGACGCTGTACGCGCAGCTTTTCCTCTAACACCATGCGCCGCAGGTCGTCGAGGGCCCCTTGCGCGGCATCTGAAGGGCAAATTAAACCGTTGAATTTTTTTACTATCTTTCGCGCTCGCTATCCCACCCTCTCTCTCTCTCTCCCCCTCTCTCTCTCTCTCTCTCTCTCTCTCTCTCTCTCTTTCTCTCTCTCTCTCTCTCTTCTTACTTTCCCTCGCTCATGCGGAAAAGAGCTGGAAGAACTCACTGGTCTGATAGTTATCAATCGAGGACTCGTCGAAATCGTTGGCCTTGCGCTTCTTGCCATTGGTGCCGAAATGTTGCGGCTCCGCGGGACTTGGACTGTCGACATCTAAGTGATTTTTCCTTTTGTGCATGCGAGAGAGAGTGCGAGAGAAAGAGAGGGAGGGAGAGAGAGAAGAGAGAAGATGAGCGAGAGAGAAAACAAGAAATATCCCTCACTTACATTCATTCATCAAGAAATCATTAATCGACGGCACATTTTTAACGTCCTCAAAGTAGTTCATAGAACCGGGAGATGGCGAGGCTACACTATCGGCGGCCACGTCGAGCTGGTTCTCATCTACAGCGAAAAAAAGTTAAAAGTACGATAAAAATTCGCGGAGCTTTGCTTTTAGCGGGGATGGGATAAGCGGGGATGGGATGGGATAAGCTGGAAAACCTATTTTCCCCTGTTTAATTTTGCATAGGAGATAATAATTAAATAAAAACAAGCCCCACCTCGCTCCGGCGGCTTCAACTCTTCAATGTTCCTCGTGACGAAAAAGTCGTAGAGCTTCTGGCGATGGATGCGCGGGCTGGTGTACGGGGCGAACACGAGGCCCTGCGCGCGCCACTTTTGCTCCTTCATCAGCTGCTCGCGCACCATCCGCAGCTCACCATGGATCTTTTGCTTGATCTGGGGAAGCGGAAAGTTAGCTTCTGTATTGAATACGCACTACAAAGTGCGCATTTCCTCTCGAATTCGAATTCACGCTTTTTGAGGGATTAAAAGTCTAAGAAAAGTCAATATCTAAGACGATCTGGACCTTGATTGTTAGCGGGGGGAGTGGGGGTGGAGAAACTTTCCCTAGTAATTCTATACGGCCCCATAACAAAATATTTATCATTTTTATAGCATTTGACGTAGTTTTTCAATATAAATAGTTTATAAAGAATTTTCGAAAATTTCCGACTTTGTTCAAAAAGGTATGAAAAACCGCTAAAAAAATCAAAATTTTCGAATTTTCACAATTCAATGTAGTATTTAGATAAAAATAGTCTATAGGCAATAATCAAAATTTGCGAAATTTTTTGGTGTTTGGCCAAAATGTATGAAAAATGACCGGAAAAGGGTCAAAATTTTCGAGTTCGGATTTTGAAAAATTTAAAAATATTTTTTATAACTTTTGAACGATCAAACACTACTAAATATAAACGTTATAAAGACACATAATATAAGAAGAACATGCAAGTCTAGGCAGAAAAACAAGAACTTGTTTCCACGCGCAATAAAGCCCCCCCCCCGCTAACAAACCAGTCCTTCAAAAATCAATTTATTTCGAATTCTTTACATAACTACTCGATGAAGACTATATTACCTGCAACGGATCCCTCGGCACGCCAAAATCCGAGATCTGCTGCGCCCACTCGGCCCACATCCGCTTCTTGTAGCTGCGCTGGCCGGGTGGCGGCACCTGGGGGTGTTAAAATTTGGTTAAAAATTTATAAAAATCTGCAAAAAAATAGATACAAACTATAAAACTGTCGGATTAAACCTCTTTTATAACGATAATATTAAAAAGCCTTACCTGCCGATAGACCTCCCAGTTCTCGATCAGCAAATCGATGAGCATCTCGACGGCCTGCGGCTTCAGCTCCTGGTGTTTGCAGCGGTGGCCGTCATGGTGTACGTGTGCATTTTCCGTGTGCATTTTCTAAACTTGAACTATTTCTAACCGGGAAAACCAAGAGAGACTACTACTGAGCTGGTAGCGGGGGGGGGGGGGGGGTTAGCAAGGGAAACACCTTATGTTTCTCCATCAATACCTGCATGTTAAGAGAGAGTAAGAGAGAGAGCGAGAGAGCGAGAGAGAGAGAGAGAGGAGAGAGAGAGAGAGATACGCTAATACTATTTACGATCGTTTTATGAGTAGGGTTGTATTATAAGAGTCCGACTTTAATCATGAAAGTCAGCAAATTAATAAAAAAAAACAAGGGAAACCAATAAAAACGTGAGAAAAAGACGCAAATGCGAGATCGGGGAGGTGGTTTGGTTTGGCGGGAAGAATGAGTGAGGTGAGTATGGGAGGCAAACGGGGGGTGGAGGGGGTTATTGATTCGGGGCAGACAGCCCCCCTTGAACCCCCATCTGCCCCCCGCGTAACTATGTATCTATGCGTACATTTTTCGCATCTGCCTTTTCTTATTGATAAGAAAAAGAGATAAGGTGACGACAAGCTACTGTTGACGAAAAATTGGGGTGTACTGCCACGGGTTGTGAAACGGAATATAAAAACGAAAAAAGGGCAGAGGACGAGATAGGTAGAGAGAGAGAGAGAGAGAGAGAGAGAGAAGCCAAGAGAAACATAAATAAACTAAGAGAGGAGAGTAATCTACAGATACCCCTCCCCCCCGCCTATTCTCACCTAGCGTAAAAAAAGGATCAGGGGAAAACTTGGTTCTTTCGCATTATCGGGGAGGGGAAAACAATTTTTGTATTCTGGAAATGCCTTGTAACTTAATAGGAAGTATTTTAATAATTATTTAAACAATATAAATTCTATTCCAATCAGAAAACGGCCATTTGAAAACTTTTCAAAAAATCGACATTTTGGTCAAAAACGGCCATTTTTAGTCGAAAACCATATTTATTGCATTTTGTACTAAACTTGTACTACTTTTTTGCATTTAATGTCCTTTCGTATAACTCTCTGCTCTGACAGAAGATCAACCACCACAACCAATAAAAAAAGCCGAAAATCGACAAAAAGCGGTGACCACTGAATCGGCCTCAAAAACCCAATATTCCATCGGGAATCGCTTAATCAAAAGTGGGGCAACGTGGATGTCATACCTGTTCCACACACAACTCGGGAAAGCCCGAATTTAGCTTTGAAAAAGCAAGACATAGTCTGGCCTACCGTTTTTGCACCAAAAATCATAAATATTTGGTTAGCTACATCAGCATCATGAGCATCAACTTGGGGCTGTTCTTCCGGGAGTTGGTACGTGTTCTACTTCAGATTACGCTTGAAAAGTTAGGCTCAGACTTGGCGCTAGGTTTTGGGTGTAGGCTTAGGCTTAGGTTTGCTAGACTTACCCTTAAGCTTGGATTTGGGCTTGGAGGGTTAGGCATAGGCTTATGCCTTGGATTATACTAGGTTTTAACTAAGCTTGTCGTAAGTACTGTGCTGTTAGCGGGGGGTATCATCGCGTGGTGAAGTAACTTGTTTCTTTTTGCCTATTGGTTAATAAATAAAGTACAAAAAAGATTGTGTTTTTTGTAGCATTTTATAGAAGTGCCGATAACCGGCCAGTACTTCAGCTCAAGCAGACAGCGGCCTAGGCTTTGGCATAATTAAATTTTTGGTGTTCTTTTCTGCCCCAGCTTTTACTCCGACACCCGGAAGCTCCATAAAAATTCATAAAAACCGGCCTGGACTCGATTTCCGGCACGACGGGACTGAGCTCTTCCGAAAAGGCGGAGACGCAAAATCTGGTCCCCTCATCTCCGCCATCATCGTCGCCATTAGCATAGATCCTCGGGGGAGATTGACTTGGGTGGAGGGAGAGGATACCCGCGCATCCTCACGCCCGCTCATGCTCACCTTTAGAAAATGCTGAAAGCGCTGCGCTATCCGATGCTCTACCGTAATCACCGGGCATTACTCTGGGCACTGTTGATTGCGGTTGGGATCTTGGGGATGGTGCTTTGGTGGCCGGCTGGCTATCGGAACCGGAATGGGACGGATGCGGCGATATTTTTTGAGGTTTGTGGCGTATTAATTTTTGTTATTTAGTTTAAAATATTAGTTAGATTTTATATTATCATCTGTATCGCTTATCTTAGGTGAATTTCGAGGCACATTTTCGTGATAAAATAAATCAAATTACGGTGCTGTACTGTTACCGGGGAGATTTTTCGGCCTATTTGCTACATCGGTCTAATACGTTATAAAACGTTATAAATATGTTTTTATTGTGTTTTTAATAGCTTTCGATGGCTAGTAGGGCAAGAAAACTATCTAAAATTTTATACCAAAAATCACACTTTTTCAAAGATTTTGAATTTTTTATGTAATTTTGATATCTGAAAACCGTCTTAAATCGTATAAAAAATGGTTTGATATTTTGTTGTTAGGTTTGATATGACTGAAAAAAATGAAAAAGCAAAAGGCCCACATCAAAAAATCAGTTTTTAGAAAACCGTCCGGGAGCGCGTCGACATCAAGGCGAAACACTTGGAAACGTTTCAACTGGCGATTTCTCGGATCTCCGATGAGGACCTAAAACGGTTTGGCTTTTCCGTCTTCGTCGAGCTCAAAAACTTGTTCAGCGCCACACAAATCGTCTACTGGATCTGCCCCTCGGCCGACGACTGTCTCCTCCAAGCCCCCTTCTTTGATATGGGAGCAAAATTTCGAGTAGTTTTTTTAGCGAAAGCAAGTGAAATAATTGAATCCCAGGTCTCCAAGCAGTACAAGCTAAACGCGTGCGCCATCTACAAGAACATGTCGACGGTGTTGACGGCTATCATGTGCTACCTCTTTGACTCGACGCTGATTAGGGATGCCAGCAACTTCCGAAACCAGTGGAATAGCAATCGGTAGGAGAAGAGAGAGAGAGAGAGAGAGAGAGAGAGAGAGAGCGTGAAATAGGGTGATAAAAAGTTCATCTCAGCTCCTGCATCGGGAAAAACGAGTTCTGGGTGCTGCGCGACGTCGAGAATCTCCTCGGCGACCGCTTCAGCAAGCTGAAGAACTTCGCGCTGGTCAGGGAGCCGATGGAGCGTTTCCTGTCGGGGCTGATCAACCAGTGCACGTGAGTTCAGCAACTAGCTGCGATCGTGTTTAAGAAGAGCTTCGTATGGTTCCATCAAATTCAAGGAGTTCAGATTTCTGACGAAGCTTGCACTGTGTTACCAGTTTTTTTGATCGAAAAATAGCTTGTAAAATGCGTCCACTTCCAGGAGTTCGGATTTTGATATTGTTACCTATCATCAAATTTGTAGCGCCTCTCCAAAAATGCCTCTTTTCGCGCATCAACGTCAAGGCGTTCACGATTTCAATCAAAGCTTTAAACCAATTTAAAGCACGTTTTAGGGAACTAGAACGATGCGGGGAGTGCAAAGATGCAGCCTGCCTGCTGGGGATGCTGGATGAAAATGGACGAGAAACGGTGCGTACCGGCGACTTCCGCCTTGGGCATCGCGGGTACTCGGTAGAAGAACACGTCAATCTACACTTCTTGCCCCAATCGTGGTAAGTATTCGTTGGAAAAGAAAGCTATCAAGCATCATCTTACCTATGATTGCTCTAGGCAATGCAAATTCGATCGATACCTCAACGACTACCAGCTGCTGAAATACACCAGCTCCGACACTGACGGTATCGCCGCCCAGATGTCTGCCCTCTTCAAGCAGGTCGGGGTCTCGGAGGAGGAAATCGATTTTGTGAGTTTTTCATCCTACTTACATGTATTTTAATCATGTTAGTTTCACTGATTTGAAAACCTGAAAAATTCTTGTGTTTCAATTTTGCAAATTCAATTTTCAATATCCATTCCCTCAAGATTTCGTTAAAGGACCCATTTAAAACGACGCAGCATGAAAGTAACAACTTGTTCTTTGTTCAGATTGAGGAGCAACTCAAGGGCGGCCGCTCGATCCACTCGACTCTTGGCAACGAGAAGCGGACACGAGCCGAGCGGGAGTTGACGTCAGTTTTTGGAGTTGGAGAGAGAACCCTCTCGCTCTCACCCTCACTTTTTGCTCTCTCTCTATCTCTCCCTCTCCCTCTCTTTCTCTTTCTCTCCTTCTCTTCTCTCTCTCTCTCTCTCTTCTCATTCTCTCTCTCTATCTATCTCTCCCCTCCCTCTTTTCTTTCTCTTTCCCTTCTTTTCTTCTCCTCTCTCTCTCTCTCTCTCTTCTCTCTCTCTTTCGCTCAGCATTTACAATATTTTTTACAGTCACAGCCCAGCCCTGATGCGTCGCTTCATGGCCCTGTTCTTTTTCGACTACATCCTCCTCGGCTTCCCACTCCCCCGCGTTGAAGCCATCCCATTTTAACATTTTGGGGTTTGATGTCTTCCTAGATCCAATTCAGCTGCACGGGTATTTATGGATTCTGCACACAGCTTTGCACAATAAATCGTCTAGTTTTCGCAAATGTCTATTCTAAATTTGGACCCGGATTCCTGACGCAGCTGGATATTTTGGGCTGCGCAAAGCAGAACTGCTCATTCGGGGAGGCCGACAGGTGCAATTTGGGATTCCCAGGAGGAAGCTGCATGAAAAAGAGGAGTCACAAGGACCGGGTGCGTTCCGAATTTGGGATCCAATTGAGCAAATGTTGCAGAAAACTGAAGTTAGTTGAACTGCTCGAGAGTCCCTGTTCAACACCATGATCCGGTGCTCCTGCAGTAGAACAGCAATGAAATTAAGAGAAGTCGCGTTTTCTTTGCCTTAATTGTCTAAGGTGAAGACTATACTCCGCTCCAGGTTGGTGAGCAACATCACGAGCTCATGCGCCCGTCAACGATTCGGTGCTCAAGATGGTGACAATTTGGCTGTGGTGTTATCCAGGCTTCCTCGTCTAGAAAGTTTATTTCCCGCCGGCAGCTTCCTGCTCGATAATCATGCACTGAAAATTAGGAAACGGCCCAGAAACGCCCGAAAATTCAGTAAAAATCACAGAATCAAGACTCCCACTTGAGGCTCAGCTTGAAAAAGCTCAAGGTTCATCCGCGTTTCAACCCCAGCACCACGTCAACCCGAATCCGATTTTTTTTCTGAAGTCCACTCGTGTGTCCAGCGAGGGAGGGCCTCGGGCGGGGCCAAAATTTGTTGGCCGCCGGAACCCGGACGCAAAAAATGGCTGCGGCATTTCGAGGCGTGAAAGTTGAGGCTGGAATTTTGCTGACATACTTAATTTTACACCACATTGTTTCAGCTTGATCATCAAAATCCCTTTTGGCTTTTTTAACAATTAGTTTTGATTTTTAGCTAGAATTTTCAGCGCGTGTCGATAGCCGAAATACCGGAATCTATAATACCGACCTCTCAAGGCTACCAGCCGCGAGCCCGACATCGAAAATAATCACGAAAGCCAGAATACCGACAACAAGAATCCCGAGGATTTAAGCGATCGGTATTTCAGTTGTCGACATTTTGCCAGTCGGGATTTCGGCTGTCGGACTTTAGCTGTCGATATTATTGGGGTTTTACCTTTTGGAAGTTTTAACTTAAAGGTGGAACTGCTAATTCAAGGCATTCCGTTCATTCAGTTCTTTTTCTCCCGATTTTGCATCGTAGCCCATTTTTTAGTACGGTACTGCCAATTTTGTACTGCACTAAATTCCAATTTTATTCCTTGCAAATTTTCATCTCGCATAAGTCACAAATCCTGAATTGCAAGCCCAAATTCTGGATCGCTGGCAGCTGAAATCCACCCCTCTGCCTGCTGCAAAATTTAGGCTCCAGCGATTCCTGAAAAACAAATTATACCTCCCTAGCCTGAAATAGCCAAAAGCTGCTGCTGGCGCCCTTTACCTGCGTACTTGCTTACCCCCAGCTGAAATCCCGCTCGCCCCCCTCACCTCTAAGATTTCGGGGAAACCGCCCACATTCAGACGTCCTGCCCAAACACCTGCCAAAGTCCCGAAACGGCTATAAATTCCAGGGTATCTCGAGGATTTCGCGGAGTTCGGCTTCGGTTCACAGCTTCGATTCTACACTTCCAACATGACCTTCAGAAGAATTCAAGCCCGCTTCGTTCTATTGGTGCTACTTCCGGTGCTTCTACTAGCTCAAGAGATGGAGCAGGAAGAGCTGAGGCCATTTGGTGAGTTGCCTACGATATATAAGCTTGAGCTTAGGCTTCGGCTTAAGCTTAGGCTTAGGCTTACTGAAGCTTGGGTTTAAGTGTATGTTTGGGTTAGCCTTAGGCTTACGAGACTTAAGCTCAAAATCATATCCCATTTCAGTAGCCATCATGCCCCCGTTCTCACGCATGGACAGGCGGGCCATCTCCAAATTCATCCAAACACGCCAGGAGCCGAAGCGATACGCGAATACGTTGGGTGGGTGAGGGTGGGGCACCGGGTTTCCGGTTCGTTGGGCTCGGACTCGAAACATGGTCGCTGAGATTTAGCGATGGAAATTCGTTTTGGGTTGGGCATTAGAAAACAACTAAATGACGTTCCTATGTAATTTCCGGTTTTACAGACAAGTCAACATTGAAGCTATGGAGAAGCTCGGCAAGTATGATCTATCAATGTGAGTAGTTTATTGCTTTCTCTCTTTCTCTCTCTCTCTCTCTCTCGCTCTCCCTATCGCTCTTTATCGCTTTCTCTCTTTCTCTCTCTCTTTCTCTCACTTCCTCAACGTCTAAAAGTCTAACCCTTTGATTTTAGTGAAGAAGATGCAACAAGCCGGGATGATTTAAAACTGCAGATCTTCGTGTAAATGGGGTGCAATGAATAAAGCCTTGATTTGTCGTGTTACAAAAATAATTCGTAATATTTATTGACATTTACACCTTCAAAGTTACGAACCGATCCGGGTACCGAGTCGACGAGCTCCATCAACGTGCAAAATGGCACCAGTCGTGAAGCTCGATTCAGTTGAGGCCAGGAAGACGACAGCGTGGGCAATCTGAATCGAAGGATTAGTTAAAGCTCCTTCTATCTCTCTCTATCTCTCTCGCTCTCGCTCTCTCACTCGCTCTCTCTCATTTTCTCTGTCTCTTTCTGTTTATCTCTCTCTCACTCCTACCTCTTCCGGAAGTCCAGCTCTGCCAATCGGATAGGCTGCAATGTAAGGAGCCATTCGCTAAAACGAAAATTTTGAAGCTGATTTCCAACTTTACCTCATCCCTGTTCTCCTCCGTACACATTCCGGCGTTGACCCCGAAAGCCGTGTCGATCAGACCGGGACTAAATTCTCAATAAAAATATAGCTTTTTGATCATCTACTTGATGCTGTTGACCCTGACGCCCTCGGGTGCCAACTCCAGCGCCATGCATTTGGTGTACATATCGAGGGCAGCCTTGGAGACGCAGTAGAACCCGGCGGCTGGTTGCTGAAAATTCGTTATTTATTTTTGTCGGCGTTGTCGATTCTACCGTCATTTCCGATGCAATGCTGCTGATGTTGACGATATTTCCGTGTGACTTGAGGAGGTGGGGGAGGGCCAGCTGGGTGATTTGGTGGAGGCTATAAATCGATTGTTTAATCTTATAAACAGCGTTTTTTCCTGAATTTAAGCCACAATAAAAAATTTTGAATCCCAAAACCTGGTCAAAACTTTCGATGTCGGGTAATTTTTTGTTATCTTGCAGACGCGAACCCGATCTTCACGAGTCATAGGTTGACTTGGGTTTTGGCTTGGGAATTCATTATACTTTGGCTTGAGCTTGAGCTTAGGCTGCTGCTCAGACATCTCCTACTCACCTCCTAACATTCAAATTCATCTGGCGATCAAACTCTTCGACCGGCATCCCCGACAGCATTCCGGCGATGGCAAACCCGGCGTTGTTGACCAACACATCGATTCCTCCAAGCTTGCTGACGGTCTCTTCCACAACCTTTTCAGCGGTGGCCTTTTCAGTGAGGTCGCCCTGGATCACAATCACCTAAATTCGCGATTCCATCACGTCCAAGCAGTTCATACCTTATCGGATGGGCATCCAGCGTCGATGCTTCCTTTTTTGGTCTTCTCCAGCTCATCCTGGGAGCGGGCGGTGATGGCGATGGCGTAGCCCTGGGATTTGGGGTTTTGGGTTTGAGCAGGAGCAGAATTTTGCCTTCCCAGGCCCTTTAAAATCGCGAAAAAGCTCACTTTCTTTGCGAGTTCAACAGCAGTAGCACGGCCGATGCCGGAAGAGGCTCCTGAAGGAAAAAGTAAACAAGAAAACGACTTCAAAGTTAGGAGACATCGTGAGCGAGATAGAAAGAGTGAGACGGAGAGAGAGAGATAGAGAGAGAGAGAGAGAGAGAGGGAGAGAGAGAGAGAGGAGGAGCGCGAGAGAGAGGGAGGAATAGAGAAAAACGGATAGAGAGATAATGAGAGACGAACAGTATAGTTTCTTTAAGGGGCCGAAAAGCTTTAAAAACCAACCTGTAACGATAGCGACCTTCATTTTTAGCGGAATATTATTCTCAGGAAGTTTTGGGTGTTTTGGTGAGTGTTGCAACTCCAGTCTGCCCTTCCTTTTATCTATTTTCCGAGCGTTGCAGTCTCTGCCCTCCTTGGCCACTCCCCCTGTGAATTTTCCTGCGGCCAGAGGATTAACGGAGATTTGGGCACAAACCAGATAGTATTTGGACGGAAATCGAGCCAAAAGCACACATGGGGCCCGTTTCTGTCACCTGGAAGGTCAAGAGTAGACTCTAGCCTTGGTTTGTGATGCAAAAAGGTGTGGTTTGTTGTAAAAGCCTATAGTCACCCCCAGGGGCGTAGCCAGAAAAAAATTTCGGGGGCCCCCAAAAAATTTTTCCAAAAAACTCAAAAGAATAACGAGAAAACAGCGCCGCAGGCAAAAATTTTTGAAAAAAAGGTTGCGTAGCTCTAGAAATAACCTCCCCCTCTTCACCCTAATCTTTATGCCTTCAGTAAATTTATTGGTATCCAATTAAATTATAATTTTTTGGTCGAAAATTTTTTATTAGAATAGATCAATTTCCTTTCACGCGAATTTGTACGGGCATTATAGGTATGAAAATAACCTTCTTACACGACCGTGAAAAACCTTTAGTCTTTGACGGTCTTGACATTCTTGGTGTCCCAAACATCTCGAAAAAATTTTCTAGCAACGCCAGAACGCAGCAACGAAGATTGAAAGCTATTTGATAACTTTCTGCAACAAAATTGCTCTAGGTATGTCGAATCTAAGTTATTCGTCAGGAGTTTTTTGCCTGAATCACTGGAAATTTCAGGAAAGTTGATGCGCTACTTTAGTCTTTGCGAAATTCGTCCCCTCCTTCTCTCTTTTTCTCTCTCTCTTTATTTCTCTCTCTCTATCATCCTCTCTCTCTCTCTCTCTTTCTCTTACCCTCCCTCGCGCTTTCAAGACGAGTATGATCTCGAAAAGCGAGATAAAGCGAGCTTTCATCGGTGTGGGTCAGCACCTTTGCTTGTTTTCCCTTTCCGACTTTCCTTTCTCCCTATTTTGTCATCTCCTTTTTAGTAATTTGTATTTGCAGCAGTTAAATCATTAATATTTTGGGGAAATTTATCGAAATCTACATTCACAAAGGAATTATCCAATCTTGGTTCCCAGTCTTCGGGCGCCGTCGACGTGGAGGATGGCACCGGTGGTGAAGCTCGATTCTGGGGAGGCCAAGAAGACGACAGCGTGGGCTATCTGAATTAGGCGATGTATGTTTGTCTCTGTCTTCTTTCTATCTCTCACTCGCTCTCTTTCTCTCTCACTCTCTCTTTTTCTCCTTCTCTCGCTGTCGCTCTCACACACTCTCTTTCTCTCTCTTCTCTCTCTCTCTCTCTCTCTCTCTCTCTCTCTCTCTCGTTTCATAACACCTACCTCTTCCGGCTGTCCAGATCTGCCTACCGGATATGTTGCAATATATGGAGCGAGACGCTAAAAATAATTAAAAATTCTAGTCCACCTTACCTCTTGACGATTCTCCGTTGTGCACATACCAGCGGTAATTTGGAAGGGCGTGTCGATGAGGCCAGGGCTAAATAAGTTAATTATAACGTGAAAAATCAATACTTTTATACCGGGACCAATTTAAAGCTCAGGTAAGGCTTTAATAAAGGTACTTACTTGATGCTATTGACCCGGACACCCTTGGGTGCCAACTCCAGAGCCAGGCATTTTGTGTACATGTCGAGGGCGGCCTTGGAGATACAGTAGAACCCGGCGGCTGGGTGCTGAACAACGCAAAGATAATGACGCCAAATACGAGCTTACAGCCGTCTCCGATGCAATGCTGCTGATGTTGACGATGTTTCCGTGTGACTTGAGGAGGTGGGGGAGGGCGAGCTGGGTGATTTGATGAAGGCTGAAAAATCGAAGGGTTAGGTACGCTTAGGCTTGGGCTTAGGCTTAGCTTCGGTTTGGGTTTAAGTTCGGTCTTAGGCTTATGATAAGGTTTAATTTAGGCTTAGGCTTAGCCTTGGCTTGGGATCGGGCTTAGGCTTAGGCTCAATTACTCACCTCCTAACATTCAAATTCATCTGGCGATCAAACTCCTCGACTGGCATCGTCGAAAGCATTCCGGAAATGGCGAATCCGGCGTTGTTCACCAACACATCAATGCCTCCCAGCTTGCTGACGGTCTCTTCAACGATTTTCTCGGCGGTGGCCCTCTCGGTGAGGTCGCCCTGGATGATGATGACCTAAAAATACTAATTCCGTCAAGTTCAAGGAGTTCACACCTTATCCGCCGGACGTCCAGCGTCGGTGCTGGCTTTTTTGGTCTTCTCCAGTTCATCCTGGGAGCGGCCAGTGATGGCGATGGCGTAGCCCTGAATTTTTAGTATGGCTGGGTAAGGTGCCTTTTGCCTTGACGGTTCCTTGAAATTAGGTACCAAAACGTACCTTTTTCGCTAGTGCGACAGCAGTAGCACGACCAATGCCGGAGGAGGCTCCTAGAAAGGGCGTGATTTAGAAAAGAGCCGTAAAACTCGAAGATATGGCGCCTTCCCTTTAAAAACCGTAAATTGGGACCCCGAAAACTGTAATTTTTAGTGTTTGCATCAGTTTTGCCCAAAATAGCGATTACAAGGTGAAAAAGTCAAAAATAAAAAAATGAAAATCATATCTTAATGCAATTTTTGGGTAAGCGCAAAACAAATTTTTGGCAAATGCAATGGAGCTTAGAAAAGTGTATTTTTTTCTAAGAAGACCTTTGAGCATTAACGAAACCAAGGCGTTCTAGATAAATTTTATAAAGACCAACTCATAAAAACTAGAGGGGCCCGTAAAACATTAAATAATGCCGAAAATTCATAGATAAATTATGAGTAATTTTTCAACTTTAAAATTGTCCCAAAAACCAACCTGTAATCACGGCGACCTTCATGTTCAGCTGAGAAATATTTGTGGGAAGTGTTCGGGTGTATTGAATTGCCCGGGTCAGCCCTCCTTTTATATATTTTCCGAGCTTGCACGCTGTGCCCTCGCTGGCCACTCCCCCTGACCCCCGCGAGCACAAACCAAACACATGATGGGCGAGAGGAGTAATAGGGAGGTGGGGCACAAAGCAGACAGTTTCCGGGTGGAAATCGGGTAGAAAGCACGGCTAGGACCCAGCGGTTTATCGGTCAAGTTTAGCAGGGGGCTTCAGGCTTGAATCATGATGCAAAAAGGTGTGGTTTGGAGCGGAGAAAATTTGTAAAAAGTGATTTCCATTTTGTGCTTCTGGGTTAATGTTCCTAGCTCTTATATTTTTGTGCTTTTTGTGCACTATTTTTGTGTTTATTTTGCAATTTTTGTGCTCCTTTGGTCTCGATTGGCGGCTTGAAGCTTGTAAAAAGAATTTGTCATTTTTTCCTCCCTTGGTAACTTTTTGGCTTTTAACTATTTGAAGCCCAAATTTAAATGTAACTTGGCCTATGACGAAAAAAGGTGTGATTTGTAGCTTATAATCGATTCCAGAATTTTTGTAATATTTCTTCGGAAAATTGCATTTTAATTCAATTTGATTTTTGCGAGTTTGGTTTGTGCATTGAAAGTCATATTTTTTTTCTCGCAATCAGGGGTCTTCACCAAGATTTTTTCCATCTCCCTTATTTTTGAAAATGGAGTGGCCGGTAATAGGAAATAAAAATCATGAATAGCATTTATTCTCATCCTCAAAATCACGAATGCGATCCGGTCACTAGGCCTCCATCGACATTCATGATAGCCCCGGTCGTGAAGCTCGACTCAGGGCTGGCCAAGAAGAAGATGGTACGAGCGATCTGAATTTTAAGGTTTCTCTCTCGCGCTCTCTCTCTCTCTCTCTCTCTCTCTCTCTCTCTCTTTCTTTCTCTTATACCAACCTCTTTCGGTGTAGCTCCCCTTCCGAGTGGATGCGACTTGGCGAAGGCGCCCATCAACTAAAAAGCCTCATCAGATTTTTTAATTAAATTCCAATACCTCATCCTTCGACTCCTCCGTGCAAAAACCATTCCGGGTTTGGAATTCAGTATGGACGAGGCCAGGGCTAAATTTGGTAATCAAATGTCTTCATGACATTTAGGAAGCAGCGTATTAGGAAGGAAAAAGACATTTTTGCTATTTTTACTGATTTTAATGAATTCCTTTAGATACTTACTTGATACTATTGACCCTGACGCTTTTTGGGGCCATCTCCAGCGCCAAACACTTTGTATACATGTCGAGGGCGGCCTTGGAGATGCAGTAGAAGGCTACGGTTGGGTACTAAAAATCAGGTTGTGCTTAGGTTTACGCTTAGGTTTGGCTTTGAATTAAACGTAGTCCTAGGCATTGGTTTCTTCTTAGGTTTAGGCTGAAACCTGACCGGAATTTGCGACATGGCGCTGCTCACATTCACAATACTGCCTTTGACATTCACGATGTGCGGAATCGCGAGCTGGGTAAGTTGATGGAGGCTAAAATTGGCCTTTGCCCCGAGTTTTATCGAAACTTTAGTATTTGCAGCTTTTAGCTAATTTTTCTACATTTACTACGGTATTTTACGCATAAGGGTATTTTTCATATGCATTAAACCTTCTGCTTCTGAAATCTTCTTGGTACGCACCTCTTTAAATTGAGATCCAGCTGCTTGTCAAGAGATTCCACAGAAGAATCCGAGATCGTCCCAGCTACACCGAATCCGGCGTTGTTGACCTAAACCGGTGAAGAGAGAGAGAGAGAGAGAGAGAGAGGAGAGAGAGAGGGAGGCAGTGGGAGGGAGCGATTAGCGTTCTTCCGTATCTTAAGCTTACCAAAACGTCAATCGTCCCCAACGTCTTCAGCGTGTTTTCAATAATCTGCTGGCAAGTGTCCCGTTTTGTCAAGTCTCCGGCGGTGATCACAACCTATACAAATGATACATAACCAAGAACTACGCTACACTACCTTCTCTTCTGGACAGCCGGCTTCTACACAGGCTTGTTTCGTTTTCTCCAGATTCTCCTTGGATCGAGCGGTGATGGAGACGGCATAGCCCTGAAAAGACGCTTAGGCTTGGCTTAGGCTTAGGCTTAGCTTTGGCTTAAGCTTAGCTTAGGCTTGGCGTGGGCTTGGCTTAGCTTAGGCCCAATCTAGGCTTCACGTTCTAGCGCCCACCTTAAACGCAAAAAATATCGCCACACCTTTGCCAATTCCAGAAGAAGCTCCTGAAAAAAAGCATGCTTGGAAGCATGCATCTTTGCTTTTTAGCTAAATAAATTTTTCATAAAAAATCCAAAATCGTCACTCACCAGTAATGATGACAGTTTTCATTTTTGATCCAACAATTTCGGACAGCCAGCAATTTTTCAGCGACTGGAAATAATGAGGGTCCCGGTGCGGGCCAGCGAGCGGGGCAGCCTATTTGAGGCGACCGTGGCCCTGAAAAAACAGTGTTGAAAAGAGCAGTGAACGGAGCGACCTTGGGCTTGTGTTAACCGCGGGAGCAAGCAAACTATTGACCGCACTAGAACCGCCGGGCGGACGGGGTCAAAAGCGATTTCAGCAAAACATATGAAAAAGGTTTGAAATTTAAAATAGGCTTGAAATCAGAGGAAAATAGCAAATGGACTGAACATTTCGAACACCGTAGGAACTGGAAAAATGAGTTCAAGAGGTAAGCATGTTATAATCGTTTGAGGCTCATGCCCCGATGGTTAACTGCTCCATTTTCACGTGGACAAGCCGAGTTTGGTACACGCGCGGTGCAGACTTTTTGATTTTTGACCAAAAGCTGAAAATTCATTTCTATTGAGCGCATTTTCGGCGGTATTTTCCAGGGTTTTGTACTTGCCAGCGCCTTTAAATATTGTTTCATAAGTCTTCAAAGTGTGACTTGTGCTCTGTAATATCCATAATTTATTAGACCGCTTAAAAAATTCCTAAAGCTTTGACCGGGGCCCGGTCACCAGCCCTCCATCAACATTTACAATAGCTCCGGTGGTGAAGCTGGAGGCTGGGCTGGCGAGGAAGAAGATTGTACGGGCAATCTCAATTTACCTTTGTTATCTCTTTCTGACCTTACGTCTCTCTCTCTATCGCTCTCGCTCTCACGCTCTTTCTGTCTCTCTATCCCTACCAACCTCCTCCGGTGCGGCTCCTCTCCCGAGCGGATGCGATTGCGCGAATGCTCCAAGCGTCTAAAGTCTAAAATTCTTGACCGATTACGCTAATTAACCTCATCCCTCGTCTCCTCCGTGCAGAATCCATTTCGCATCAAGAATTCGGTATTCACGAAACCAGGGCTAAATTCGGATTACACTTAATGCGTTTGACGTAAGATCCTACTTGATACTATTGACCCTCACTCCTTGAGGCGCCATTTCCAGCGCCAAGCATTTTGTGTACATGTCGAGGGCCGCTTTGGAGATGCAGTAGAAGGCGACGGTTGGGTTCTAAAACGGCAAATATAAGCTTAGGCCTAGGTTAGGCTTATGCTAGACTCAGGCTTGGCTTAGGCTTAGGCCTATGCCTAGGCTGAAGCTTAACCCTATGCTTCATTACCGACCGGGATCTGCGAGATAGCGCTGCTCACATTAACGATGGTCCCTCGCGCCTTGATGATATGCGGAATGGCGAGCTTTGTTAGTTGATGGAGGCTAAAATATGGGCTTGCTGAGGTTTGGAACCACCGTAATAGCTCTTCTAGCCTGGGCTCCAGACATTCAATCCGAACCAATGGTAACTATAATATTCTAACCTCTTTAAATTCAGGTCCAACTGCCGATCGAGAGATTCCATGGACGACTGAGAGATGAAGCCGGGCACCCCAAGACCGGCATTATTTATCTAGAAGTTTTACCTTTCCTATGAAAACAAATAAACCTCCTAAAACCATTGAAATGGTAAAAATGGTTTAATAAGGGTCAACCGAAGTGCCGTGGCTAACTACCGTAACCTACCAAAACGTCAATAGATCCCAGCTTCTTGATAGTATTTTCTACAATCTGCTCACAAATTCCGGGTTTCGTCAAGTCGCCGACAGTAATGGCGATCTAAAAAAACGGAGCTTCAAAGCCTACATTACGCTACGTTACCTTACGCTCCGGACACCCGGCTGCAACACAGGCTCTCTTCGTTTCTTCCAGGTTTTGTTTGGAGCGAGCGGTGATGGAGATGGCGTAGCCCTGAAGGTAAATTCTTGCTTGCCTAGGATTAGGCTTAGGCTTTTGCTTGCGCTTAGGCGTAGGCTCGGGCTTATGCTTAGGCGCGGCTTTGGTTTTAGGCTTGGGCTTGGCCTTAGCTACAAACCTTGGTTGCAAAGTGTATGGCCACATGTTTTCCGATTCCCGAGGAGGCTCCTAAAAATCACAAAAAAATTATGGATAAGGTAAAAACTCACCGGTGATAATAACCGTTTTCATTGTTACAGTAATCTGTAGTCACACGTAGTCAAGCGGACTGTAGCGGAAAGCGGCGTACCGTAGCGTACCGTAGCGTCCCGTAGCGTATCCCACGGTTCTTGTTCTCGAACCCTAAACCAACGACTGGTTCAACCTGCAAACCAAGGTGGATATGAATTTCCTTGATGGGGTGGGGCGACACGACAAAAACTGGAATGACACCAGTGCCAAAGAAAAATGGCCGTCACGTCGGCAGAGGGGGTGTGAAAGCTTATCTTGCTATCTTTGCAGCCGGAACCACATCCCCCTTTCTCCTGATGATTTATGCGCACTAATAGCGCCGCTTTTTCGACAGATCGACGAAACGGAGGGCGGTCGTAGCTCACCGGAGGGAGAATTATGGCCTGGGTGGTCTGGGCTGTGGGAGGAGGTTTTAGCAGCGTTTTACCTGAACTCTGTAAGTAATGGAAATATTGAAAAAGGCCTAAGCCTAAGCCTAAGCCTAAACCTAAACATAAGCCTAAACCTAAGCCTAAACCTAAGCCTAAGCCTAGGCCTAACCAAAACCGAGTCGAAACCAAAACCAAAATAAACAAAACCAGAACACCGACACTTCTAGCTTATGTTGGCATACGCGTTTTCCGGCGTCGGTATTTTTGATGTGCCAGGCTTTTAAGACTTTTCCTCGTCTCGATCCCCTGAATACCGACAACTGGTATTCCCACCTTTTGACGCGGCGTTAGGTAGGTCGTTAGGTCTTTGAGTAACCTCAGAATGCCGACAACTTCTGGATTCAGATTTTCTGCCCTCGGCATTTTCCCGTGTCGGTATTTTCTATGCTGAAGACATGCTATCCACCGTCGGCTCAAAATCCCGACAGACTTGGCATTTGTAGTAGTTAGCTGTCGCTTGTAGTTTGTAGTGTTTTCCGGTGTCGGTATTCTACGCGTTGCCTACGTGCCATCAGTTTCCTCTCAGGTTCCAAAACCTCTCTGATAAGTGTAACATCATCGAAGCCCCACCGAAACTCGTCCACCGCGCTGCCAGCCGCCTCACTTTTGCAAAGATCTGGAATCGGGTGGGGTATCGTATCCTCGTTTAGGGGACTGATAAGGTCGTCGTCATCTTGGATGATAAAGATTGTCTGGCACCCAGCCACCCCTATCCATCATCTTAGCGCCTCTTAAGAAAGCAGAGAAGCAGCAGCCGCGGGTCCGGCCTTGAGATCTGGTACTAATGGTATCTCTACCAGCCCGATTTTTGAGCTAGGAACGACACAAAGCTGAGAATCGGAATCCGCAGCAGCGAAGCAGCATGATAAATCGGAAATCCATATCTTAAAAGGTGCAACGCGCCGAATCCAACTCTTACAGGCAAACGACTTGTAATTTGCAGATTTCTGGAGCCTGAAGCTACCGTACTCTTTGTGCTTGTTAAAGAAGTTAAAAAGGCCTAATCAAAAATGCTTCATGACCCCTCCGCAGAGGGGAGATCCACAGGCCTTTGCAATTGTCCCTGCCGGACCCCTTTAAGTATACTATAGTCTTTTTGATCTCTGGTTTGTAGAAAAACCTAACGCTTATACAATAGTATGCCCAAATGCAAAAACTCACATTGATTAAATTTCATAATTTTAAAGGCCACTGTTTTGGCAAAATGCCATTTCGGACTAACCAAGGGCTACTCATCCGATAATTCAACAATGCCCTCCATTTCATGTCAAGCGCGATATCAGTATTATCATGCTTCATCCATCAACAACTTGACAAGCCACTCCGTCGCACAGAGTATTTTAGGCCTGAAGAATTAGCCAGAATTACTCATCGGAAAACTGTCAAGAAATTAGCAGCATCTCAAAAAAGGGCTGAAGGATACAGAAGAGCTACCGTAATCGGCCTCTACCCCTAGAAAATCCACAGGCATGTAGATCCCTAGCTATACTAATCCCTTGCCGGATTCTTTAAAACGCAGGTTTTCTGAATTTTCGTAAGCTTCGTAGATCAAATAAAAAACCAAAAAAATTCTAGCTATCGAAATTTATAGATGTCAGCTATCGAAATCTTCAAAAGTGTGGCGTAATCGGGGTGAGCCGCGTTTGTCACATTTTTTTGCAAAATTTTTGTCTTCGAAAAAGCGGTTATTGCTCTCAAATTTCCACCTTCCGCCCCCAATCTTTCCCAATTTCCAAATTTTAGGAATCGGGTCTAGAGGAATCCGGTGAAACAGAGACAGTGGTGGACCGAAATTGGCTATCGGGGGTTTTTGGGGGAGGATGAGGGTGGGTGGAATCGGGATGGAATGGCCTCGGTGCGGTGAGTGAAGAGCCCCCAGGCGGGATCAAGCAAGTCCGCGCCCGGATCGAAAAGCCGCGGTACAAAAGGGAGCCCCGTGACGCTGGAGAGCTTTCCGAATGAGCTTCAGCTTTGTTCCTTTCATTTCTAGACATGTAGAATTAAAAGCCGGATAGTGTCGGTTCTGTAGTTTAAATTCTGAATTTGATCTCTTCAAAAGATTGTAGATACCTCAATTTTTTTACTGGTGCTTTTTAGAAAAATTAAACTTTTTTCCTTATTTACTAAAACCTAAACTCATTGCTTCGTACCATTAATTTATTTTCTTTACCGTGCAAATTCGACACTTTTCGGCTCTCATAACTTAAAATTGCCTTAAATTTCATGAATTACTCATAGTTTTTCCAGGATGAAGGTGACCTCGGCCACATGGGTGGCCTCCTCGGTGTCGGCGCTCACACTCGCGCTTTGCCTGCTGGCCATGAGCCAGATCTACTCTGAGGTCAACTCCATGCAGGAGCTGCTCGACTCCGAGTTGGCCAGCTTCAAGGCCAACACCAACGGCATGTGGAAGGACATCGTCGTGATGAGCTCGGCGAGCAAGAGGACGAGGCGCCAGGCGTACCCCGACAGCAGCGAGGACAGAGGATACCCGGTAGGTTACTTGACCTTGTTGAAAAAGTGGTACCGGGGGCAAAATAGCTATAATTAAGGCGTGTAATAGCGATCCTGAACGCCTTGGACGTGACGTCCTAGAAACGTATAAGCTAAGCTAGCATTAATACGTAGTGAACTCTTATTATCGAATTCTAAACTCCTTGAACCTGCTTGAGAATGACGCCCAGAAGCGTATAGCCATCACCCCGAAATAATAATCCTGAACTTCCTGATCATATCGTTTCAGGAGACGAACTCCTCCCCCGGAATCCCGCCCAACCAGCCCCCGGCCGTGCCGCCCGTCTTCACCAAGGAGTCGACCCCCGACTCCCCCGGCGCAACTTGCAACTGCCAGGCTCATAACCGTTGCCCAGCTGGACCTCCTGGCCCCAAGGGAGCACCAGGAATCCCTGGGCCCAACGGACTGCCCGGACTTGACGGCAAGGTCGGAGCCAACGCCGATGATGTGCCGCCTCAGGATGACTCACACTCGTGCTTCAACTGCCCGATTGGGCCACCTGGACCTCCTGGTGAGTGGGAGAAAGGAGTGAGAGTGAGGGAGAGAAAAAGAGAAAGAGAGCGAGAGAGAGAGAGCACGGGAGAGAGAGTGAAGATAGAGCCGTCCTGATCCCTTTAAGGGACCCATGAACCCAAAAAGCCATAATTTTTCCCTATTTTCAGGCGCCCTCGGCCGCCCCGGCCCTCGCGGAATGAAGGGAATCGACGGTCACTCCGGAATGCCTGCCCGTGACGGAGAGCCCGGACTTCCCGGAGACCAAGGACCTCCCGGACCTACCGGACCTCCTGGAGACTCTGGGCCTCCCGGAGACAAGGGAGCCGATGGACAGCGCCCGATCGGACGGCCCGGACCGAAGGGACCATCTGGACTCCCTGCACCAGCCTCGCGGGGCCGGGGATTTAAAGGGCTGGAGAAAGATGGGCCGGTGGCCGTCGGGGTGACGGACCGCCGCGGCGCTACCATCGACGCTTTCCTCGCGTAAGCGCCCCAAAACCCCTCTCGCGTTTCAAGAAACCAGTGTATCGGCTATAACTTTTCATTTAGCAATGTTTTCAACTAAAATTTCCTGAAACCAAGGACTTGGTGATACGCATCGATGCTAAAAATTTGAGCTGGATTGGATAGAAGGCGGCCAAGTTCTGGGCGATTCGGGGTTTTGGGACACTGTTTTGGCTGAAAAAGAGGCGCATAGACAGCAAAACACCTCTAGAAAGTTGCAAAGTATGTTGCTATCCTTTAGCAAGGTTTTCGACAAGATTTTCTAGCTATTATCACCAAGAAATTGCTTTATTTCTAATGGCAGTTCTTGTACAGGTGGCAATGCGCCCTAGGGTATGTGGGGGCCCTCCGCCGCCCCTCTCCACTCGACTCTCTGGTGTACTGGCTAGCGCATCGGACTGCGGGGCGGACCATCCATGGTTCGACCCCCGTCCGGTGCGACCCTCTTTGCTCTTTCATCGATTCCATCTTTCTCCAGCCCTTTAAAGGGACCGGAAAGGTCGATAATCGAGATATTGGCATCTCGCTCAACTAGCGAGGTATGGCCCATAACGGGGGTTGATTTTCAGCCTTCCTAGTCCCTTTAAAGGCAGCGCAACAGCAACTATTTCAAAAAAGCTGATGCTCACCCTAAAGATAACTTTTCCAGGGCCCCGAAGGAGACGAGGGACCCGAGGGAGAGCTCGGACGCGTCGGCGAGGACGCCGAGTACTGCGCGTGCCCCAACCGTGTCGAGGACGCCCCCGTCCAGGCCGGAAAGTACCACCTTGGAGTCTAATTTACGACCCAGAAGTGCGAATAAATGCATTAACTTCAATTTCTGAGCACGAACAGCTTCAGAACAATATTTGTGACAATTTTTGAGATATTTTCTGGCTGTCACTCTCCCTTTAAAAGAGCATAGGGGAGCGTAGCTTTCCGCGCAGTGTGTATTGCAGCGTACTGTAGCCCTTAACGTGAATTCCAAAAGCTCACATAAATGTAAAAACCGAGTTTCGGCTTGAATAAAAGAGCTCTTAAAGCTCACAATTCCGCTGTTTTTCGTACTTTTTCGCGTTTTTCTAGCTGTCACTATCCCTCTAAAAGTCCGTACTAAAGCACAGCTGCCCGCGTAGCTTATATCCTAGCGTACTGTAGCGTTTACCATGCAATCCAAAACCCCGAATAAACGTTACTATTTTTTCAGATAGAAAAAGTTTGCTCCAAAAATATTTCTGGGCTTTTTCAGATTTTCCTAGCTGTGACCGTCCCCTTAAAAGTCCGTATTGTAGCGTAGTTGCCTCTAAGCTGTGTAGATAACGCAGTGTAGCTTTCAACACTTCAAAAAAGCTTTATTAAACAATAATGTGGACTTTTTGTCCGGTTATGGGTGGCGAATCGGGTCGAGTGGCCGACGCATGACTATATCTTCTTCTCCTTGTCGCTCGAGTTGCTGCCCTGCGTCGACTGAATTAACAAAACTCTTGCTCTCTCTCTCTCTCTCGATCTCTCTCTCCCGATCTCTCTCTCCCGATCTCTCTCTCCCGATCTCTCTCCCGAATTCTCCCTCTCTCCCACCTGGGTCGCTCCAGTCTCGCTCTGAGCACCTTCAGTGCCCTGCTTCGAGTAGTGCTTCAGCATCGTGTCCACTACGCCGGCCTCAAACTACAAAAATTTATGATTTTGGTCTTCGGAAGATGATCAACTTTATCGCGCTCGGCGCCAAAGCGTTTGATCTCCGAATCGGTACGTTTTGGCAGGTCTTCGCCGCGGATCACCTCGAACTTGACGGCGTCTCGGGATCTCGAGTGCTTGGAGAGGGCCGTCTGGAAAGAGGTTGTTGGAGAGAGCGAGAGATAGAGACAGAAAACGAGTAGGTCAAACTCACTTTTGCGCTGCTGGCGCTCGTCGTGCCGGCCGTGGCGGTCATGGTAGAAGCTGCATTCTGAAAGCAAAAAAATGTAGCTTTTCTCTCTCTCTCTCTCACCTGAGCGGTAGATGTTCCATCCGAGACGCCGGCCGCTGAAAAGCTGCTGCTCCCAGTCTGCGGCGAGGTGCACGACTTCGAGCCGCACGACTTGGTCTGCTTGTCGGCCGGGGTATCGGCTAAATTGAGTTCAGGCTCATGCTTAAACTCAGGCTCAGATTTTACCATTATCTTCAACGAGATGGCACTTGCACTGGTCGACGATCATCTCCTTGAACGCCTCGCGCTGGGCCCGGTCCGGGTGGTACCACTAAAATCAGAGTAGAGTAAGAGAGAGACAGAGAGAGAGAGAGAGAGAGAGAGAGAGAGAGCGAGCCAGAATACCTCATAAAAGAAGAACAGGCTCAGCAGCCCGGTGATCATCTCCATGCAGCCGACGAACAGTGACGCCGACGCCGGCGAGTGCAGATCGATGAGGACGGCCATCGCGGCGAACGTGATGCCCAGCTGGAAGATGGAGTAGAAATGAGAGAGCGAGAGAGCGGATGGTAGAGAGCACGAGCTAACCCACCTTGAGCTGCACCGGCTTCCCCAGGTTTTCCGGGAAGGGAATGCAAAAATGGGATATATTACAAGGCGAAATCCAAGCTTACGGAGGGGGCGGCAGGTTTTCCGGCGGGGTCTGATTCATGTTGCACATCCTGAAGGAGGTTGGATAGATGGAGAAAAATAGGGAGTGAGATTTGGCAAAGAGAGAGAGAGAGAGAGAGAGAGAGAGCAAGAGCGAGAGAGATCGAAAACTCACTCGAAACCTTGGGTTCGAAGACCGAATAATATTTGTGACGAGTAGTAGAAAATGATGCATTTCGGGGAATTTCCCGTCTGATGCTGGCTATGCAAATTTTACGGAAATCCTCGTATGCTAATTACACATGATATCAAGCACGTGCTCAATAATTTAGCTCTGCACTCGCGTTGCGGCCCCGTTGCGGTTCGCCCTAGTCGCGAATCAGCCCTAAAGTTTTATTTTCATTTCATTGTTGTTGCCAAAAGCGCGCCCTTTTAACCCTGTGTTTGGATCATTTCGCAGTCAAAGTTCAACCTATTGGGCGTTGGCCAATTAGCGGCAGGTGCTTCTGATGGTCTCCAAAGAGTCAGTTTTCATTTTTGAGATTTCTTCGAAGCACAGGTAACGCGTTTTGGATGATATCTTCAGAGTTATTGACCCAAAGTAGTCCTGAATTTATATATTCTACCACCGTGTACTGCTTGGCGTCGTTGGCACTTTGTTTAGCGCTGGTGTTGATCAGATTTCGTCCGAGTCGGGCGAATCGGAAAGTGGTGTTGGATTTATGCTTCTTTCATGTAAGTTGATGAAGAGAGAGAGCCAGAGAGAGCCAGAAAGAGACAGAGCAAGAGAGAGCGTGAGCGAGAGAGAAAGTAAGAGAGAGAGAGCGACAGAGAGAAAGTGAGAGAGAGAGATAGAGCGAGAGAGAGAGAGAGACAAGAGATCAAAAGCTATATTTTTAGTCAGTATTCTTCTTCTACGAAACTTTCGTTTACTTCTCCTATCCAAAACTCGCCTTCCCACAACTCGGCCATGTACTTCTCGGCCCTGCTGTTCACGTCTTCCCGTCTCCGCGCTATTTCCTGGTAATAAAAACGCTAAATTAAGTGCCTTTCTTCACTCACGCTCATGCCCATGTATTTTTCTAGGCAATACTGAGCTTCCTAGCGCACACCATCGCATTTGCCGCCTTCTTAATTATTTTTCATCGTTATCTTTTAATGAAGAGTGCCTGGGATCGGTACGCTTGATTTGCAATATTTACTTGATATACTTTATTTCAAGCGCCTCGTTCCTCTCGGGACCCGGCAGATGCGTACAATTACTTATTGCGTTTCACACCGTCATCAGCCTGTTTCTGATGATTCTAATGTTGAATATGGAGCCGGAGAGCGCTAGCGACAGTTTGAGCGCACCTGAGGTGAGCTCGAGATTGTTTTGAAGTTTTGAAATTTGTGGATGCCCGAATTGACTATGACTTTGACTAGGTATCGTCAGTTACTAATCAGCACAAGTGACGAATTCACGTGAGCGTACGTCCACTGTTTTGCATCGCTGCATGTTTCGTCGCTATCGATACCTAGTCTCCCAGAGGGGTAAATAGCAGCTTCTGGCTGTTTAAATTAGTGGGACGTTGCGCTACGTTGCGTAGCGTAGGGATTGCGTTACGGAGCGGTCACGACGCGTGGTGAAGCAAGCGGTAACCATGCTGAATGTTATTAGCGGCGCGTTGCTTCGTGCGGTGTAGCATCAGGTAACGACCACGTTGCTACTCGATGTTGCATCGCTGGTTCCAAACGTTGCGCAGCAGTCGCGTCTTGTTATTTTGCGTCCGTTTGCGACGTTCATCATCTACTCCTTCTATTTCAGCAATCCTTCTTTTCCGACCCGCGTGCAGTTTATTATGGGCGTTTTTTGAATAACCCCACCTTTTGGATGTATTTAACCGGATCAGCCGTCCTGACGAGTAAGTTTTCTCTAATATGCACTTTACAGTTGGTTAATAACGTTATAGTATAACCATTTAATGATCTAAGCAACTTTTTCCAGTGCTTTACATTGGTAGCTGTGCGATCATCACCCGGCGTATCTTCCTCTTCCTCGACGTCAGCCAGAATCACAGTCTTTTAACGCGCACTATTCATCGGAAGGCCGTCATCGCGTCCTTGCTCATTGTAAGTATTTGCTTTAAAGGAACAGACAAGCCTCAAATTCGACGGTATCGTCGGCTAGGTCTCGACGGCTAACTTTTAGCCTAAATAGACGGTATATGGCTTCATTTTTAACTTCTGATCAGCCCAGGTTGATTTGGCGTAGTTGTACTAGGACCTAGTCGACGCAGGGGTCGATTTTGGCCCCTGCTAGTCCCTTCGGAACACGATTACCATAAATTTTTTTCAGTTTCTCCCACCCTACTGTACCCTAATGGTCCCAGCAAGCGTTGGGATATTTGTCGGATTTGTGGCCGAGATTGGGACTTCAAGTAACTTTTCTAGCCGTATCATGACGTTGTTTCCTAAGTTTTCAACCAGGCTTTTTAGACATCGACAACTGGACAACCCCTGCCCTGCTCGGCCACTCGGCAATATCGGTGATGATTAACGTGTGCGTGACGGAGGGCTATCGGGAAGCTTTGCTACATCCTTGTCGCGCAAAATCCAAGAAACTACCTCCAGTTCGGACCGGACAACGGCCGATGATGAGCACCGCCGGAGCGACAGCGACAAGAATTAGCTTGCACTATTGAAATTTGAATAAAAAAAATTTTGTATGCAAACTAACAAGGGAAGGGCACATGCACAGGTTGGAATTTCGAAAACGCTCGCGGCTACCCGGGGTAATCGACTACGGAGAACACGATGCTGTCGTCCGATTTTCCTGCCGAGGCTTGTGGACAGAGATATAGCACTTCCGGAAAATCATGATTTGCATGCGAAAATTAGAATCCGGGGAAGTTTATTAGGCTCTCCCATCAGTATGCAATCACCAGTCGAGTGGCCGATTGGTAAGCAACTCGCTTGGTAGGATACTGACGAGGGTACGGATCCGCTCGTGATTTTTCGTTTTGCTTTGACAAAATTTTTGCACAAGTCCAGAACCTTTCCTAAATGTGTAAAAAGACGCCTTTGTGGCCCTGTAATACGTCTAACAAGCAAAGAAAAACTTTTTCGAAAATTTTATTTTCCGACCCTCCACCCATCATCGGCTGCCAAACGATCAAAAATTCTGCGGGAAAATTTTTGCAGAAGCCAAGCGTCACGCTCTCGTTTGGTTTTGTAGCACCTTATTCTGTTGCACGGCCCTGGCAAGTTGGTTAGACAGCGCTTTTATAAAAATTTTTCAGATTTTTGAATTTGATAAGCCGGTGGGTGGCGTGCCCGAAAGATCGCAAAATAAAATTTTCTAAAAGTTTTTCTTTGCTTGTTAGACGTATTACAGGGCCACAAAGGCGTCTTTTTACACATTTAGGAAAGTTCTGGACTTGTGCAAAAATTTTGTGAAAAGCAAAACGAAAAAATCACGAGCGGATCCGTACCCTCGTCAGTACCCTACCAAGCGAGTTGCTTACCAATCGGCCACTCGACTGGTGATTGCATACTGATGGGAGAGCCTAATAAAGCTTCCCAGTTCTAATTTTCGCATGCAAATCATGATTTTCCGGAAGTGCTGTATCTCTGTCCACAAGCCTCGGCAGGAAAATCGGACGACAGCATCGTGTTCTCCGTAGTCGATTACCCCGGGGTAGCCGCGAGCGTTTTTCGAAATTCCAACCTGTGCATGTGCCCTTCCCTTGTAAGACGAAAGGAAGTGGCTGGAAGAAAGCGAAAGAGCGAGAGAGAGAGAGAGAGAGAGAGAGAGAGAGCGAGAGCGAGCGATGAACGCCAAGTCTTTTTTTCCTAGGAGCTGGTTTTTGAACGCCATTTCGACAGAGAAAAGGTGTTCCCGGCCAGTTCGGGCAGTTCTTTGAGAACGAGCCTCTCTCTCTCGCGCTCTTCTACAGAAATGATATGATGTCATTGGGGATCCTCACCGATCTCAGGGAGCAAACAATCGCAGAACTTGCGGTACCATCATCTCTGTTTTTGTGATCTTCGTCCAAATGAGTAAGTAACTTTCCAGATTACCGAGGAGCTGAAGTTACGTATTCGGAAAAACAGAATCGGATAGACAGCCTTCAGAATAAAGCGGGAACCAGGAAGGTTTGATCACTAACACCAACCAGATCGCGTAATCGGACCCACCCCCAAAATATCATATTCCCCCTTGACTACATTTTCTAGAGCCTCCGTCCCCCTTTTTGGCATGTTTTCCAGTTTTCCAGACCCCTCTGCATCCATTCTGGGCCCAGCGTTAGGACCCTTACTCGGGGCCCCCGGTTGGCGTAAACAACTCGGCGCCGTGCAGCCGGGGCCCATTTCGGGGTGCCTTGTTTTTCACATCTACCCTCCTCTAGCCTCCGGCGATGCATTCGGGGGTTCTGTGGTCGGTGGGGAGGGCTTCGCGGCGCGTCAACAGAAAGGGCACCCTGGGGGGCCCAAGGCCGCCGATGGGTCCCGCAGCGAAAATACCCTGGAATAACCGAGGTTGGGCCCGGGAGAGCAAAAGAGCTAGGAGGGAACAGGCTACGTTACGTTCCTTTGAACGAGAAACGTACAGAAACGGAAACACGAGACGAAGCTATAGAGAGGGATACAGAGAGAGAGAGAGAGAGAGAGAGAGGAGAAAGAGGAGAGTAGAGATCAAGAATCTCAAAATTCAAGCTCACGAAACTTGTAGCTAATCTTATGTTTATTTTTCGGCCGTTCCAATACCGCCTCATCTCCAAATGACGCATAATCGGCTCAGTAAATGCCTTCGAAAAGCACGCGACCGTTGTGGACCCCCGTTTTCGGCAACAACAGAAAGGACAGCTCGGGTGGGGGTTGGCATAAAACCCGACCCCCTCGCACCGGTATCGCAATCATTTTGGTGTTGTCGTCGTGCTCGGCGCTGATCGGGAAATCGGCTAAATTTATCCGGTTTACCGGTTTTTTTGAAATTGCTATTTAAGGTGTGTTATGCTTCATAGGATACCATCTTGAGGAAGGCACAACGCCACTTCTGAATTTTCTTAGACATTTAAAAATTTTTCGCACTTTTGTTTCACGCGTTTTTCTTGTATCACCGCATTTTTAAAAAATCGTACTTTACTTCTTGTGATTCTACTTACTCCTGTTCCTACTAAATATGATTTTCAGAAATATAAAATGTCCGGAGTGATCGAAAAGACGAAGGAGGCTGTCTCCCATGCGGCTGAAGCAGTAAGTTTTTCAATTTTTTTTTAGGTCTTTGAGGTCCTTTGTCAAATATCATCTTCAATAGAACTAATCTAAGCTACTTTTGCGTGGGATTTTATATACCTTAATATACCGTATTACCTCTTTAAAAATTATAGGTAATTTTAGGTGAAAGACAAGCTGCAAGGCCTCACCGGGGAGAAGGAGCTGCACAAGGAGGCCGCCCGAGAAAACGCCAGCGATACTTTTGATTTGGCTAAAGGAAATAAGGTATGTCGATTCCGCTAAAATATCCTAAAATAAGCTCAGCTTTTTGATACCTTAAAATTCTCGGATTCCACCCCTATATTTAGTCAAGTTTCAGACGTGCGGAGCCCGGGAGACGACCTATCGCTCGGTGAGTTGATTTAAATGAGTTTTCTCTCTTTGTCTCGCTCTCTCGCTCTCTCGTTCTCCCTCTCGCTCTCTCTCTCCATATCTATCTCTTCCTAAGTTTAATAATTTTTGATTTTCAAGGAGACTCTCCACCAAGCTGCATCAAAAATTCTCTAAACTTTTATTGCAGCCAGAACAAGCCCCGCGCTACACGTTCGAAAACATCCACGAAGCCCGGCCACATCCTTAAGCGCCACAAGCACGCGTTCGCCAACATTCGCTAAGGATTCTGCTGCATTTTCTGATATGTACATAACTTGCTCAACATCAAAACCTCGTGCTCACCATGACAATAAAGATCTGAATTTGTTCCTGTTCATAATTTACAAATACAATCGATTACACTACGAAAAATTGTGCCGGGCACCGATTTAGATTCGTGATATGTGAACATACGATTAAAACACTGCTTGAAAATCTGTCTGAAATTTTTACGGTAACTTTCACGGTAACTTTTACAGGAAATTACGGTGATTTATTTTATTCGATCCATAGACAACCGATTACGGCATGAAATTTGTACTGTATGTACGTACAGCCGCGTATTTGTAAACCTTCATTTTAGAGCTTTTGTATGCTGGTAACAGGAAAAACTATGTTTTTCTGTATCTGGGGATCGTTTGGGTATCATTAATGCACTTTCAATATACGGAAACATCCTCCTATGAATGCAGCATGAATGTAAGATAAAATTCGGATGTTTATAGCTATTGAAGCGGCTTTGGAAAGACCTCAAGCCTTCCCTGAAGCTCCATCAAGCCGTAAAAACATTGTGGATCGATATTTGCAACCACACCAGTCCTCACTGCGCTCTTCCATTGCCTGCCCCCTGCCTCTATGTCCCTTCCTTTCCCAGCCCCTTTAGGTTTCTACATCCTAAGTAAATTTGAAAAAAGGAGGAAAGGAATGTAGTTAGAAAACAGCTTCGCTTGTAGTATTTTTGCCTTTTTTCATTTTTTTGGTGTTTTGGGGCGCAAAATTCGAGAAAAAATAAACAAAAAATCGCTAATAAAATTTTTGGCTAACGTTTAGCCTGAAAAAATCAAACAAACGCCAAAAATCTTATTAATGCAGCCACCCATCCATAAACTAGAAAAAGAAAATAGCTAATTTTTTTACATCTAAAACTAGTTAAACTTTATGAATTTTTAAAGACTTTTCAAAATAAAAAAGTTTTTGGTTTCAAACTGAAAGAATTTCAATGTTTAAAAAAATTTTTTTGCTTAAAAATCAGATCTCGAATAAGAAATATGAAAATTTGTTTAGTACATTAACTAGAAATAACTAGAAGATAAACTAGAAAAAAAAGATAATTTCTAGATTTATGAATTTCGAAATATTATGGTTTAATAGACGAAGAAGAACAACCAATTCAAACGCGCCACCCCTGTGTAGCCTTGAAATCCCTCTCATTACATTTTTTGCCCGTTGACCCCCAAAATCCTGGTCCACCTCCAGCGTCCACAACAGATTCAAATGTGGCCGAAAAACATTCTAGTCAGCGTTGCCACGTCTCCCGGAAAGTGCACGTAAACAACGCCAGACAGGCCAGGCGGCCGAAAGTGCATAACAAGTGTGGCGCAACCGGGGTGGAAATGGGGGGCGGGGCTTCCTTTCCTCCGCGTTGTCGCGTCTGGAGAGAGAAAGAGAGAGAGAGAGAGAGAGAGAGAGAGAGAGAGAGACGGGCAGACTGAGAGACACAGACAGACAGAGACAAAAAACGCCCCGAACCACAACAACAACCACCCCGCATAAATAGGAGGGTGATCGCTGGTCTGCACCACTTCCTCGGCTCGACTCTCATTCCATTTTCGCCTCCCTGGCCTCGTTTTTGGATCCTTTACCTTGGTGTTACGGTAGTATCGAAAGTATCATAAGTACCTCACTAGGTCGATATTGTATCGAATTTTGCGCTGAATTTTAATTGACTGCCGAAAATCGACATTAGGCTTGCTTTAAAAAGTTATTCCTTTTTTAAGGTATCGCGCTCTCGACTCTGAAACTTCAAGCTTTACTAAAATTACTATAATTTTCGAATCATAGTTCATAGAAGATTTTCGAAAACAGAGACGCCGAGACGCGCATTTCTCTGTATTCTTTCTGAATCCTAAACCTTGACTTTTCTGAACTTTTCTAAATCCTACCGTATTCAAATAACCATCTTTCTTTCCAGAAATCAACCTTCAACACTCACCCAACTCCCAAAACATGTCTGGAATCATCGACAAGACCAAGGACGCCGTCAGCAACGCCGCCGAGGCTGTAAGTTTTCGATACTTTATTGAGTAGCATTAAAAATCGGCATATCAAATTTAGTTGCTTTTTAGTTTAATAATCATTATCAAAGTTTTTCTTTACAGGTGAAGGACAAGTTCCAAGAGATGACCGGAACGACGCCCGCCGACCGCGCCAAGGACAACGCCCAAGACGCCTGGGACCAGACCAAGGACAAGGCCCATGACAAGGTAGATTTATTAATATTAATATTATTAATACTACTATTATTTATTATTATACTAGTGTTCGAAACAACTTTGGCTCTTTTTAAAAAATTTTCTGGTTTTTCTTCATTTTCTGGAATTTCTGGATTTTTTAGGGTCATAGAGCAAGTTAAAAATGCTTTATCCGCATAATTTTGCCAAAGCAATGTTTTATATATTTATTGAAGTTTATCTTATATCTTACTGTAGTCTCTGGAAGCTGAAAATCTGTTATTTGTTATTTTGGGATATTTCGGACGTTTTTCCCCGCTTTTCAATTTTTTTTCTAAGCTTCCGGATAGCATTTTTTCTAAGCAAAATAAAGTAATTGTATGACAATTATTAAAAAATATAATTAGCATCTATTAAACCATAATAACCATCTATTTTTCCAGAAAGAGGACGCCAAGGACTGGGCCAGCGACAAGTTGCACGAGGCCGGCCGAAAGGTCGACAACTAGACACGACGCTACACTCCAATTTCCCCCTATCGCCCAATTTTGAGATTTGCATAGACCCCGATTCCATCAAAATTCCCATCCCCCCAATTCCACCTGTACCCTATGCACATAAATATTATTAAGAATATTTATCCCTTGACCTCATCGTCACTGGCTGACGCCCGAACCAAAAAAACGACACTTTCACTGACAACACCCAGCTTTTGGCCTACCTCCCTTGCAATGCATTGCTATTTGAATGGATTTTTGTGTCCCAGAAATGGCAAATAAATGCTTGGCGCAACTTTGGTCTACGGCGCATTAATGAAACACATGTTTTTAAAGGGACAGCAACCCCAAATAGTTTGGAGTTAAAGTCTGCGCATTAAGGATGGCTACCAAAACTTGAAGTTTCCTGATAGATAAATTATGATTCATGAAAACTTTGAAGGTGAGCAGCGCCAAGGAGTTCGACTTTCAAGGCAGCGCATTGTCGATAGGTCAGGAAGTTTCTGCCTAGATTTAAAGGGGCGGTGGGATGTAGTAGTTCGACCCTCGGCGGTGCCACTGCATTAATGATAGACACTCAGTGATGCTCCAGAAGCACAACAACACCAAGACGTACAAACTTGGTCTAGCGTTTCAAAACTATAAAATAAAAATCAAAAATGAAAATCTCAGGCGTTGTAGCAAGAAAAACCAGCAATTATCGCTATAAATTTGGGTGGGATGCCCTTTAGGGACAGCCACATGACTCCCCCTAGTCCTTCTCAGACCGCAGTCCATTTTTTGGAGGGTCCTGTTTGTTTTTTGTCTGGGCCGTTTTGTTGTTGGGTGGGCAGGTATCTTTCTAGGCCAAGAAGAATTTTCAGAAACAGAGAGGCAGTGGGGAGGAGTGGGAGGGAGCAGGAGGAATTGGGGGTAGGCAGTGGGGAGCCAGAGAGGAGAGACCGAGGCGGCCCGCCCCTCCCCCCTAAAGTGCAACCAGCACAACAAGAAGGGCACCCTGAGCATCGTGTATATATACAGACCCAGCCGGTCATCACGATCAAAACAATTTCTAACTTTTCTTTCATTTTTCTTAAGATTTTCTGAGCTTCTGATTTTGAGCATGAGTTTTCCAGCTTATTTTTGGCCTTTTACAATCTTTTTAAGGATTTTCTGGATAGGAAAACAAGTAGTTCAGAAACTTTGGAAAATGGAAATAGCTAATTTAAAGGGTTTTTAAAACGAAAAATTACCAAAGACAATAATAGAGGGCCTGTCAGTTATTTGGGGCTTTTCTAGCTTTCTAGCTTTTCTAGCTTTTCTAGCTTGTCCCAATCGAGCTTGTTGGCCGCGTTTTCTCTATATTTTGCTCTCTCCCTCTCTCTCTCTAAATTCTGGATTCAAAATTACCCCCACTTTTTCCAGAAAGTTACTTTCTACGCTCACCCAACCGCAATCATGCCCGGAATCATCGACAAAACCAAGGACGCCGTCTCCAACGCCGCTGAGGCTGTAAGTTTTTTTTGGTTTTTAGCTTCTTCCACAGATTACCGCCTTAATAAAACTACCAAAAACTGTTCGAGCACCTTTTAGTTACTGTATTTCAGGTGAAGGACAAATTCCAAGAGGTCACCGGCACCACCCCCGCCGACCGCGCCGAGGACAACGCCAAGAGCGCGTGGAACGAGACCAAGGATCGCTGCTGCGATAAGGTACGGTAGCTTTCGCGTTGGGCTTGGGTTTAGGCTTAGGCTTCAATTAGGGTTAGGCTTAAGCTAAGGCTTGGGCTTAGGCTTAGGCTTAGGTTTAGCGTAAGGATTTTCTTAAACCATAAAACCTCAAAATTAATCATCCCCATTTCCAGAAGGAGGAAGCCAAGGACTGGGCCTCGGAGAAGCTGCACAAGGCCGGCCGCAAGATCGACGAGCACTGAAGGTCTGACCGGCCGGGCCCCAAGGGCCCTCCCTCAGGGCCCGAGCTCGTCTCCTACGTGATCCAACACTCCCCCGCTCCCCGAATCCCACCTCCCACCCCCAAAATTCCCTACCTTCCCCCTCCTCCCCAGCTTGTGCTCCTCAATCAGGTCACCAAGGTGCTGAGGCTAGCCCCGAAATAGACTACGCTACGCTACGCCTCCCTCTCTCTCACTCTCCCCTCTCCCTCTCTTCTGCTCCCCAAAATGTTCTCAGATCTCTTGAGATACGGTACTATTTTCTGTGTTTCACCCCTCCCCTTTGAAACGTACGAACGACACCTCAGCACCATTTTCTCTAGTCATTCACCCCCATGCACAAATTGGACATATGCCAGAATAAACACTCTAGCCACCGATACTGTGTCTATATGAGTACCAAATACACCAAATTACACACGATTAAACAGTACAGAAAAACCTACAGTAGGACTACCTCATGGACATAGTCTAAAGTTTCTATTAAGCTTCGAAACGTACGAAATACGGCAAATTACAAAGAATAAAAAACTGGGTAGTAAAACTCGTATTGTAATATTTTATAAGATTTATTCAGATTATATAGGTATCGTTCCGTTTTGAGCACAAAATATGCAACCACTTTTATGAATAGCTGTACGTCTCGAGCTCGATCTTAAAGCTGCTGTCAGCCTGCTTGCGCCAGTACTAAAATTTTGCTTGTTTTCGCCTTGATCTCCTCGTTTTTAGAGGTACCTGAACGCAATAAAGCTTCATCATCTCCTTGCCGTCCTTGTGAAGCGTGCAGAGGAAACTGTACTTGATCAGTTCGTCGCCGCCGATGAATTCTTCTTCGCTGTACTGAAATGTTTATTGTTTATGACGATCGCGAGAGCGTAAGAGGTAGAGAAAGCCTGAGTGAGAGAGAGAGAAAGAGAGAAACGTCTTACACTAGGCTTCCAATCGCTGTTCTTCGAGCATTCGGTGAAGACTTCGTGAAGCTCTAAATCGTGTTTTAACAAAAATGTGGTTGAAACGACCTTTATGTCCCTGTTGGACGGTTTTCCCGACGATATTGATCATCAAGGCATCTTGCGTGTAGAAGGACAGAGAACTGAAAATCTTACAATACCAGATAAGATTACGTATCGGCTTAGGCTTAGGCATGGGCTTTGGCTTAGGCTTGGGCTTGGGCTTAGGCTTAAGCTTAGGCTTAGGCTTAGCAGCCTTCTATACCTACCGCTCAATATCGAAATCCTTGGCCGTGTCGCGGAATTTAGCGAGATGAGGAGCCAGGATCGATTGCAACGACATTTTGGGTTTTAGGGAAGACTAGAATAGCAGGAGGAAGACCCGGCGAGGCAATTTGGACAAGGCAAAACACAATATATAGCGGTGCTTATCAAGAAACACAGGCGAGGCTGCAGTTTCGCGGAAAGAACAAGAAAGCGGGGTGCCTGGCCGGTGACCACCCGGCGTCACAGGTCCGAACCTGTGCGCAGGTCTGCGGGAAGGGGGAGAGACACTTGCAAACAGGGTAGGTGACCGGAAATAGCCCAAAAACGTCAAGCTAATCACTTGGGGTCAAAAAACGTCATGTGAAGCTGCAAAAATTAGCTAGATTAGATAAAAAAACTATTCAGATGACAATTATCTAATTCGGTAAACACAACGATTACAAAAAGAGGGAGCGGAAACAGTTCGGCTTAAAAAGCGGATACGAAAAACATTCAACCGTGAAAATACAATTTTCAGTCCATAAAAATTCGGTAAACTGAAAAATCCATATGACAAATTTATATGCCAAAAAAACACGGCTTTCCTGTCGTTTTAGGGGTTGTATCAAAAAATATACATTTTCTAGTCCCAGATCGGCAATGTAAGTCAATCAAAAATTAAATAAAAGTAATTTAAACATTGCGGCTTCTTTTTAATAAACTGTTTTTACGCTTGAAAACTTGCATAGCTTGCAACCCCTAAAAATTTAGATACGCTCTAATTTGCGTATGGACCTCGACCGGAAGTTGAAAATTTCCCTACGACCTCGACTATATTTGGGGCAGAACACTTGCTCCCTATTTACTGACTACACTACATACCCCCGACTGCCTGAACAAATGGCCCGATTTGGTAGCAGCGCACGCCCGGCAGGAACCGAGGTTTGGATATGTAAATTTTTATACCTATGCTAATTCAGGCGGCCTCCCGGCTCTCCAGCATCTTCGACATCTCGGCGGCCACCGTCAACCCGTACGGGCGGCTGAACAGCGGAGGTGGCGGCGAGGATGCCGGGCCGTCGGTTGTTGGTGGGTGGCGACGACTTTGAGGAGTTCAGCAGCCCTTGGTCGTCAGCGCATTAACGAATTTTGGCGTAGAGCTGGAACTGTTCAGAAGCTAGCCCTAGTCTAGGCGCTATGGACTTGGGTGTCTTCGAGCAGTTTAACCAGATTTTTTGAACAGTCCTCCTGGCGCCACAACGACGTCTCTGTTCTAACCCTAACTTCGAGCCGTTCAACTATATTTACCTTACCGATTTAGCCCGCAAATTAGCTCCTTCTGCCGGCCCCGATTTTGAAAGTTTTCTTCACCCGGTTCTTTGAGCTAAGCTACTTTGCCGCAAAATCACTCAACTTTTCTACCCCCTCCTTCGAGCAGTTCAACAACCAAGGGGTTCACCACCAACAAACCACTCCAATTTCAGAATCCTCCAAAATGGAACACTCGGAGATGGGCGCCTCCAGCCCGAAGACATCCCAGAAGGGTAGCAGCAGCGGCGGGGTGATGATGGTCAGCAATCAGCTCCGGACCTCTTGATGACGCCGCTTTCAGAAAGTGGCGCTGGTGGTGATGATGCTGGTCATCGCCGCGCTGATGGTGAGCGTCGTGCTGCTGAACGTGCAGCTGACGACGCGCGAGGACGAGATTGTCGACCTGAAGCGCCGCGTTGAGGGCATCACGCACGAGCCGGCTGTTGTGGATGATCCGACCACCACGCCTGGCCCGCAGCCGATTCAGCCTGATGGGTAGTTGATCAGGAATTTCTAGGGGTTGGGGTACCGTTAGCCCGCCGCTAAAAGTCTAGCTCTAAAATGCTAAAATCGCCAAACGTTTTGCTAGGGTGGCAGAGGCCAAATATCAAATGGTCGAACCCCCCCCCTGCTAACAGCTCAGAACCGTTTAATTTGTTCAGAAAGCCGCAGCCGGGTCCGGGCCCTCTGGGCAACGACACGAAGCCGGGCAGCTCGCCCGCTCCGGAGTTGTCTAGCAGCGTCGAGCCGAACCCGTCCGCCAGCGAGCCGCCCGCCTCCGCCAGCGTGCCGCCCGCTTCGGACGCGCCGTCCGCCTCGCCCGGGCCGTCGGCCGTACCCACAGTCAGCTCGTCGCCCCCAACCCCCAGCGCATCGGCCGAGCCTGCCTCCGTGTCCGCAAGTGCGGCGCCGAACGCGGCCACGACGAATGGGTACGGATTTATAGTGTGACCTAAGCTTAAGCCAGCCTAAACCAAGCCAAGCCTAAGCCCAAGCCTAAACCTAAGCCTAATCTATGCCTAAGCCCCCAATCTTAAATCTAAGCAAATTCCTCCTAGAACGGTCGCTCCTTCCCTGAAGCCGTCGTCGAAGCCCGCCGCGTGAGCCAGAGGTCATCTACTCGCCACCCGCCAACCTGGGCCCGTCTCCTTGACCATCTCGCCCCCACCATCACCCCCCTCCGCGCCATCGATCTCTGCGTTCCGCGTGTAAAATAAATGTTTGATGCTTGCCGAACTCGACGGCAGCAGCGCCGCAGCAGCTGGGATAAATGCTTTTTTGGGTTTTGAATGGTGCAATGCATGCGATACTGCAATTTTGGAGTGAAAAATACATTTGAGGAAGCTACAGCAAAAAAAAACAGGCGCCGAAAGGAGCGACGCGTAGTCCGGCTCTTCGAGGCTCGCATTCGTAAAAATTTTCTTGGCAACTATAAATTCTAGAGTCTTAAATTACATCAAAATGTTCATCTTGGTTTGGAGAACAAGAATAAAATAAATTTTTAGCTGAAAAAGTTTGCATAATCGAAGAAAAATCGGCTGGATGCTCGGCCAGGCGGTCTCCAGATTTCCACACATTCCAGATTCCAGAATCGAAGTTTCCAGATTGTTTTCCACAAGAAAAATTGTTATATTCAAACGATAAAAAACTAGATAATTACTCATAGAAGATTTTGGGAAGCATTTAAACGTGAGGAACGAAATAGGTAGTTTCGCGTTTCTATTCAGCGATCCGTGAAGGCAATGTAGAAGCCTAAAAAGTACATATCCATTTGTAGGGTTAGTTAAACTTTATTACAAGTTTTATATTACAAATTACAGTTTTAAACGGTTTTAGCGACTTTAGCAAGGGGGAACCTAGGCTTTTTTGCTAGCGATGGTGGGCGGGTGGGGCATTTTGACCAACAACGACTGTTAAACAGCTGAATTTGAATTTTAAATGGTTTCAAGAATAAAAAGTAGAAGGGCGCGTCGGCGATAGATCATAAAGCAATATGTTGGTGGGGATCAGGGGTCAACGAAACGAAAAGTAATGTAAAAGAGGTTAAAATATAATAATTAAGAACGAAAACCCTTTAACGTATCATATAAAAGTACATCTGAATATTCTGAAGATTCCGAAGTAAACATTTTGACGCCCGGGTGACAAATCACAGTTTGTGGTGGGGGAGGGAACAGGTTGAGGGCCACGTTAGGGGATCAGGGTGTTCTTTAGGAAAATGCATGGAAAAGCCGATAGTTTTTGACAAATGTTGATCACAAACACGAAAAACACGAACCGGACTAGCTGGGGAGAGATACGCAACAATACGGTACATACAAAATCGTCGAGAGCGCGTCCTTTTTGCATCGTCATCAGTCCAGCTGGATGCAGTCGTCGGCGGTGCCGGCGGGGCCGCTACGGAGCGGCGCGACGAACGGGTTGTTGGCTAAATAGATATAATAGCAAAAAAAATCAATAAAATTAAAATTGCTAGAAACGTACAAGTAATCAATAAATGGGGCGTAGAAAATAATATCTGAACTGACCGCTATTGAGCCGGCCACGCAACGGATGAGCAAGTCGGGACGTCGCCGGGCTTGAGCGGATCATCGGCAAAGCTGAGGGCGGCGCCGACGACTCCGGGTAGCTGCCTGAAAATGGTGACTTTAGAAGTGAAAAATCTCTGTTTTCAAGTAGCAAATCCAAAAAAGCTTTCGTTTCCCTACTGATCATTTTCGAAGAACGGTTGCATGACGTCATCTAAAGACTAGGCTTGGACGAGAGAGAAAGAGGGAGAGAGAGGGGGGAGAGAGCTTTAGAATCTTCGAAATCGATCGATCTCCAAGCCAAACGTGTGATTTTGAAGTGAGAAGTAGCAAATAGAGAATTTTCAGGTAATTCTTTTCAAGTTATAGCGGAAAGGACACTATATGCCTCTAAACGTACCCATATTCAACGGCGTGTTCTTGCAGCTGTAAACATTTCCGTTGCGCGTGGCCGTGTCCTTGATGAAGGTGCCGCTGGGGTTGATGATCAGCGTCATCTCGCGCCCCGTCTCGATCAGGTCCTCCTGGAAGGCCTCCTGGCAGACGCGGAGGCGCATGTCTGGAAGAAAGGTATTTTTGGTGGTTTTCGATTGCCAAAGTTGTCAAACCTTTGAAGATTTTAGAACTTTCAGACTTTTCATCGAAAAGTAAAAATTTTCGACGTTTTAGAAGTTTTTATAGCTCTAAAAGAGCGTAAATGGCCATTAAGTCATCTTAATTTAAAAGCAAAAAAACCAGACAAACCTTGCTCAAAAATGACCCGAACCAGCACTGCGCGATTGGCCTCCCTGAAGTCGGGCTCGCCAACTCTTCGAACGCCGGACAACGCTTGAAGCCGATTCCAGATCTAAAAATCTATTTTTAGCTTTGTAGACCTTGAAAACCTCTTTCCGCTCGGGGCTCAGCACGCCCCACGGGTTCATCCCGGCACCGGGTGTGAAGCCCGACATCCCGGCGTCACTTCCTGAAACTGAGTACGTTAGATCACCTTGATTTTATATTTTTGTTCTTAGTCATTCTGTGAAGGAGAAAAATATAAGAGAAGAGGGGTGCTGAAAGGTTTACTCAATGAAGCCATGGTAGCACCTCCACCAGCGCGGCCGCCCGGGTTCAGGAAGTTGCGCAGCGGCATGTTCGGCGGCGGGAATTTGGAGTATTGGCTTCTGAAACAAAGGATTCTTAAAATTTGAAAATCGAAAAATAAAGAAAAATCGATGCTTTCGCAATATCGGGGACCTAATTTTTTTTCCTGGAGTCCAAATATGCCCATTAATGCACTAAAATATCTTTTAATACCGTTTTTATCAAAATTGAACTGCATTCCCACGGGAAAACGGTTTAGAAAACTTCGAAAACTGTTGCAAAATTAGACATTTTATTAGAAAAATCGATATTTTGTGTTTCTTATCGAATTTGTAGTTTTTAAGCTTTAAAATAGTAAAAAAGCCTACAAACTCCTTATTTCTATTAGCAAAAAGTAAAGAACCATTCATAATATTAGCAAAATTTAGAAGATATTTTCCAGAAAAAAACCTACCCAAAACTATAGGGCTGCGGGTTGTAGGAGCCGCCGTTGTACGTCTGCGGATCCAGCGAAGGGAAGACCGGCTCCTAAAAGAGTTTTATAAAAATCTTACTTTTCAAATTTTAATAAGCTTTAAGCCAAGGTATAACGAACAAAGTCATAAAGTGGATAGCTAAAAATGGGGACTGGCGGCGGGTAATACGTGATCGGCGGCTGGTAAGAAACCACGGGAATTGACGGCTCAACCGTCACCTCGGGCAACCCCAACAACTTAAATAGATATAATTTAAGTCAGTATAATTTAAATAATACAAATACTTTGTAAGTATACCTTTGTTGATTAGAGGTTATTTTAAATCTATTACCTTTGTCTTCTCCTTCTCGAACAGCAGCTGCGCCTCCTGCTTCTCCTCCTCGCTGAGCTTGTCCTCGCTCTCGAGCATCAACGACTCGTGCAGGATCGGCTTCTAAAATGTATAATTTAAAGTATATTCCACGCACTAGATCATGAAAATGCCCGGAAAAACCCGAAAAACGTACGCCAGCAAAAACATTATCATGCCGCTCGATGACCGTCTTCAGCACGTCGTCGTCCACTTCCCACTCGGCCAAGTCGGTGTGCGTGTTGACCATGTCGAGGGCTTCCTGGAAAATTATTTAAAAAAATTGTAAACTTTCCAAATCGTTGAAGAGACCGATAAAAATGTTACTGACCAAAAAATCAGTAAATCAGCAAAAACTTACGTTATAAACCAGCAACGTCTCCAGCTCTTTTTGCGTCAAATTCGTGTCGACTTGCAGGTCGTCAACGACACGATCTAAACCAGATACTCGAAAATTTAAAACTTAAAATTACGTGACAATCCGTTCTTCGACACCTGACGATTGAAAATCGCGCGCTCCATGCTGTTGTCCATGATCAGCCGGTAGATGTAGGTGCGTCGTTTTTGGCCGTAGCGGTAGACACTGAAAATTAAAACATTGGTTTACTATATAAGAGAATATTTAAAAACATTAAGAGCTAACAAAGGAAAAAGCTTAAAAAAGATGCATTAATGCGCTCACTTACCGACAAACCGCTTGAGCATCGTGGCACGGGTTCCAGCAGGCGTCAAAGATAATACAACGATTTGCCGAGACCTGAAAATTAAGGATGAAGTAAGTATTTAATAAACTTAATAAAAGATACTTATTACAGTAATATATATTTTATAGCTTCAATTGACTCACGAGATTAATGCCCAAAGACCCGGCCCTCGTGGAGATGATGAACAGCCGAATCGAGGGATCCTCGTTGAAGCGGGTGATCAGCTTCTCCCGCTCAACGCCCGCTGTCGTGCCGTCGAAGCCTGGAATTAAGATGCTTATAGAACTGAATTCAATTTCAAAATCGAGTTGAGAATAAATACGAACGATGACGTCGAAAACGGGCGCTAACCTCTGTATGCAGTTCAAATCAAACGAAAATATGACATTTTCAAAATTTAAAAAAGTTGAGGGTCAATTTAAGTAGTTTACCAAGATAAAAATCTATCGATAAAAAATAGCATCCAAAAACCCACGGAAATAGTTGACGTTCCGCTGCCAGGAATGCGTCTGCACGTCGTCGGTCTCGAAGCGAGATCGAGCCAGGTAGGCCTCGATCAAGTCGAGCGTCGTCAGATTCTGGCTAAAGAGCAGGATCTTCTCATTCCTCTTCGTCGCCTCGCTGACGATGCCCATCGCCACGACGAGCTTGTAGCCGTTTTCGAGCTTGCCCGGGCAGTAGTTGGTCATCGCCTCTTCGGCCTGGAATCATTGGTTGTTTTTAGCAAAAGAGAGCGAAAGAGAGAGAGATAGAAAGAGAGAGAGAGAGATATTGCTATTATCCCTAAAACCCACCCAATCATACTTGAGCGCCACATCGTCGAGGTCGAGGTCTTCTTGGAGCGCGTTGACGAGCGTAGGCTGCTTTCCCTTGGGTCCGGGTGGGACGCGAGGCTTTTTCTAGAGATAAATTGCATCAATTAAATTTAATTTCATTGAGATTTTCGATTAACAATTTTGTTGAAAAATTCAAAATTGAAGTTACCTCTATTTTCTGCGTCGAGCCATTTGCCACAGATGTCATCGGACTAGAAAGGATCGGGATCGTTGAGGGCAACGCTTGTTCAGCGGAGGTACTGAAAATGTTGTTCTTATTAAGTGATTCTTCTGCACGCTAAATACACCATCAGAGCTGTAAAATTGATAAAATAATCGATTGATAAAAAGCTAAAATGACTTATATAAAGCGACAACCCACATTTGAGGCATCATTTGGGGCGGGGGTTGCCCTTGGGGCGGCAGAGTTGTTTTCGGGCTGAAGCTGTTCCAAATTTGGTCGAGATCATCCATATTCGGCAGGGCGGGCGGCTCCTGAACTTCTTGCTGCTGTTGTTGCGGTTGATGACTCATCGAGGACGGGCCGGGGAAACCTAAAAATGCGCAGTTTTAGTGCGTTCAAGTTAGTGAATTTTGCAAAATACAATTTTAAAATATACCGTAGCCCATCGCGCCCGGATGTTGCTGCTGTTGAGGCGGCTTCACGTCCATAAAATCTGAAAAATCCATTTTTGGATCTATTTGCGAAAAACCTACTCATAGCCTGATTCTGCTGTTGCGGCGGCAGCTGTGGCTTCACGTCCATAAAGCCTAAAGAAGCTATTTAGCGCAGTTTTCCGGAACTTACTCATATTCTGAAGAGGAGCCGGGGCGGAAGTAGGTGGTTGAAAGTATTGATGTGTCGAGACGGAAGGCGGGGCGCTCTGCATCGGGTAAGGGCTCGAGGTGCTGCTCATCGACATCGGCGAGTATCCGTCACCTGAAAGACGTATTTTCGCTTGAGATTGAGTTTTCCCGATTAATTTTGATTTTTAATTTTTTTTTAATTTCGAACTTCTTTATGACTTTTTTTTAACTTTTAGTAAAACCAAGTTTACCGCAGTTTGGCATCTGAAACCCGTAGGTGTGCATCGGCATCGGCTGGTAGGGCATCGGACTGTGCATCGTCGATCCCATGAAATCGGCGGGGCCGCCCCCAAACGGCATTTGCGGCATCCCGTACGTGTTTTGCGCCATTCCATAGTCTAAAAAGTATTTATTTGGTCGATAAAAATATTATTATTGAGGAATTAGTATTATGTGTTGTTATTGAGAGTTTTTAAGTTTTTCAAAAGGAACTGACTCTGCTGCTGTCCCGGATACCCGAAAAATCCATTGCCATTCGAGAAATCGTGACCAGGCATGGGGAATGTCGGCTTTTTGTCGGCTTCTCCTCTGAAACTTTGAATTCGAGGTGTATAAATTTTACAAACCGCTTTTCAGCCTCAGCTTTTGCATCCAGCTCTTTCCGCTTTTGCAGCCACGAGTACAGGACATCCGGGTGATTCCAGATCTGAATTTCCACGTCATTTTCAGGCGCTGGTTAGCAAACCAACCTTGCTACAAGCGGCGAACGCTTTCAGCGGGTTGAACGTCTCCTTGTTGCCGCCCTCGATCTCCTGTTGGGCGTAGATGATGAACGCTCTGAAAACTGCAATTTTTGCCTAACTTGAGTGCCCTACTTGTAGAGAGCATGCTGGATCGGGCTTTTTCGGAGGTATAAAACGTATTCCCGGCATTCTGGCAAAATCTCCTTCAGAAGAGAGTGGGTACGCCTGAAATTCCAAATTTTAGCAACGGGGTTCCGCAAGAATCTTCGTTTTTTAACTACCTTACCTTTGAACAAAACCCTTCAGACTTTCGGTGAGCACGTGTATCCGCTGACGAGCCAGCTTCTGATCGGAGGGGCCCGAATCGGCGCATTGGCCGTTCTAAGACAATGAGCATGAAAAGCTTCATCAGCTTCGTTTACCTTGATCGGCTTCTCGAACATTTGGATGAAGCTTTTCTTGGTACCGAGGTAGGCGGGCCGGACAAAGTCCACCATGCAAAAGTACTCGATGAGATTGTTTTGGAGTGGCGTGCCCGTCAAGACGATTCGTCTCCTAAACGCCAAAATTTAATAAAACTATTTAATTGTGATGTAAGCGAGCTCAGTGCGTTTTATAATGACCTATATGATGCCCATTCTTCAAAAAAGGCCCAAAATGGATTATTTAGACGACTTTCTATCGCTTTTATAGCACGTACTTCGTTTTTATCTCATTCAACGTGGACGCCGTCGCGGTGTTGAGATTCTTGATCTTGTGCCCCTCGTCGCAGACGACCAAATCCGGCCCGGGGTCGAGCAGGGCGGCACGGACAGCTGAATATCAAAATTCTCGTCATACTGGAATTCCGGGCATACCCGAGTGAAGATCGGCCAACGTGCGCCCGTCTTGCGCCACAAAATTCTCTTTTGCTTCCGCCTTCTCGTCTCTCTCCTCCGGGTCTTTTGGCGTCGCCAGCTTCGCGCCGAGCTTCATCTTGGGAGGCTGAAATTTCCTCATTTTTTGAGAAGGATAACTCGTATTTTTCCATTGGAATACATAATTTTTTTCACACCTTCTTGTCCTTCTTCGCCTTGGTAGAGTTCAGAATCAACCGGAACATCTCGTAGCCAATCAGCAAAACGCCGCCATCACGATGCCAGTCCTCTGTAATTAAAATTTTGTAAACGTAGTTTTTGAGGATTTATTTGTATTTAAAAAACGTACCAATATGCTTCACCCGTTGTTCGATGCCCTTGACAGCATCGCCGAGCAGGAATATCGGGAATTTTCGGATGGCCCCGCCTTCCGCGTCGGTTCTAGATAAAAATAAGGAAAGCTCGAGCTTCACTCACTCCGGCATCCATTTCTGGTATTCGGCGAACCAATTTTGAATCGTATTGATCGGGACGATCACGAGAATCTTGTGGCTTTGCGTGGCGCGAAAGAAGACCTCGGTGAAGGTTATAACCTAAACAATAGAATGAAAATGGGTTTTTTTTTGTGGCATAGCTATTAAAAAGAAGCTAATGATCGTTTACCTGAATCGTTTTTCCTAATCCCATAGAATGCGCCAAAATACAGCCGAACCCGTCCGAATCCTTGAACTCCTTGATCGAGTCGACGACATTGTCAAACCTAAAGCCACGTTTCGAAATTTTCTAGAACGCATACATAAAGCGTATCCCAGCTAGCTGATGGGGTTGCAGCGTATTCGTCAAATGCGCAGCGACGTAGATTGGAGGATCGCCTATACGGCTAATGTTTATTTCTTTATTATATTCCTCACCATCAGGGCGTCCGGAGTTCACCAACAGTTTGCCCTCCGTCAATTCCTTGCTCTCCAGATCGCCGCTGTTTCGGCGTCGTCGTAACCTCTTTTGTTCGAACTCGCGTTGTTTTCGGAGGTTATGCTGGGCAGCTTCTTCGTGGTGGGAGCCCCAACGGCCACGATTGCCTGGAAAAAATGAATCTTGGTCATTCATCCTTTTTAGTCCGTATTTCGTAATCGCCAAAAAACGCACTCATCAAGATCGGGCGTCCATAGCTCGTATAGGCCTGGCTGGCGAGCGAATTATAGGGCAAGCGCTGCTTCTCGCCGATCGGAATAACGTCCTCGTCATCGCTGCTGAGGGTGACCACCTCCTGGGAGGTGCTGGGCCCCGGCTCGATTTTCTTGTCCTGGTTCGGGCTGTCATCGAAGAAGTTGTCAATTTCCTGGAAAAAAAACACGTTATTGGATCGGCATCCAGCACAAATTCGGAATAGTGAGTTTAGCCATATCACCTTAAACTTACCAATAAGGGCAACGGATTATCAGTCGAGAGCATCCTCGCAATTTGGGCAATGTGGCTCTCGTCCTCAGCCGTGTTTCGTTTCGATATCCTATCCAAGCGGGCTCGTTCTTGCTCTTGTGCGGCACGGACGCTGTCAGGCATTTTTGCTTCGAATTTCTCGAAATCGGGGCTGAAATACACTTGGTGAGCTTTTTATATCAGAGAAAACATAATCGCTATAATCTTTCCAAAAACACCAACTTTAGCCTTTTCCGCTTCCGGTCCTTCCCAGTTTTTAGGGAAATTTGTAGCAACTTTGGAGCGTCGGCCGTCGGCGATTCGCTCGATTCCTGAGGCGCCGTCGTAAGCTCTTGTTGCGATTCCGACCTCGACAATACGGGCGGGCTCGTATTTTCCTCCTAAGCCAATTTTCTAAAAGAAAGCCATGGAATCGTACCTTCGACGCCGTTTCATAGTCCATACCCTGCTTGCTTATTGTTTCCATAATTTCATCGATAGAATGGGGCTCTTGGTCAGGAATGGAGGCTTCTGAAAAACAGAAATTCATTTACTTTTCAAAAAATACCTTCATCAGGCGTTTTCGCTCGTGATGTCGAGGCTCCCTCGATAGCGTCAGGGGGTTCTTCTGAAAAAGTTGGTTTTTCTACCATCAAAATCTTCAAAAACCTTTCTCCTCAAATTGCGGAGGCGAGAACCGAGGGGCGCACCGGTCTTTTAGGTTGAACTTTAATTTCAGCGACCCTGGCGAGGTTGCCATCCTGAAAACGGCTTTATTTGAAAGTGAAACAGACGAAGGCAACATTAAGGCAGAAGACAAAAACAGAACAAATATAGAATTCTCAAAAGTCAACAAATGAAACTATAGCTAGTCAGGTACAAAACAAAACACATTGAGATAAAAGAACTAAGCCTAGAAAAAGCTGAGATCGCGGTAGATATGGCTGCTAGGTCGGCGTGGCGTGTATCACGCTTTCTTGTTGGAATCCCGGATTTCGCGACCATAAGTAATATCGAAGAGGGTCTTTGGCGTCATTTTTGGCGGTGGCCATCGCTCCGATTCGACGGTGTGCAAGTCGGCTATTTCTTCGCTTCCTTTTTCCTTCACTTTTGCCGCATACGCCTTCTGGATCTTTGCGATCTCGCCGTCGGTCCTGTAGGAGACGTACGGCCGTAACTTGCAGCCCTCCAAATTCGGCACCACCAGCTCGGCCATCATCTCGGGGACGCGCACAAATTCTCCCGTCTTCGCGTCGACGTAGCCCTCGGCTTGGACACCGGTGTATTTGTGCAATTGGTACGGGTTGGCCTTCTTTCCATTGGGCGCAAATTTCGGTGATAATTCCGGGAATTCCTTATCCTGGCCGGGCCATAGCTTCTTTTCTTCGTTGACCGGCCCAACTTTGCGCTGTCCATACTCGCCCTTCTTCACGAAAGGGTACGGCGGTCGAAATTGGAGGTAGTGCAGGGAGCGCACCGTTCGTCGCGATATGTAGGGGATGAGGGTGGCCATCCCTAAAAAAATTGATTTACGAGGGCAAAAAAGAGACATTCTGCGAAATGAAAGGCACACAGAGTTGTCAAGGGGAGAATGGGCGGTCGCAAGTTCCTCCAAGAATTCTTCATGATTCAGCGTGACTCAAATTTAAAGTTATGTCTTGCAAACGTCATTCTGCTAACAATGTGGAAAGACGAAAAAGGGTGTTTCCTAAGGTTTCCCGAATCGGAGTCGAAGAATGGGTGATAAGAGTAGTTTAAAAGGGGACCTCCGGAAATTAGATTTCATAACAGGCTTTCCGGATCAAGCTCGGGGATAAATGGATAATCCGGAGACAAGGAATATCCCAAAATCCTTTCAAAAGCTCATTTTTGATGTCATTTTATCATCAGGGATTAATTACACATAAAAGCGTGCGGAATATTCGAGAAGGCGGGGCCCCCAAATCATGCGAAAAGGGGGCCGCGGGCCGGGAAGGCCGACAAAAGAGCTACTAACGCATTGCTACTATCCCCGACCCTATATTATGCTGTTTTGACAAAACCAGCTTCCCGGGGGCTTCCTTGAAAAGACAACCCCTTGACCCCTTTCAAAGCTTCTAAACACCAAAATTTTCTCTATTTGATGCCTTTTATACTTTTAAAAATAAAACCGCGTCAAAAACAATATAGCTACTGCAATTCCGATCTTCTGCGGTTTAGCTTGAAATAATAGATAGCAGCGAAGACGTATACTTTGCTTTGTTCTTTTATAATCTGAATTTCTTAAAATAACAATTGCTATGATTTATCATCCCTCTTTTCAGATGATACGCCCGACGCTTCGCGAAAATCTCCTCGAACACGCCGACGATATCGATGGGATAGTGAAACAAATGCTGGAATGCCTGCTCGAACACGACAACAAATCCGGGAGGGAAGAGGCTCTCAGCACGCTGTCTGGCCTATTCGACTCACGCCACGCCAAGATCAAGGCCCTGTTCAACCAGATTGAGGCCCACCAAGAGCGTACAAATCTGATACAGGAGCTAGAGAAGTGCAGCGAGGACCGCGACACTATCATTCAAAATGTGGAAGCCGATTTGCACACGGCTGATGCGCTGCTGAAAAGTACCATTTTTCAGGCGAACAAGAAAATTCGCACTATGCGCAACAGCGTCGAGCAGCCGGTGAACACCGAGCAGGCGCTGCAAATGGCACACCAGATTTCGAAGGGATTCTCGGTGGCTGGACCGATGAACTGGCAACAAGGCGATCCGTCGAGGCCGTTTCCGACTGAAGCTGAATTCCGGATTTCCCAGTTGATGAACCCGAAACCGATGGGGATGCCGGGAGTTGCTCCGACGTTAGGGATGCGACAACCCCCCGCAGCTGCTGGCCGAGGTCGCGCGATGATGCCGCAGTCGCCGATGAGCAGCTCGTATGGCGCGCAACGAGGGTGGAGCCCACGTACAGGATTTGTCGAATCGCCAAGAACAGCGCGAAATGGGATCGGCGGTATGTCGACGCCGCGTGCAGTTGGAACGTCACCATTCGACAGTCGGAGGACGAGCACCGGAAGTGAGGTGCGAGTCGCGTTTACGACACCCCCTATGCCGAGCCGTGCCCCGCCACCCGTCAGCAATGTCGGGCAGATGAGCAGCGATTCGTCCTCGTCTTCGAGCAGTGAAGACGAAAGGAGACCTTGAAGTTTATAATTTTTCTGGCGTTAACTATTTGAATGCTCTGTGAATTTCAGACGCTAATCTCGACAATTTATTGATATAGAATCCCATTGATAAGGTGGCCCTTTCTGTGACTTTAGTGTAGGATGTATTTTGAGTCCCCTGTGACAGATGTTGAATTTGAACTTTTAAAGTTATGCGGGTGTATCTGTTCTCAATTGTTCTGCAACTGTTCTCATTTTCTTCAATTTTTATCGATTGTGCGTTGCAAAAAGAACAATTTCAGCCGACGTGATGTCTTCTCCTGTGAAGGAGCACGGGAAGCGCCGCGTCGCCTACTACTACGACTCCAACGTCGGCAATTATTACTACGGCCAGGTAATTTTTTATTATACTTGAATTCCTTTTCCTGAATATCTTGAATTAATTATATTTTTTTCAGGGCCACGTCATGAAGCCCCATCGCATACGGATGACCCATCACCTGATCCTCAACTACAAGCTCTACCGCGATCTCGACGTCTACCGCCCGTTCCCCGCGAGCTTTGAGGAAATGGCGCGCTTCCACTCCGAAGAATACATCACCTTCCTGAAGACGGCCTCCCCCGACAACATCAAGGTGTACAACAAGCAGATGCTCAAGTTCAACGTCGGCGAGGACTGCCCGCTGTTCGATGGACTCTATGAATTCTGCCAGCTTTCTTCCGGAGGTTCCATCGCAGCTGCCGTGAAGTTGAACAAGCAAAAGGTAAATTTAATAATTTTTGACGAGTAATTTTATTTTAGGCTGACATAGCCATAAACTGGATGGGCGGGCTCCATCACGCCAAGAAAAGCGAGGCCAGCGGGTTCTGCTACACGAACGACATAGTTCTCGGCATCCTCGAATTGTTGAAGTATCACCAACGGGTACTCTACGTTGACATAGATGTTCATCATGGTGACGGTGTTGAGGTTTGTAGAAATTTCTGTAAACTTTACAGTATATTGTTTTTTAGGAGGCGTTCTATACTACCGATCGTGTGATGACCGTCTCTTTCCACAAATACGGCGACTTCTTCCCCGGAACTGGCGATCTCAAGGATTTGGGTGTTGGAAAGGGCAAGTAAGTGTTATTTTAATTTTTTTGGTATCGCTCTTGATTTTTTAGGGTCAGAGCTTCTCAATTTGAATCTTTCAGGTTCTATTCGCTCAACGTCCCACTCCGGGACGGCATCACCGACGAAACATACCAAAGCATCTTCACGCCGATTATGACGAAGGTAGCAACATCTAATAAATCGTTAAATTGCTTTTAGGTAATGGAAAAATACCGGCCATCAGCTGTCGTCCTCCAATGTGGCGCCGACTCACTGTATGGCGACCGGCTCGGCTCGTTCAATTTGACGCTACGCGGACACGGAGAGTAAGATAGTTTCTTCGACTTTTAAATTACGTTTTTCAGTTGCGCAAAGTTCTTCCGCAAATACAACGTGCCGCTGATGATGCTCGGCGGCGGCGGCTACACCCCGAGGAACGTTGCCCGCTGTTGGGCGTACGAAACGGCAGTTGCGCTCGATACGGAGGTATTTAAATCATTGAATCCTTATTTATTTCTTTAGGTCCTAAACGAGCTGCCCTACAACGACTACTTCGAATATTTTGGCCCCTCCTACATGCTGCACCTCGAGCCCGGAAACGTCACCAACGACAACACGCCCGATTATTTGCGAAAAGTTCAGGTATGAAAATTTTGGTTAGAATTGAGGCATTATGGTTTTCAAAGTAAATCGAAACGAATTATCTTTAAAAACATGATCGTTTCCTTCAGGACCAAATAATGGCCAACCTGGACAAGCTCGAAGCGGCGCCCAGCGTCCAAATGCAGCCGATACCCGCTGATGCGTTCCCGATTCTGAACGATACTTCTCTAGGACGGGTAAGATTTTCTGATGTGCAGTTATTGTATCCATTTGTTTATATTAAAGTTTATTAAATTTATTTCAGGACATGGCCAACCCCGATCGACGTCTCCACCGGGCCGACATGGACGGGCATGTACAACACGAAGGTGAGCCCTTTATTTTTTATATTTTTAAGTTTCTTTAGGGGAATTCTACGATGGCGAAAACGAGGGCGACGATCGACGAAATGAGCACAACGGCCGAATCTCCACCTAGCTCTTTCCCCAATTGATACTGTCAATATGTTTTTGTAATCTAAACATTCAGCCCTCACTTTGATATATTTCCGAATCTCCTCATGTCTCTTTTCTCTTGTATTTCTTCTTGGCAACACATCGATCCTTTTTTGCATATGAAAATCCCCGGGCTACGAGCGTCTCTAGCGTGTCTCTACATCTTCGCGGTTGTTGAATTCATTATTCCCCATGTTCGTAAAGTCGTCATACTAAAGCATAAGACATTGGTTAAATTTCGGTCTTCTTAATTTATTGACACTGATCTCTTGTTGTATAAAGTGAGCGATAAACAATGTCGACAAGTGCAATTTTTTGTGGCGGGCGAGAAGCATGCCGATACAGCGGTTCATTTTTTTATGAATGGGGGGAAGCGAGAAAATCATTTTCGCGGGCATTGAAACAAACAATTAGAAAAACTATAGGACGATCGATGGGCGACAAAAAGAGGCAGCAGCGAGAAGGTCTTAGCAGTGAATACGAGGTAAGATTTTGAGCAGAATACGATAAATTATTCCTTCCATACAAAGCTATCAAAAATACTTCTACTATGGCAAAGTTCAGATTACTGGAGTTCTGGCAACCGGAACTGGATGGCCAGTTGGACCCCGTGATCAATGGCCACTCGACACTAAAGCCACGGAAATGATCAAAGTTTCATGGAAGTAGGTCAATCCCATAAAACTAAAACTTTTCGCTGTAGACCCAGCTGGTATGAAACAACGGTCCTTGACACGCGACAGAGAGCGCTTTTGGTAAGGGAAGCAAAACGAGTGAAAAAATGAAATCTTTAGAAAGACTCCGACGCTGTCGTCTTGGGGCCGGCTGTGGAGAATGAACGAAGTAGGCTGAATTAGCGGGAAATAAACGTTGAAATTTTAGACATCCACTCTTCTGACGCGTTATGGCTACTTCAGAAAAGGTAAGCATTGACGTCATCATACAACGAAAACGTTTTCCTTTCAGGGATCGGGTCGTTTGGATGGTCAACTATGGCTTGTTGCGGCAACGATTTTCTAACGCGCTCCTGGAATATTATGAGAAGGTTCGTAGTCTTTTTTTGTTTCTGAATATGATAAAAGCTTTTTTCTGCCGTAATTTTCGTAGTTTTTATAAATCCTTTTACGAGCTACGTTTTAGCGAGCAGAACTGGTGCACGTTGAAGAAGCCGAGTCGGACTTGGAGAGCTGGATCGATGACGCCCCGACGGTACGTATGAAAACGAGGATGTTTATTTTTACGTATCGCAAATTTTAGAAAAACTAGATAGAAACTTTAAGGTTGAAAATTAACTTTAAGCTCCACAAGGGCTATCTCTCCAACGACGACCTCACCGGCAATGAAGAAAATTTGCCACTGGAGCGTCTGTTCGCACGCCCGCCGAGCGCGGTGAGTTCGAAGACTATAGAGATATTGATGTTATAAGATATGAGACTACCACAAAGTACAAAAAAACTCAAAAAAATTTGTTAATTTTGCCCCTAAAAAATTACGAAAAATTTTCAGCGACCGCCGTCTGGACTCGGCGACATGGCCCCCAAGCGGTGACCGAGATTTCCGCTTTCTACGACGTGTAATGTGCTCTATAATTTATTGACAAATGCAACCTGGATGATCTCAAGAATTCACGAGTATCTTGGCGAAGCGCAAATAAATCGTGTCAAGTTTCCTTCGAATTATTCGCATTGGTTCCGGGCGGGCCGGAACGCTGGCGGCTTCGCGAGGCTCGATCCGTCTTTTTCTGGTCTTTGGTGATGAACAGGTTGGCCTGCAGTAAGTAATAGCATTTAATGAAAAGCCTAGAAATAACAATAGGGGCTGTTAAAATCTGCAATTACAGAATTTTAAAATTTTGTAGAAATATTAGTACAAAATCGAGCGTTTAAAAATTACTAGGTGGTTGATTTTAACTAACTCACAAAGCTTTGTTATTCTTTTAAACAGCTTTAAAAATCCTGAATATGCAAGTCTGAAAAAGTTTCTATATCTGAATCCTTGACGTCGTCACTCCTTGACGTTAATGTTGTCAAATTACCAGTTTCTCCAGTTCCTGATCCAGATTGTTCTGTCGCACCCTGCTCGAGCAGTTCGGGCATGCGCGAATCGTGCTGAGTAGGGCCATCGCGTGTTCGCTACAATTTTACTGCCTCTTTCTTCTACATATTTCCTTACGCCATCTTCACCGTGTTCTCGTGCTGTTTGAGGTTGCTCCTCGACGACGAGTCATTGTTGTTCACACGTTTCAGCGCTTCTCTAAACAAAGCGAGGGATGGAATTGATTAGCGGTCGACAAACTCACTTGCTTGCTTTTTCCTCATCGTGACCCTCGGCTAATTTTGCGGCTTTCTAAAGTGTGCCATAGTATCGTAACGGAATTTAGTCAAACCAGCGTTTCGTACTTGGCGCGGATGTCGGGCGGCATGTTGTAGAGGGTGTAGCGAGGCGGGCGTCCTGGGGGGTTGGGTGATACCTTAAAAACGGCCATAATCCTTCAATTTCTCTAAACTCGGGCTTATCTCTCTCTCTCCCTCTCGCACTCTTGCTCTCTCTCACTTCTCTCTCTCTCTCTCTCTCTCTCTCTCTCGCTCTAGCTTACAGCTGCTGTACTTGGCGATGACGGCGGAATAGATTGCGGGGTTACGGGAGGAGTAGCAAATGTATTGACAGGCATCCGAGGTACCGGCGCTGCCCTTGGCGACGACGTTGCTCGATCTCGGCTCTTGCTCCGGTGCTTCGCGTAGACGATAGTCTTGCCGGCTACGTCTAGGCACAGGCTTATGCTCAAGATGGAGCTACAGTTCATCTGCTATTTTAGTACACTACGCTACGCACTCTCTCTCTCTCTCTCTTTCTTCGATACTCAACTCTGTGTTCCATACATACTTTTCTTGGCCAAAGCCGATTTCCCTCCCCCGCTCGATCCCAGCGACGAGTTGCAGTCGTACTCGTTGAACGTGTCCGAGCGCTCGTGGTCGTCAGGTCGAACAGTATCAACAGCTTTTAAGCCTGCTCCGTAGTACCGGTCATCCAATTCATCCCCGATGTGCAGCTGCGGTAGGGGGAGCACGGTCGTGGGGTTCAGTTGCTCACCTACGTAGCTGGCTCGATTCTGTTTGCTGCTAACTTACGAAACTTGCTCGTCGGCGTGTGCGCCGGTTCCGCGTTGTCTCCCTAAAACCAGAATCTCTCTATTTTCTGCATTGACCAACCATCGACTTGACGAAGCACTTCGGCACGTATCCAAACCTGCCGTCGAGCTGCGCGTAGAAAGCGTCAGGGCGGGCTTGCTAAAGGTGTGGTTGACTTTGGTGTCGGATTGGAGTGAGAGAGCGAGAGAGAGAGAGCGAGAGAGAGAGCGAGTGAGAGATATTTCGTATCGTGACGTATCGTGAGTTAACAGGAAACAATCCAGAAACCCACCCCAGGCGGCGATTCCAAGATCTGGATCGTTTGCTTCTCACGGACGCTAAGCCAAGCCGGATCGCGATAGTCACAGTCTTGGGTGGTCATAGCCCACTGTCCGGGGCGAACGGTCGAGGCAGGGTAGAGCATCGGAAGATGGTGAAGCGGCGGAGCTACTAAAATGGAGGTTTGGGTTTAGACTTAGGTTTATTAGGCTTAGGCTTAGGCTTAGCATACCGGTTGTGTTGAAGTTCTGCACGGAGCCGAAGGCGGAAGTGTTCAGTTGAGGCCTAGGGATCATCGGCATGTGATGCGGATCTTGGTGGAGGCCGTACGGAGGAGTTTCTTAAGGTAATGGTGAAGCTGAGAGATAGAGAGAGAGAGAGAGAGAGAGAGAGGGGGCGGCGGAGCGAGAGTGAGAGAGAGCGATCGAGAGATCTTCCAACTCACCTCGATGCCATTCTCCCCCATGAGTCGCGTTAGGCATTGGAGCCCGAGCCGGCTGATACGGGTTCAAAATCGTGCGGGTCATCGACATTGGCGGAGCCGCTATCGGATAAGCCGCTGAAATTTGTTATTTCTTGACTTAGCAGCTTCAACAAACACTTGGCTTGCATGCCTTGGGCCACTCCAGACTCCAGGCCGACGACGCGTGCGCGTACATTCACGCTTACGCGCTCGCGAAACATCTCTCACTTCTTTCGAGTTGACAAGTTCGGGTCTGTAAATGTCTAGTGACTGTTTTTCGAACGTTAACTATTGTTCAGGGAAGATGGTCATGAAATAAAATGGCAGGTCAATCGGGTTAAAGCCGAGGCCAGGGCTTATCGCCGTGTTGGGGGCACTGAGCCCCCGAGAAAAACCACGTGGAACTCCTTATCAGGGAAATCCGAGAAGGCGGACGAATTTAGCAGTGCGTTCCCGTTGGGCCACAACATTGGAACTTTTGGAAAGGGGTAAGCCGAAGCCTAAGCCTAAAACCAGAGCCTAATCCTAAGGAAAAGCCCAGGCCGAGAAATAAGCCTAAGCCGAAGCTGAAGAGCAAGCCAAGCATCCGCAAAGCGTTTGTTTAGATGTGTATTAAAACCTTAATAAAGGTACAAGGAAGGTACGACTATCTACCCGTCCGTTATGTGAAGTCTCGACAGCTACGTACGCGATGAGCCAAGATACGCGGAGCGCAGCAACGGAAGCTTGGCTTTGCACATCAGAGCCACTCCCCCAGACCAACCAGGCTAGCTTCGACAGGACTTTTAAAGCAGTCTTTAGCTGTCAAACTTTAACCTAGCTGACGTGGGAGTATAGACTATCTAAGGTTTCTTACCAAGCTTTGCGAGTGCTAGGTTTCTAAAAACGCTCGAATCTGGCTTATGCCTATGGAATCATACTCCCGGCAGAAAGAAACGCGCCCAGCACTGATAGGACATCAGAATTGAAAAGTCGAGCGTTCGTGACCGGGGCTTTTATAGCTCAGAAAGACACCGGATCTCTTTTACAGGTTGTAGAGATAAGACTTTCCAAATAGTTTCTTAATTCCGCTAACGTCGATCGCAGTTATTACACGTATAAAATTCGAGACATTCTCCGGCTGACGGAAAATGATACGTACCAGGCGCCAGGAAGGCGGCATATTTTTTGGCTTCCCTCGCGTTGAGATGCTTTCCGCGCTTCCGGTGTTTCCCCGCGACTCAGCTTTTTTGGCTCGGGCATTTTTAGTCAGGTGTTTTAACGCAAATAAGAGTAACGTATAGATAAAGCAATGTACCACTTGATGAGTCACTCCTAGCCTAGGAGAGGCTGATGGGATACGCACGAATCGATTATTTATCACCACTAGGTCTCGACAGCGACGCGGTAAGGGTCTTGAAGCTCTCAAAGCTAGGCCTAAGCCAAGCTAAGCCAGTTCCTAAGTCCATTCCTAAGCCCAAGCTTAAGTCTAAACCTTGGCCTTTCCTGAGCCCAAGCACATAAACCAAAACACATGCCGAAGCATAAGTAAGCACAGGCATAAAACTAAGCCATGCCAAAGCTTAATCCAAAGCCTAAGCCTAATCCTTGCTTAATCCCCTTAGCTTGTCACCATACTTTGCACACCTTTGTGACCGGAAACCGCCTTCCTGAGGCTTCTTTAGCCTCATTAAAGCCCTTTATGACCTTCCAACTCCGGTTCTAAAGCACAACCAAGGCACATTCACGACTTTTGCTAAGTCGCGGTGGCTTATCGCAGTTTGACACGTCAACTATCGCCACCCTTTTCGTTAAACGAATGCGGTCCAGAGAACGACTAGACTTCGAAGCCAAAACGGGACTGCCACCGGGCCACGAAGGTGACGAAAAGATAGATAGAGAGCGCGACTTTACAACCTTGCTTGCCGGATTGGGGAGCTTGTGAATCTCGAGAATTCCAGCAATTTTTTAGGTTCCAAGAACGGGCAAATCGGGCTACTTTTTTCGTCGCTACAGAGTGCGAGCACCCCGAAAAATTGTGATAACCCCGCGTGGGTGGGAGCAGGTGTTAGGAGGACTGGAAAGTACGCGCTTAGAAAATTAGGGGTTTAGGGACTGGGCAAAGCTAAGCCTTGTAGGCAGAAATTGCCTAGGCTCGGGTGTAAGCTAAGCCTTGAAAGCCAAGTCAGATCATGCCAAAACCAAGCCAAAGCGCAAGCTAAGCTTAAGCATCTGCCCAAGCCAAGCAAAGCCAACCTAAGCCTAAAAAATTTAAGCCTAAGCTAAGCCTAAGCCTAAGCCAAACGTAACTTGAATTCCAATTTCCTGACTTATTTTTATGTATCATCCATAGCTTGGTTTTTCACTTCCGGTGCGATACTTGTGCCACACTGCCGGGGGGTTTCATTACCACATTTTTCTTGACTACGGCCCCATACTATTGACGCGCATGCCCAGTGCCCCGATGGCGCCCATCCGATTATCTTAGTTATTTGATCAGTAAACACTTGAATAAACATTTCCCAGGCAGTGCCATCTCACTGCAACCCGCTGATTGTCGACAAATTCCCACTACTCGCAACATTTTATGTATGAGAAAATTTTTGACGCTGAGTTGGTTGCCGGCGAGCTGGTGGATAATGGTGAGTAAAGCGAAGTAAGCTCAGCCTTCGGCTTAGGCTTGGCTCAGGCTTGGCTTAGGCTTGACTTAAGCTTGGCTTGGGTTTGGCCTTGCTTATGATTCGGCTTTGGCCTTAATTGGACTTAATTGGGCTTATGCTTAGGCAGATGCTTGGGCTTGGGATTAGGCTTAGCTTAGGTTTATGCCTCGAAAACAGTAAGCTTAAGCGGATTTTTAGTAAGAGCTGGAACGAAAGCCCCGCTTCAAGACTGCATCGAGACGACGAAGCTGCTCTTGGAAACGCTACTATCACATTCCAGGTACGTTTCTTCGAAACAGGCACAAGGCAAGCTGGCAGAGATTCTTAGGGAAATCCAAAATCGAATGCAAGGTGGTCTAGCAGCAATTCTTAGGGAACAGAAAATGAGTCAAGAACCTAACCGAGATTTTCAAAATCTGCTCGAAAGTTGTATTACCAAGAACAGAAAGCTGGGCAAAACTATAAAATCTATCTCGAACCGGAAGTTGTGGCAAGCTAGCAGAGATCCTTTGCGAAAAACAGTTTGGCGTCGCTTGAAGACCTATATTTAATTTTATTTGATCTTACAGCGATGAGACGTTATCGGCAGTCCACCGGGCCCTCGATACGTTCAGCCCGGATCTCGAAAATTGCTTCGACGCGAGGCTGCTCACAGCGCTTGGGCGCAGTCTTGGGCAGTGGTTTGACGAGAAGTCCGAGGTGAGAGAGAGAGAGAGAGAGTGAGAGAGAGAGAGAGAGATCACCAAAAATCCGGCTTCCATCTTAACCCACCTTTCAGCTAAGCTACTCCCTATCCCAAGAAGACGACAGCCACATCGAAGACATGGGAATTTTTGCCGAAATTGCGGTATCTTGACCAAATTTTTTGCGATTAAGTATTTAAGGCAAAAACGGACCCCAGGATACCAGAGCGAGTGGCAGCTGAAGACAACTTTGATTTTGTGCTGAAGCTAAAAGCATTGTATGTTATGGTAGGCATCAAAAAATATGAAAAATGAGATAAACACTACAATTTTAGGACCAAAGCTACAAAGTACGAATCGGGGCGATACGGTTACTTAACAACCTGACCGCCATAATTCCGGCAGTAAGAAGATGCCTGGTCGATACGGAGCTACCTTCTGTGCTAGGTGAGGGAGATAGAGAGAGAGAGAGAGAGAGGGAGATAGAGAGAAAGAGAGAGAAAGAGAGAGATAGAGAGAACGAGAGAGGGAGGGATAGCATCTCCTATTTTAGCACCTCTGATCAGCGACCAGCGAACCAGCGCTGAAGAGCGGAAAATGGCTGTCGAGCTCCTCGACCAATGGGCAGCTACTGGAGAGCCACTACCATTAGTGCATCTACGTAAGGGTTAAACTCGAAAAACTCAACTTTTTCTTTTAGCTTTTCTAAACGCCAATTTCTTCAAAGCTTTGATCTCCCTGCACGAAGATCGCTCAGCCCTGAAGCTCCTCATCAATCTCTATGCCAGCAGCCCGGCTGAGACGCAGGTGAGAAAACTAGAAATGGTTTATTCATACAGCAAATTGTTGTAAATTTTGGCTACCATTCGGTTATATACGGCCTTAATAACATTTTCAGGAGCTCGCCATGCAAGCCCTAAGCGATTCGAAGAATGGAAATCTTGCCAATCACTTGCTAGAATACACAAACACGACCCCGACGGCTGCATCGTTTTTCTTGTTGAGTCGACTTTTAAGCCTACCGGAAGAGCAGGTATTTGATAAAATTTTTTTAAAAGGATTTTTACTAGGTCAACGACCTCTTCTACCACAACGATCTCTCCGTCGCAGCCACGATTTCTAGTCGAGAGTTGTTGAATAGTGTGGACGACAAGGTGGGTTTTAGAACGACCTAAGACTAACAAGCCTAAGCCTAACTTAGGTCTAACTTAAGCCTAAGCCTAAGCCTAAGCCTAAGCCAAACCTACATTTTTTAGGTCCAAGACTACTGCCTCCAGACGCTCGAAGCCCTTGCTAAGCTCGGCGTCCGGGATTATTGCATGAGAGAGGCACTGGAAGGGTATCACAGTGAGAATCCCCTACTTGGGAAAGTTAAATCTTTACTTGCCTAGGCTTCTGAAGCTCTTTTTGCTCTCTCTTTGTCTCTCTCTCACTCTCGCCCGCTCTCACTCTCTCTCCCTCTCGCTGTCTCTCTTTCGTGGCGTTCTCGCTCTGTCTCTCTCTCTCTTTTAGATATACCATACTTGCCATCAAGATCAAAAACTTATTCTATGAGCTTTGGCTCCAAATTTGCATTCCATCACCCCCGCCCAGCGGATTCTTTTTTGTTACTTACTGGATAGTGCTTGTCTTATGCTAATTCTCTGTATACTGTACGTTACCCTGGTGCAATCTTCGAACCCTTCGAGTAGCCATATAGCTTTTATTGTACTGGTAAATAAAGTCGAATTGCTGACGCTTATTGCCTGAGTTCGGCGAGGAGATCACAGAAGTTCTTGAGAACACTGAAAAAAGACGATTAACAGATTTTTTTTTAGCTTCACCGGGTTCTAGCAGTTCAGAAACACCAACAAAAAAAAAGGCTCCGAACTTAAGCTTTATCGCTCAAATGATAGAAGCTTGCTAATACGACGACTTCAAAGAGTTCAGAAGTGCTTTTTGTTATGAGTATCTTATCCTCGTTTTCTAGAAGAGGAGTGCGGTCCGGGTTTAAGATAGCATAATTTCAAGCTTTGAACGTAAAAACGATCGTTTTTCCGGGCTACGACGACTTCAAGAAGTTCATCAAGTACTCACCCAAGTCCCGCTTGCTTTCCACACGTGCACATGGTCTCCATCTCGTGGCCCCAGTCGATCTTGTCGCCGCACGTGTCGATCGTCTTCTTGGCGGCGGCGTCGGTGATGTGGGGCATGCAACTGAAAAATCAAAATTTATTTTAAAGATTCTAGATATTGTAAGCGTGTATAGCTGTAGATGAACAACAAGAGTTACTTACCCCTTGCGCTCGAAGCAGTTGCCCTTGGGGTTCTTCTCGTTGAGGAAGCAGTTCTTGAAGCAGAGCTGGCCAGACTTGAGGGCGGCGGCAAGGGTCTAAAAGGAATATCATCCACAAATGCAGTAAAACACTCACGTTCATCTCCTTGGACTTGACGGTCTTCAAGAAGGCGTCGGCCTTGGTCTCGATGTCATCTTCCACTCTAAAACGACCTTAGCAGGCTTGAATGGCTTGACTTACTGTCCGATGAACGCGTTGAAGTCAAGGGTGGGGACCTTCTTCTCGGTGGAACCGTCGGTGCAACTGAAATATGATATATAGAAGATTGAGAGAAAGAGAGAGAGAGAGAGAGAGAGAGAGTAAAAAACTCACGCGTGCAAGTTGGTCTTGATGCACGGCATCACCCGATCGAGCACTCTCTCCTTGTCCTTGATGCACTGCTTCAAGATGTCGGGCTTCTCGACCATCTGGATCTTCTTGAACTCTTCGAAGCAGGGGTCGAAGCACTGCTTGGCATCGGTCTTCATGTCTTCGATGCACTCGTCCATCTCCTTGCAAGAGCACTCGCGCATCGTTTCGTGGCTGGCTCGGGACTTGTCGAGGGCGTGGATGGCTTTGCCTTTGACCTGGAGATGAACAGTTAGTGCGATTAGGCTTAGGCTTAGGCTTAGGCTTAGGTTAGGCTTAGGCTTAGGCTTAGGCTTAGGCTTGAGGCTTAGGCTTAGGCTTAGGCTTAGGCTTCGGCTTAGGCCTAGGCTTAGGCTTAGGCTTAGGCTTAGGATTAGGCGTAGGCTTAGGCTTAGGCTTAGGCTTAGGCTTAGCTTAGGCTTAGGCTTAGGCTTAGGCTTAGGCTTAGGCTTAGGCTTAGGCTTAGGCTTATGCTTAGGCTGAGGCCTAGGCTTAGAAAATAGACTTACAATCTCCTTGGTCGCGTCGAGCGCATCGGCCTGCTGCGCCTTCGGAATCTCCTTGGCCAAGGCGACGGCGGCCACAAAGGCGAAAACAGCAAACGCAGACAGGGTTCTCATTTCAAGACTTGAGCTGAGCTCTGGCTACTGATCCCCCGATTTGGACTTTTATACCGCTGGTCTGGGCACAAAACTCAACGACCTCGCCGCCCCTGTTGTTGTCGGGCTTCCAAAACGGATATTCATCTCCAGCACGCTTTCTTCAAAGGTGTTTGCTACAAAATCGGCTAGTTGTTTGGATGCGCGGGGCCGGCCGGGGGAGGTCGAGCCACCGCCGCCGGGAAAAACAAAACAAGAACGGGTTCCAGTGGGAATCGTGCTCCCTCGCACTGTCTCGCTCTCTCCGTTTCTCTCTATCTGTTTCTCTCTCTCTATCTCGCTTTCTCTCTCCGCTGAGCAAAGGAGAGATGCTGGCATCACTCTCCGGTGCACAGACCACAGAGCCAATGAGATGGCCCGTATTCGGGCAACACCTTCCAGACGATGAAAAATAAACAAAGGTTGACCGGGGGTTGATATATTTGCGTTTAGATTGTGACTTTTCCTGAGCCTAAGCCTAAGCCTAAGCCTAAGCCTAAGCCTAAGCCTAAGCCTAAGCCTAAGTAAAGACGGAAAATAAGAAAATAACACCATTTGCTTTCAAGCATTTATTCAATCCCGAAAAATCGAGTCATCCGCGTCGATTAAGTGCTGATCATCAGCTTGCAGAAGTCTTGGAGACCGCTAAAATGTCTACAATATATGTTTTTGTAGTTTCCTTGCCCAATGCCCGCTTCGCGGCTGCAGTCGCAAATCGTCTGCACCTCCTGCTTCCAATTCACTTGCGTCGAGCATTTCTCGATCGCCTGCTTTGCTTGGGCGTCCGTGATTCGGGGCATGCATCTAAATTAAGCTTAGTTTTGGGGCTTAGTTAAGCTTTGGCTTAAGCATAGGCTTAGCTTAGACGAAGCTATGGCTGAAGCCGGGGCTTAGCTTAGGCTTGGTTCGAAAACTCACCCGATTCGTTCAAAGCAGAATCCATGTGGGTTCTTCTCCTTGACGATGCAGTTCTTCATGCAGAAGCCGGCCGATTTAATTGCTTGGGCTACCTCCTAAAATTTTTTGAGCATGAGCTTAAATGAGGCCCAGCTTACATTGACGTTCTTCGACTTTGACATTTTCAAGAAGGCCTGGGCTTTGATGAGGAGGTCGTCTTCGACCCTAAATCAGCCTGCTGAATCTGCATCTCTCTTTTTCCGGCTCTCTCTCTCTCTCTCTCTCTCTCTTCTTTCTCGCTCTTTCTCTCGCTCGAATTCTCTTACTTTCCGAGGAAGGCGTTGAAGTCCATTGCAGGTACCATCTTGTCAGTCTCGCCCTCGGTGCACCTGAAAGGAGTGTTTTTCTCTCTCTCTCACTCTCTCGCACTCTCTCTCGCTCTCTCTCTCTCTCTCTAAGTAACCCACGCATGCAAATGCTGCTTGAAACACGGAATTAGTTGCACGAGCATCCTCTTCTTGCTTTGGAGGCAAGTTTTCAGCACGTGGGGCTTCTCGAGCATCTTCAGCTTCTCGAACTCCTTGAAGCAGGGCTCGGCACACTGGTCTGTCTGACCCTTGGCTTCTTCGACGCATTGGTCCATTTTCTGTAGCAGTGGATACAAAAAATCACGAGTTCACTTACCTGACAAGTACACATTTGCATCTTGCCGCCGGCAGATTGTTTCGCTTCGTGGAGGGCGCCGACGGCTGTGCTTTTTACCTGAATATGTTGAATTGGCGGAGACTCATGCTTATGCGTAGGCTTGGGATTCGGCGTAGGCTTAGGCTTAGGCTTAGGCTTAGGCTTAGGCTTAGGCTTAAGTTTTGCTTCCCTGACGCCTGGCTTACCATATTCTTAATAGCATCCTGCGACACAGCCGACGACCCGACACATAGTAACAACACGAGAAAGTACTGCATGGTTACCTTGAGAGAAATTCCTGGAAATCGTCGCTTATATCCGGCCCGCCGGGGCCTGTTCTCCACCTCAACGATGTCGCTGTAATGTATCCACTACTGTTTACGTCCCGCGCGCGAGGCAGCCATTTTTGGTGCCTTCCTGGATGCAACGCCTTTCTTCTTAAAAACTCTAGATTGTTGTCTTTTTCGGGATAGTCTTTGTGGGGCCCGTCTTTTGTTTTTTGGTTGGGGCACGCGGAGTACAGTGTAGTACTTTTTGAAGTAGATGAGGATCAGGAAAAGGAGGAGGGAGTCGCGAAAAACTTAGGCTGATCCGAGGACATTACAGAAGAGGGTGACATCAAGCCCATGACTTTGAAGCCGAAGCCTAAGCCTAAGCCTAAGCCTAAGCCTAGGCCTAGGCCTGCCCCTGGTAATCGACTACGGAAGGCACGATGCCGTTTTCAGATTTTCCTGCCGATACCTCTGGACATAGATACAACATTTCCGAAAAATCATTTTGGATCACACTATATTTTAGAGAAACCGAAGTCTAACCCTAAGCTTAAGCCTAAGCATAAGCATAAGCCTAAGCAAAACCTAAGCCCAGGCCTAAGCTTAAGCCTGAGCTTAAGCCTGAGTCCAAGGCTAAGCCTAAGCCTAAACCCTAGGCCTAAGCTAATCTTAAGATGAAACCTGGTTTAACGCTGTGTAGCTTAATTCCTTCAGTTTATCGATTTCAGCAATTTTAAAGCTTCGAATCCTGATGCAACTTTTTTTAATTTCAGCGGTGTAGCTTCCGATCAACCATTTTCCGGAAATTTGTGCAGTTTCGAAAATCCCATCTATTTTCCAGTTTGACCAAATATATTCAAATCGTCCGGTTGACCTAGGAGCACCACCTGTCCCGGCCATTTTTGAAAGTGAAAAGGGCATTTTCGGGGATTTTCTGTTTACCCGAGTCGCCACCTACAGTTGGTCAAATACAACCGGTGTACCAGACTTGAAAATAATAATAGAAAATTTGAAAGGTGACTCAGATGGTAAGGATGGAATTTTATTGCTTAGGCTTAGGCTTAGGCTTAGGCTTAGGCTTAGGCTTAGGCTTAGAGGCTTAGGCTTAGGCTTAGGGCTTAGGCAGGCTTGGGCAGGCGTAGGCTTAGGCTTAGGCGTAGGCTTAGGCTTAGGCTTAGGCCCCTAACGTCAGTTTAGGCCCCGTTGCGTGTTGATCTAAAATCCAAAAAAAATCAAGAAAGACAAAAATCTGAATTCCTAGCACAAAAAAATCGGTATCTATACCTACTAATCCGCGTGAAAGACCATTTCCCATTTTTTATGGCTTTCCTGAATTTTTGCTACTTTTCCGGCTCATTTTGCGCTTCATTATACTTCCGGCTTCTTTTTGCACGTCATCTAAACATTCCAAGCGTGCAAAAAACCTCATATCGTTCGGGGGTCACCGGCTAAACTGTTTCCGAAACCTTCCGGGTCACCCCCCTAGGGTGCCCGGCGAAAGAGCAAAAAGGCCTGTTTACATAAACACACACCCAGCATATAAGCGAATGGCCGGGCAGTTGGGCCCAGACCACCACACAGCTACGAGATGCTACGCCAACACGTTGCCCTTCTGTGCGCCTTCTTGCTGCCTTGTGCGCTATTCGCGTGCTCTTGTCCCCAGATGATGTTCGAGGATCTGATTCGGGATGATCCGGTCTACAAGGTCTGCAGCCTGCACTATTGTATGTACTTTTTCGATAGAGCTTAAGAGTGAGAGTGAGAGAGACAGAGAGAGAGATGTTGAGGGAGAGGTTGAGAGAGTTGGAGAAAGGGTGAAAGGTGGAGAGATAGAGAGTGTCTGAGAGCGAGCCTGAGAAAGACAGAATGAGAAAGAATGAAACAGAAAGCCTGCGAGAGAGGGACAGAAAGGGAGATAGAGAGAGAGAGAGGGAGAGAGAGAGAGCGAGAGAGAGACGCAGGGCAAGTGTTTGCAAAGGAAGCGCTCCTTATAACTTATTGGTCTATTTATAATCTCTTCCTTAGTGACCCACATGCGCATCAGCAAGCGCGAGAACTACACATGCGAGCAGGACCCGCTCCGTAACTTTGGCTGCTACATGAAGGTCGAGGTCATCGAGGACTTCTTTGTAAGTTCTCATGCTCAAAAATATATCGTATCGTAATTTTTAAGGTGCACGTAGCAAAGGTTGATCCTCTGTTTTAGGCTCCGCTCAATGAGTCCGAACGTATGAACCCGTTGCCAACGAGTTTTGAAGGCGATTTGAACTCGGCAATGTGTGGCGTGAAGCTGCCCGATCCGGGAGAGTACATTACCAACGGTTTGTATATTGTTATTTATTAAAATTGCTGAAAGACGTCAGATATATTGAATTAAATTAACGAATTACTTTACGTTTTTATTCGTTTTACGTTATTTTTATTCCAGCCTGGGCCGGCGAGAACGGATTCCGGGAAAATGCTTGCAAGGTTCAGCGTGAAAAGTACACTCCGGAGGTAAGATTGTCTCGCTTTCTCTCTCTCCCTCACTCTCCTCTCTCTCCCTCTCTCTCTCTCTTTCGATATCCATTATTTTATTCTTTTTCAGAAAGCAGCCGAGATCCGCGCCATCGTGAAAAAGTGCCCTCCTCAGCGTCTTTCCTGGAGTTTCTGGGAGGGAAAAGCCATGGAGAAGGCCAAGATCCCCAAGCCGGCCGAGCCCAAGTATTAGGGCATATTTATCTGTACACAAGACGAATAAATTTTTATCCATTTGTTCATCGAAAACTTCTTTAAATAATTTAAACGATCCAGAGATTTTCTAAGATTTCACTTTCTGGATGGTTACAGCGGTGACGGAAGTATTGTCACCTCTCATCTTGTTGTCGACACGGTTCGGGCTTCTAAAATGAGGCTTGGCTTAGCCTTGACTTGGCTTAGTCTTGACGTAAGTGTAGGCTTAGTCTAAGGCTTAGGCTTAGGATTCGCTTACCTTAAAAGTCCTATCCGCTGCAGCATTTGACATGCCTCCATCCTGTAGGGTTTTATCGTGATGATAACAATCAGCACGTTCAAGAAAGCGTGAAGGCAGAATAGGCATAGAAAGATGTGGGCAATTACTGGAGAGAAATTCTTCATTAAATGGCAAAGCTTACGGTTCACCAAATCGGAGGAGCCGGTTCGCTCGAAGAAGAAATAGGTACACCCAAACCAGGTGGGGAGATAGAAAAAGATGGCTGGGGTGGTGATCTGAATGCAGTTCTCAAATTCCGACAACTTGATGCCGGGTACTGTCAGCGGTGGAGATTTTTATTTTATGTATTTTTCATTATTTTTAACAATTTTTCATTAGTGGCCGACTACTAAAATATTCCAGGAATTCAAATTCACTGTTCGCCCTTTCTGTTGTTTTCATAGATTTTTGACACTGATTGAGGGAGACAAACATTTTTCGCCACCTTTCTCATCCGATTTAAGATTCAAAAACTCTGTAACATGCTATAAAACTCGTTGAAATTTTTGTCACAAGCGCGGGATAAGAAAAAATGATTGATTTGCCCCTGAAACCCCCCCCCCCGATAATGCAAAAGTACCTCAGTTTTGATAAAACCTATAAAAACTGGTTTGAACAGGCACCTGAATGATCAGTGATCGGAGCAACATCCTATGCATTCGATAGCTCTGCGCGCTCATCGATTTTTGGTGTTCCTGAAAAGTTTTGGCTTAGGTTTGGCTTGGCTTAGGCTTAGCTTAAGATCAGGCTTAGGCTCAGGGTTAGGTTTTATACTACTTCTACAGAACCCACATTCAACCTCGCATAAATTCAGCGTGACGACAAAATTCCCAACAGGGATCACCGCGAAGAGGTATGCGTTATGCGGATTTAACGCCGGCTCGAGCAGGACGTAGTTTGAGAGTGTTACGATGTCCGCGTGCTGCGGATACTCGCGCAGGATGAAAGCGTCCATCTCGTCCCTAGGTGTGTACGAGAGAAACTGGCAGATCAGTGTCAGGCCCGAATTGAAGGTGTGCATGAAGATGGCGACGGTCTTGAGGATTCTGTAAGATTTAAATAGAGGGAGGGAGGGAGGGAGAGAGAACAGAGAGAGAGAGAGAGAGAGAGAGAGAGAGAGAGAGGGAGAGAGAGGAGAGAGAGAGAGAGAGAGAGAGAGAGAGAGAGGAGAGAGAGGTAGAGAGAGATAGAGAGAGAGGTAGAGAGAGATAGAGAGAGAGAGAGAGAGAGAGAGAGAGAGAGAGAGAGAGAGATCGAGAGACATACGTTTTCAAGTGCGCCGACCCGAACGAGTCCAGCGCTGCCAGGCGGTAGAAGAACCCATCCAGAATCGCGAGCGACGTGTTGACCAGGGCGAGCATGAGGATCATCTACAAGCCGTTTTTGTAGACGTCGGGCTACTAACCCAGAAGCTATATCCGAATCGGCACATGGCAAAGTAGACGATCAATGCTGATGAGGTCGTTCCGCCGAACAACGGGAGGAAGAGTTGGAGCTCCAGGACAATGATGAGGAGCACATCGGCTAGCGATGACCAAGCCTAGAATTATCCCCACAGTCATGCAGAAAAATATTTTGTTATCGGACTATTAACGGGGGGGGGGACAATTTGTCCCAGTAATCCCGTACGGCCATAACGATCAATCAAAAATCACCAACAATTATCTTTAATGGTTTTTATAGGATTTTACATAGTTCATTTTTACACGTGATCTCTTGCGCATTCTAAGGTTATCATCATTCATAACGTTAACCAACCCAAATATGCATCAAAATATAGCGGTAATCGCGCATTTCCGGCGGCGTTTTGGCATAGATGAGGTATCCGGCATACAAGTTGATCGGGCAAGTGAAACAGGTAGCAATGTAGAAGACCCGTAGTTCAGGGTGGAACTTGTAGGTGATGTCGCGGCCCCAGATATTGATCATCAACGGGGTAGGTAACCTTGCACGGAGTATTCCTTTTGGTCTTTAGGTTATTTTTGGGTGTTCGCCACCCACATACTTCTTGGGATGGCATTTGATGGAAAAAGTCGATAAAGCCGACATTCATAATCCCGACAGCCATAATGCCGACAGCCAAACCGCCGATTTCAAAAAGGCCGGCAAAAGCAGTTTCCTTGAAACTAGCTTGACGATGTCGGAATTTTGGTTGTCGGCATTTTACCTGTCGGGATTTCAGCTTGTCTAGATCTAGACGGCCAGGCTGTATTTCGGCTGTCGGCCTTTTGGCTGTCGGCATTTTTGCGATCCCATTTAGACTATCGGCATTTTTGACGGGATTATGCCTGTAATTTGCCTTGGCCGAGTACGCCTTCATCGATTAAAAACAATTTATTAATCGGAATTTCAGGATACACCGTATTCGAATAAATTAATTGGTCGCTTCTCGTGTGGTCGACTAGATCGTGCGCTTCGCCTCGGCCCCAAGGTAGTATCTGAAATTCCCCGATCGATTGAAAAAATAGAGAAAACAGGTACCTCGAAAAATTTGCGTTCAGCTGCTCGACAAAGATGAACAGGAGCACGGTGTGGGGGCCAAGCCGGAAGTAGTAGGGGGTGAAGCCCTTCCACAGCGCCAGGACTCCCTCGTTGCGGACCACCTGGAGAATTGGTTGGTTCTCTCTCTCTTCTCTTTCTCTTTCTCTCTCTCTCTATCTCTCTCATCTCTCTCCTTCTCACTCACCTTTCCCCATACGTCGACAGCGCTCTTGTACTCTGGCACGCCGTTGATCATCCGCATTGACTGCATCCTGAAAAATATGGCAATAAGCTTAGCCTAAACCTAAGCCGAAGCCAAGCCTAAGCCCAATCCTAAACCTAAACTGAAGCTAAGCCTCAGCCTAGGCCCAAGCCGTAACCCACCTCGTCTTCGCCATGTCTACCGGCATCGAGGCAATGGTCGCGCACAATCCGGAGCACATGGAGGCGACAAAATGGCAGAAGAGACCGTCCTTGAGCGTCGCCGAGTCGAGCAGCATCTGCTTGGCCTGCGAGTAGGTGGCCAGCTGCGAGACGGCGATCACGGTAGCGCGCAACATCGTCGGGACGCAGCCCTAAAATGCTGAATTTCGCACAATTCTCGACGAGTTCGGCAAGTCCCAGTTACCTCAGATCAAATCGATATTTTTAAAATTCTTTAAACAAAAATTTGTAAAACTTGTGCGTTTAAAAACAGTAAAAAGAGTTTAAAAAATCCGCTTTTCCACTAAAATTTAGAAAAATTGGATCCCGCGGAACATACAAGGTTGTTTCGACATGTTCGAGCAGTCCAGCAGCTTCAAGGTACTCTATTTTGACAATTCGCAGTTTTTTATTTAAGAGGTGAACAAGTAGAACAGCTCGATAACGTCAGAAAAGACGAAAACCCACCCTCCACATCGCTGTCGGCCCCTCATCCTTGGCTACACGCACGAGAGCATCCACCACATTTCGATAGTTGCGGCGCTGGTCGGGCGGAAGTCGGCCGTCGCTCGTCATCCTGGATGCAGGGTGCTAAGGGATGGGGCAGCTACCGTATCAGGGCCAACTCGGAGGGGGTGCCGACAAAGGCGCCGATAGCCCCGGCCGTCATCGCGATCGAGGCTTTCGTGGGGAAGCTGAGGTTCGTGCCGGAAGGTCTGGAGGTAGGGTTAATAAATGAACATCGAGCACCGTCTTACCCGGAAACCTTCTCGAAGAGGTAGGAGTAGACGCCGAGGCGGGTGGCGCCGTAGGTGATCTGAAAAGGCAAGGTTAGGCTTAGGCTTAGCTTTGGGCTTAGACTTCAGGCTTGCTCTTGTTTCTCTTCTCTCTCTTTCTCTCTCTCTCTCGCTGCCTACCTGTCTCAACAGTCCAGCCGACAACCCGTTGTACAACGCCAGCACGCCCTCGTTCTTCAGGATGGAGCTGATCGCGTGGAAAGACGAGCGGAATTCCTAAAAACACAAAAATTTCGTATTCAATTTTTTAGCTACCTTCTGCCCGGTCTGCCCGGAAAGCTGCATGCGATTTTTGACGAGATCGAGGGGTTGAACTACGGCCGTTGCGCCCATGCTGAAATTTGGGATTCTCTCGTTCTTTATGTCGCTCTCTCTAACTCACCCTGCCAGTCCGCCGGTGACGAACTTAAAACAGAGAAAATGTCAAGTAGTTATGCAAATCTTTTTTCAAGAGAGTCAAACAGAAAAAGAAAGCGAGTGCGTGAGAGCGAGAGGAAAAAAAGAAAAAAATAGGGGAAAAAACGAAGTGAAAGAGACCAGAGAGTAAGCGCAAATAGAGGAGAGAGAGAGAGAGAGAGAGAGAGAAGGGGGAGCTTTGAAAAGCTCCTTCTTTGTCAATATTAAACAAAAAGTAAAGAATACTGCAACATTAGCGGCTTGTTTCAAGAAATCAAGGAAAAATGGCAAATTTACATCACCAAGATTTATATTTTTTTTGTTCCTACACAATATGTGAAAATTTTGGAACCTAAATGGCACGGCCATGTTTATAAATAGACAAACGTTGCGAAGCGGGAGGCATAAAATGGGCAAAGAAGAGCCGCCCGGAAATCGTATCACCTCATTTTGAGGGTGTCAGCGGCAAAAAATTGGCCGGGCCCTCAGACCACCTGCCGGAAAGGTTCAAGAGCGAGGTTCCCGAAAAAAAGAGGCAAAGGTCGACGGGTAATAAGTGAGAAACGTCTGACCATCGGTTGCTGGGCCAGGGGAAAGGCTTGAAACCCGAGGCGTAAACAGGTGGAAGACGGAAAGGGGGAGGGGGAGAGATCCGAGGGAAAGCGGAGGGTAGTGGCTAGTCAACACTCCCTCGTGGCTGGCCCTGCTCCCTTTTTCGGGGACCCCGCATCCTCTTTTTGTCCTTTTTCATCGAATCCGGGGAGAGTGCTCCTTGTGAACAATCAACAAGTAGCTGCCCCAAAATCCGGGCAGAGCGGAGGAATCAAATTTTGTCGATTTTCATATGAAAGTTGGGCGCAGGGTGCGCCAGATTTTTGGGTATTTGAGAAACTTTAGGTCCCCAGGCCAGGGAGAGAAAGAGAGAGAGAGAGAGAGATTAGATAAAATTCAGAATTTTCCAGGGGGTTTGAATTACGACACGAAATTGCAAATTTTCTAAAGCCAAAAATAACGTGCCGTGAAGCTTAAATAGATTCTAATTTTAATGGTGCCATTATCTATATTAATAAAAAGCTGAAAAGGCATGAAAATCGAAAAATTTTTGGGCAGAGTCGGAAATCGCAAATTTGGAATGCGTAGTCCGGGTGTAGAAGCCGGGGAACAACGGCTCAATGCTTTTTTTCTGCTTCTCGTTATTCAGGCGCGGAGAGGAGAGGCCTGAATGAAGAAGCAAAAATAGGAACAGGCTCCAACGAACCAACGCTTGCTAAAATATCCAAAAAATTAAAGCTTTTAAAAGTATTTTCGTTATTTAAAACCATTTATTGCCTATAGGGTCAGGTCAAGACGGTAGCTCTGGGTTCCCGTCTTGGTGCTGTGCTTCTTCAGCCAGTCGACGATCACTTGGAAGGCCTTGACGAGCTTGGGCTTGTCTAAAAATAGCGAATTTGCATGGAACATGGAATTTGCATATTAAGCAGCTTGAAGCAGCCAAAACCAAGCTTCATCTACTCACCAGACAAGTACTTCTGGAAGTAGGGGAAGTTCTCCTTGAGCGAGTCCTTGGAGGGCTGCGACAGCTTGTTGTAGCCAGCCGTCATCGCATCCGCCCACAGTTTCATCTCCACGATCAGGTCCTCATCATCCTCAGCGTCTTCGGAATCGTCGATCATGTCCTAGAAAAATTTAAGTTTCTTTTTTTAACTTTAAAAATTCTTTAGCTAAACACACCGAAAATCTCACCGCTTAGGAATTAAGCTAGTTGCAAAGGTTCGCGGCGCAGGCTTGTTAGAACGAAGCTTCAGAAGTTTAGAAAAAAACCTCTTAAGCTTACACCGCGGGCTTAGGAACGAAGTTAGCTAGCTTGCGTCGCATGGTGAGGCCCAAACTAGCTTCTCAAGCTTACTTTGCAGGCTTTATGACGCAGCTAGGCTCTCAAGCTTGTGTCCCAGGCTCAGGAACGAAGCAACGAACGAAACCGATCTTCATGGGTGTTACACCCGCGTCTCCCCTGAACACACCCAGTTAAAGTAGTTCTGGGCCTCCTCGGGCAGCTTTTCATATCGGCTCGTATGGTCCTGCATGAAGATGACCGCCTTTGCTCCGATGTACAAGCTCTCTTTTCCCAGGATTTCGAGTGACTGAAGAGGTTAACCTAACGATACCATGACCTAATGCTGGCCTACCTTTTCCGTGAGTTGATCACTAGAGTCGGTGGTGGTCTTGAGATACTCCCAGACCTTCTTCACGGCTCGCACCTCATCGGTGTCGAACGCCTCGAGGAATGTCTTGAAGCCGGGGGTGAACTCGTCTGAAAGCCGAGGCTTGGCTTAGGCTAGGCTTAGGCTTGGCTTAGGCTTTCTTAGGCTTAATCTCCATACCATAAAGCTCCTTGGGGAAGAATTCCGGTGCCTTGAACTTCTTGACGTCGAACGTGCCGAGGGTGACGTTGACGAGATCGCCAATGTTGTAGACGCCAGCCGGAGGGGAGGGCTTGGCGTACGTGCATGCCACGGCGGCCAAGGCAAGGATAGAGAGGCGCAGCATTCCTGGAAATTGTAGAATTGAGGTATCAAAACTTTATTAAACAAAAAAGTCGTAAAAACCTTTTAGAATTCGGAATTTTCATACGTTTTTTAACAAAAGTAAAAATGTTTCGACATTTTTGGTCATTTTAAAAGCTTTTTTAGAGCTAGAAGTTGCTTAAACTGCGACAAAAATGGCGTGCATTGCGTTATAGGGTCGTACGGAATGACTGATAAAAAATTCGCCGCCCCACCCGTTAAGAACCAAGCACCGAAAAAGTTTGTAGATGTGAAAAATGATGAACGTGCTGAAAGACTGCGGTTCCGGGTTTTATAAGCGTTCGCATTGGTTCCGTGTTTATATTGGTCTGTAAACTAATCGGAATGGAGGAGCAAAAAATCGTTCTGTGTCTTTTACTCTCCCTCGCAATCTCCCGAACAGTTGCGTTTTCGAAGCGGAAGTGAAAGACTCACTAAGTGTTTTGGGATATCTCCTCTAGAAAAGCGTGGCTTGCACAAAATTGTAATAACATAAAGATACGATTTTCAATGTTAACTCCAAGCCTAAAATTTGCGAAGCCGTTTAGTAGTTTAAAAAAAAATCATAATTTTTGTTTAGTTTTGCCCAGCAAGCGCTTTGTTTTCCGCTTTTCCGCCATCAAAATATTTGCGGCTAGGAGCGGCACTTAGTGTTTATTAAAAACTAAACTAGGCATGCTATAAGAGAAGCGCGAATCGAGGTAAAACAACCATCAAGCTATTCAAAATGCGTTTCTTTCTAATCGCTATCGTTTTTGTCGTTTCTTGCCTGGCTTTTAAATGCAAAGAAAAGGGAATTTTGTCTCTGTACCCGAAAAGTATACAAGGTACGCTCTTGGAAAGATGTTTGATTTTTTTTATTTCCTGCAACTCGATAAATACTTTATTTCTACCTTTAAAAGTCTTTGAGGTAGCATTTCATTTTTAAGGGGATGGAGAGAGAGCCTGAGAGAGATAAAAAGAGCGAGAGATAGAGAGCGTGCCCAAGCGAGAGAGGGAGGCAGAGAGAGCGAGAGGAAGAGAGGGAGGGATAGCTGAATTTTTCAGCCCTCTTCCCCCAGCCAGCTCAAGACTTCTTGTCCAAATTTACCAAAAAGGACTTCAACGCCATCGTCGTCGCCGCTGATGGAAGAGCTGGCTTGCTGAGGACAGACCGGAAGCAGGTAGTTTTTTTCAAGTTTTATGACAAGATCCCGGTAGAATATACCCCTCACCTTCACTGGGTCTCGACAACCATATTTTTAAACGGCGGCGAGTACGATTGGAAAAATTCTCCGGATCGTTTTTGGCCTAGCGCGTATTTGTCGAGAGGTAGTCGTCGTCAGGGGTCGATTCTGGAATTTACAATTTTTTGAATGCCTATTAGAATAGCTCTTTTCTTTCAGGTCCTCGAGAAGCTCTCAGGAAATCAGGAGCTTGAACAGAAGCTCCAGAATGCCCTTAGATTGTACGACGAGCACATGGGACAACTGACCCCGGCTGCCAGGAGCTTTGTCGCAAAGGTACACCTAAGCCTGAACATATCCTAAGCTTAAGCCTGATTCAAGCCTAAGCCTAAGCCAGCCGCCTCTGCAAAAATGGTGATATATGCTTTCATTTCAGCTATTCCTCCGCGATCCGAAGAACGAGATGGAAAAGGAGGTTCCTCTTTTGCTCTTTCTGATTTCTGTTTATTTATAGAAAATCCCCGATAGCATCGAGAGTGACTACAAAAGCCTGTCTGACGAGGATCGCAGCTCTATCAGTCAACATGCCAGTTTTATCGAGAGATTGGTGAATGGTAAAATTTGTCAATTTCTAGGTTAAAATGTTTTCCTTAGATAAAAACCTGCTGCGAGAGCTGACCGACAGTTACGACCAATTTTATTGATTTAATTGATTTTTGTAATAAAATAGTGTCTCAATAAATTTGAGATTTTAACGCTGGAAGGCAATTGTAAATACCATTATAGAAAAGTTTTTTTCATGTTTTTTTTGGAGATAAACATACATTAAATATAACAGAACGTCTTATTCCTGCACAATTAATTTACAAGATCGGCAATGCTGATTTCGATCATTTTGCTACAAAATTTTCTAACAAAAAAAAAAATTGATTTACATCTTTTCCGGAAAAATCCTTGAAAATATATCTGCTAATTTTCTTTAAAACTATTATATTGTTACAAACTCGCCGCGCTGACTAAAATACCGGTTACACCAAATTCGGCCGTGCGCGCCAAGCGTCCCGCAAAAATGATGGGATGGGGGGAATTGAAAAGGAGAACGGGGGTGGCAGCTCGGGATCCGAGGGGGATCGTAACAAGATCAACTTTCCCCCGTCCCCCATTCGTCTATCAACCACAACAAATTGTTGGTGCTGTTCGGGCTGTTTTTTGGGCTATTATTCAGATTCTTTAAAGGGACAGGCAAGGCATGGCTATGGATTTTATTAGCGACGTTATACTGTACTTGGGCGCAGGCTTAGGCTTAAGCTTAACTTAGAGCCGATTCCTTTAAAGGATCCTTCGTATTGTCTCTACTACTTTCTCTCTCTCTCTCTCTCTCTCTCTCTCTCTCTCTATCGCTTTGTCTCGCAATGGCTTCCACTCCTCTCTTTCGCTCTCACTCTCTCACCTTTTTTTAGTCTCTCTTTATCACCCTCGCTTTTTACTGCTATTTTCAAAGATGGCGCGCGACTTCCGGGAAGACCGCGAGAAGTACAAGTGCATCTGTGGCTTCTTGCATATCAAGGTTTTTGAGTGAAAATTGCTTATATTATCATTTCGCCTTTTCAGACAGCCACCTGGATTATCTGGGGTCTGAACCTCGCCGGACTGATCCACGATCTGCTCCTCACGAGGGCAACTTTAACCGGCGATGATGGCGAGGAAGCGGACAGCATTACTTGGGTACGTCTTGAAATTTTTGGTTTATCGGGTGATCGAAGCAAAAAAGAACCGAAATCTTGCCGACCCTAGAATCCCGACAGCCAAAAGACGTCAAGAATAAATCGAAATTGATTTTGTACTGATATTTGCAGGACTGACTAGACTACCGTTTAGCAACCGACATTTTATTTTTCGCGATCGGATCCGTCGATATTCTGGCTGTCGGCATTTTGTAGTTCTGTATTTTGGCAGTCGGCATTTTGTTTCACGGCATCGGGTTTGTCGGAATTCTGGCTTTCGCCAACTTTTTGTCGCTGTTCTTGCTATCCTTTTTGTCGGTATTCTGGTTGACGGCTTTATCTAGGCTCTGGGTATTTTGGCTGTCGGTATTTCCATTGTTTCAAACTTGGCTGTCGGCACTTTAGACGGAACATCGGCTAAATACGTGATCGTAACGAGAATAAGCGCAATTCTTCTTGATATTTGGCGTGATTTCGAATTTCGATCAATAAGTTTCAGAGAGTTCCAGTCCTATTTTGGACAACGATTTAGTTTTTTCTGATTTTTAATGTTTAAAAATCAATTATTTTTTTCAGTTCCTCGGCATTATCTCCCTGATGATCAAAACTTTCGCGTGGACGATGTTGTTGTGCGGTCTCCTGGCGGAACGCGCGAGCTTCCTGGTCCCGTATCTCATCATCAAGGTCACACCCCCGGCCTTGCACTTTAAAACACCAAAAAAGCTTGTAGGTACTCGAGTTCCTGTTATATGGCCTGATTGCCGTGTGCCTCGCCATCGTTTTGGCATTTGACGCAACTCCGTAAGGTTTTTGGCATAATTTGACGGTAGATAAATAACGAATTGTGATTATGCAGCCGATTAGGCCATAAAAACCGATAAAATCGAAAATTCAGGGTTTTTAAGACGAATCCCGACGGTATCTGGCCGGTTAAAGTTAGAAAAGTATACCTACATACCATAAAATTTTAGAAAAGCCGATGACGACTCGGCTCAACGTGAACTTCATCGCGTCGCCGCCAGCTTGAGCGGTGGAACTGGTACGTTTTCACTGAACGAAATTTTTGAACGAAAAATAGTCAAGCTAAGCGACAGATTTTTAAGAGTAACTTTTTAGGCTGGGCTCTCGCCTTCCTCATCGGTGCATTTTTGCTCTTCACCCTGATCGCCTTGTGGACCGTTTTCAAGTAGGCTTTTTCCGGAAAAAGCCGAAGATAGCTAGTGAGAGGGAGAGGTGGAGAGAGAGAGAGAGAGAGAGTGAGAGAGAGAACGATAGAAAGAGAGAAAAAAGCACCAAAGAATTTCATTTTCAGGTGCCGTCGCTACTTCCTCGACTTGGCCGCCCATTGGGAGCGTACGAACAGCGCAACCAATGCGTACGTTTATCCTGCCGCCTCGACCTATCGGGCCTGAGATATCGACGAATTTTGAGGGCAGAATACCTACAATAAATTTCTTATCAAAACTTTTTTCGTAGCAACGAAAAAGCTGCGAAATGCGTGCAGTAATTGATGCTTTATTATGCCAATAAAATAAGCAATCGTTTTTCTAAATAATTGAAAATAGTAAGGCATCCTAAGAATCACAGACGGAAAAGAGATCGAGCACCTTGGGAGCCAGAAGGTTAGATGACTAGGTTTTGGGCCTTGACTTTTTTGTGGTCCTCGCGGAGCTGGATGAAGTTGACGATCAGGGTCCGGTCGATGTTTGCCTAAATTTAGCAAATTTTGAAGAGAAAAAGAATGGGGGAAAAAGAGAGTTAGGGGAGAGAGAGAGAGAGAGAGAGAGAGAGAGAGAGAGAGAGAGAGAGAGAGAGAGAGGAGAAAACGCACTAGAGTCGGACTTCGTGCCGCATCTGCCAGGCTGTCCGGCAGCACCACTAGCAGATTCGCGAGCGAGTGTAACCTTTCAAAAGGTAGTACAGCGTCACGTCCACATCTCCACCCGGAGACGAACTTCCTGAAAATGTTGGTGGGTAGCTGAGTACTTTCTCGATTTCTCTCGACCCCAAAAAGTCAAGCTCGATGACCTACTTGTACTCGTTGAGGTCGCACAACAAATGCATCGCTCCGGCTGAATTGTAGAGGAAGCTTTGGACGTGAGCGAGTACCGTCTGGGACAATCGATCGGCCAGTTCAACCTCGGTCATCTACAAGTAGCTGTAGGGATCAGAATTTAATAGATTACCTGCAAGTTCGTGCCATCACATCCTCGCTCCAGCGCTGTTAGCTGCGATTTCAAGAAGCGCAGGATCGTTTGGCAGGCCTGAATAGAAAGATACTGATTGTAATCATAAAGACTAACAATAAGCCCAAGTCTAATCCTTAGCCGAAACCTAGGCCTTAGCCTAAACCTATCCCTACGCCTACGCTTATGCCTAAGCCTGGGCTTAAGCTAGAACCTAAGCCTAAGCCAGAACCTAAACCTAAGCTTAAACAAAACCACCTACCGTGCTGGTCCCGATCCGAACTTGATCATCTTCAGGAATAAAATCGGCCTTCTTCTGCTGTGACGTCAAGACGAAGCGCGTATAACCTGAAGCAAGAGCTTGATTTTCTGAGGGGTGGTCCTACCTTGAATCGCGTTCAACTGTCTGTTCATCCCCGTGTTCACCTTCGTCTCCAAGCTTCTCAACGCCCCAGTCCACTTCTTGGAGCAGGCCTGTTCGGCTAAGGATCCACGCACTAATGGCCAAATGCTGTCCTCGAACTGCTTGGCGCACAGCAGCATGATGGCTGTGTTCTGGGGGACGAACGTGAAGAAATAGGCGGGGGGTTCGGTTTTTGGCTCGGCGAGGGTGATACCTTAACAAGTAAATATATCAGTCTCTTGCCCTCTCTCTCTCTCTCTCTCTCTCTCTCTCTCTCTCTTCTCTTCTTACTCTCTGTCCTCTCTCTCTATCTTTTTCTATCTCTCTATCTCGCTTTCTCGCTCTCTCACTATCACTCTCTCTCCCACCTGCCAACGCCAATTCCACTGCATAATCTAAGTGCTCAACGACGAGCTTGGCCAGTAGAACATCAAGAATCTTCTCAGCTTGACGAGGCACTTCCGTTTTTCCGCAAAACTAAAACAACAGTTTTTTATCAAGCTCCAACGATACCAATTGACATCTATTAAACGCATTTTTCGTCTCCTGCAATATCGAGATGGCAACATCTTCGGCAAGGAAGGTCTCGCCACCATAGTCATCCGCCGACAGGAGCCGTAAAGTGACGTCTCGACGAAGTTCTTGAAGCCTAGGCAATTTTTTTGTAGATGAACATTCAAAGCAACGGACCCTCCACTCTGAATCGCGCGCTTCTGATGCTTCTTGGAGTCGTAGAATCTTAAGAGAATTTGTGAGCACTGTGCGTTGAGATAGTCCAACTCGTCCTAGAACTCCTTTTATTGTCTCTAGATAGAGATCCCACCTTTGGATAAGCATCAATGTATCGTTCAAATATAGATGAGCACAACGTCTTCAAGAAGGTCGGGTCCGGAGACACGTGAACAGCTTCTAGTTCGAGGCACAGCTTTTTCGCGCTGAAGTAGATGATCTTTTTGTTCGCAATCTTTATCTACCTGGTGTACATCTCCGACAGAGCGACCAAGTACGCTTCTTGGTCTCCGGCTTCACGATGGTCCCGGAGGGTAGCGTAGACGGTTTCCTGGAGTAGATCAATGTAGGAGCGGCAGAGAGAGTGACAAAGAGAGAGGGAGAGAGCGAGCGAGCGAGCGAGCGAAGAGAGAGGAAAAGAGAGAGAGAGAGAGAGAGAGAGAGAGAGAGAGAAGAGAGAGAGAGAGAGAGAGAGAGAGAGAAAGAGAGAGAGAGATAGAGGGAGAGAGAGGGAGGGGGAGCTAGAGAGAGAACGAGCTACATACCTTTAGCTTCCCAGAAAATATACTCGCGACCAGCTTCTGGAGCACTGAAGTTGGATTTGGGAAGATGGCTTCGATTTTTGGCTTTGCATTTCTGGAAAATTCAGAATCATTGAACGTCTGCAACTCGTTGTTCCTCACCTGCACAAGTGCAACGTCTCCGCAAAAACGTCGCCTCGATCACGATGGAAAGACGTGGCGTGCAGGAACTCGACGTACCGATCCACGCACGAGCTGTAGCCCTAAAGCTTCTAATTTGAGCATCAAGTTTGAGCTCGTACCTTGAACTCCGCGAGCACCTTGGCCACCTGCGCCATCTTTTTCTCATCTCGCTGAGAGCGGACGAACTCGTCAATGAGCAGCTTCTCAATCTCTTCGTATCGATGCGTGATCCTGGCCTGGACGAAGGCGTACTTATCCTTGGACAACTCCTGGGAGATGGAGTACAGCTTCTGGATGAGATCGGCAGATTCAAGGAGCTGAAAGGGTGGATGTTATTTCAGAGAAAGAGAGAGAGTGAGAGAGAGAGAGAGTGAGAAAGCGAGAGAAGATGCGAGAACGAACCTTATCCGGATCCGTGAAGATCGCCGAGTTCAGCGGCTGATCGAGGAGGAACTGGTCGAAGTGGGTGATCAAGGCCAGGGCTTCGGCAGCTCTGAAAACGCATCGATTAGGCTTGGCTTATGCGTAGGCTTACAAGGGAAGTGCACGACCGGCCCACGAGAAATCGACACGAGACATAGTGGATCTGATAGAATCGGACACGGGGATTCCGAATCTGTAATCAGAATTTGCTAAATAAAACGGAGGAAAAAAGTTATGAAGCTTCAAAGTTGGTAAAATTGCCCAAAATCGGACTTTTATGGGCCTGTAAAGGCCAGGGAATGGAAATTTGACACAACCCATTAGTGCATCTTGTTCAGCAGAAAAAGCGCTTTCGAATGAGCTATTTTACTTCAAGTTTACGATGATTTCGCGGAAATCTCTTCTATGAACTTGACAGGCCATACCCTTGCCCGTGAATCCAAAAAAACTTTTTTCAGTGAATTGTTTGCAAATGCTACGTATTACAGCTCATTCGAAAGCGCTTTTTCTGCTGAACAAGATGCACTAATTCTTTTCTCCTCAATTCTGTTCCCCCGGTTTTTACGGGCCCGTAAAGGTAGCGTTTTTGGCGATTTGACCAACTTTGAAGCTTCATAACTTTTTTCTCCGTTTTATTTAGCAAATTCTGATTACAGATTCGAAATCCCCGTGGCCGATTCTATCAGATCCACTATATTTCGTGTCGATTTCTCGTGGGCCGGTCGTGCACTTCCCTTGTTAGGCCTATAGGGCAACGACTTCAAGCATTCCAGCTTAATCTCAATCTCACCTCGTCCTAGGAGCATCAACACTCTCGAGTTGGTCGCCAAGGTGTACAACAGCCGTCGATACGGATTGCATAGTGTTGTCGAGTTGCTAAAATCGGGTAGAGGAATAAAAAAAACGGGAACTTACCCTAACTTTCTCGATCGCCACCGCATTCTGGTCGTGCAAGTGCTGGAGCTGATTGCAATAGTCTCGCTTGTCGTTGTTCAGTTGCTGCTCGAGGCTGTTGATCTTGGACTGAAAAAATTGTACGTATGTCTTGGCTTGGTCCGCCTCGGAAAGTCGCTGAAGCTACTGAAGCTACTTACCGAAAATTGCTCGCAAAGCATTTGCAAGCTCGAGATCTCTTCTTCGAGCTTCTCCTTGAGATGCAAAGGATCTTCGATGGTGTCGGAGCCCTAAAAAAAGACTTTGTTTAAGCTGGGCTTCGGCTTGATATAGGCTTAGGCTTAGGCTTAGGCTTAGGCTTGAGCTAGGCTTAGGTATAGGCTTACGCTTAGGCTTGGTTTGGGCTTGGCATAGACTTACTTGCGTAATACGCCAAACGACGCGTTCTACGAAATCTGTGGCATCGAAGGGGTCCTAGAAATTGAATTAACATAAACCTTCTCGGCTTACTTGCTCCAAATCCTGTACATAAGTGGCGAACTGGTGGCTCATTAAGAATCTGCTAAGAAAATCCTTAGAAAAACCCCTGAATGCGTTTTTGGAATGGTTCTGCTTTTGCAGATAGCTAGGCCCTACATAGAGGGCGTAATTGGTTGGGCACTCTGCATGTTTGGCGCGAGAGATTAAAAGACAGGGTTACGGTAAAAGGAGCTCGAAATAGGGACAAAATTTCTTGCAATCTGAAGAAGGTGGAGGTATAGAATGTTTTTAATTAGGTACATGTTCTCTTATAGTCTTACTTTTTGTCTCTCACCCCGCTCTTACAATCTTTCTCTCTCTCTCTCTCTCTCTCTCTCCCCCTCTCGTTTTCTTTTTCTCTCTCTCTATATCTCTCACACACTCTTGCCCTCGCTCTCGCAATTTATATCCTCTCTCTCCTCTCTCTCTCTCTCTTCTCTTTCTTCTCCTCCCACTAACGTCGGAAAATCATAAACGCAGCATTTATTCGAGAAATTTTATCATCCGAACAACAAAAAACGCGATTCACATAACAAAAATCAACCCGAATAGTGTGCTGTAATCATTCAACAACGACCTCGTCGGCCTTGGTCGCCCTCGTGTAGACGAGCTGGGCTCCGTGTTGCACGACGCACTTGATGAGACCCTTGGCCTGAAGCTCGCGCAGACCGGCCTTGGCCAGTGATGCTCGCACCTTCAGACGCTCAGACACTGTCGACGGGGTGATCAGCTTGGCGGTGGTGATCTGGAGAGGGGTGGAATGAGGTCATGAAATTGGAATGGGCAAAAACCCTTTTCCACTGCCGGAAAATCAATCTAAAAATTTTTACAGAATTGCAAATTTTATGAGACACGAAACGGAAGCTTCGCTTCTCCGCCGTGAAGCCGACATAATTCTTTACGCCATTGAAAGGCGTGCGTCGCATGTCGCTGCTTGGACAAATTCATACAAAATCGGAGAAAATAGGTCTTTCTTTCCTCATAAGTAGAACCTTGTTTGGATTTAGCTATTTTTAGAGAAATAAAAAGATTTGTGTTACTGAAATACATAGTTTCATGTTTTTTTATATATTAGAGGTGTTTTAAAAACCTAGAATTTTTTATTTGAAGATTTTACTATTTTCTGACGGTCCGACGATGAAAAATATTTTAATCAATGTTTTATCTGTATTTTTCGAGGCAAGCAAATCGTTTAATTTTATAGTTTTAGTGAAATAAAACAAAATTTTGTTCCAAGCTTAACTAATAAAATGGGAATTTTTAGGGCCTTTATTTTTTGATTTATATTTAACGGGTTTCTGGTATAAAAGCAAACTTTTTATTTTGTTTCAACCTGAAATTATAAGATGGAAATTTTTGAGGTTTTTGATGACTTTATGTTTTAAAGATTTTTCTATGGATAAACGTACCTCTTTATAAAGTTTGTCGTAGGTGGCCTGGTCGAAGAGAACCATGTTGTTCAGCTTATCCCTGACCTTTCCCTTGGACCACTTCTTCTTTTGGCCTTCCCCCCTCCATCCTTCTTCTTGGCCGGAGCCTTTTTTTTTGGGGTTACCTATTCAAAATTTGCCATAGAACGTTTTTAACTTAAAAAGATAAATTGCATTATTATAGAAACTTCAAAAGGCAAGAAAAACCGTTTGCAGAGGGTTTTTAAAAAATCGGGAAATTGTCGAAACGAAAGAAATGTTCGAGTTTATCACGTATTATATAGTGCCTTAAAAACGGGAAAACGGCTTAATATTCATTCTACTGCCTTAAATTCGGGGCCGAAATGTTTTAAAAACACGATGAAGAAGTCAAAACCGGGATAAAAAAGTAGAGGTTTGAAACAGGCGTCAAACGAAAGATTGCTAGAAGCTAAAATAGCTAGATAGCTAAAACTTATCAAAGATTTTTTTATTAAACTAAATAAACTTAGAAAGCATAGATTTTAGATGCAGTACTTTCCCAAAATCAAAAAATCGAAGAAATCAAGGTAACCGTTCTGAAAATGCACGGAATCTGATAGAAAACGTCAAGATCAGCCAATTAAAAAGTATAGAAAATCCAAACAATATCGATTACTTTATTTAGACGTTATTTTCTTTTACTAGGCTAAAAGAAATATATGGGGCTGGGGCCGTTGAGACGCATCGTGGCGGGACCCTGGATTTTGGCAACCGCCCAACTGAGGCGACAAACTACAACGGGGGTAATGGAGGGAAAAGGCTATTTTGTTTTTATTAATTTTCACCTTAAACTTTTAGTTATCATATTTTGTAGCCCCGAAACAGCCGGATCGTTTCATGTATCTAAAAAGATTTGCTGAGTTAAAACAAGCGAATTACAAACAAAATAAAATAAATTTATCAGCAGCACTCATCAGCAAGCAAAAAAAATAATACAGGGGTTTCCGGGCTTGTGGCCTGCACGTTATGGCACATTTTCGGGATTATGGCACTTAATACAAAATGCGAAAACGAATATCGTTGGGCAATTTTTAGGGGTTGAGCAAGGGATTTTAAAGAAAATGCCGACAGCGAAACGCCGATAGCCAAAATACCGAAAATCAAATGCCGACTTTCAAAATTTCAGAGAACAAGAATAAAAATGCCGACAAGAAATACGGGACTCCTCGTTGCAGACAGAATGAATCCCGACAACTAAATGCCGACATGCAAAATCACAGACCGAAAGAAACAGAAGCAAGCAGTAAAAATGCCGACATCCTGACGTCCTGTTGGCTGTCGGTACTTTAACTGACGATTTGTCGGGATTTTGAATTGTGGAATTTCGATTTTCGGCATTTCACTTGTCGGCATTCGACTATCGGCATTTTTCTGTCGGAATTTTGACCAAAGTTCGTCTCTGAACGACAAGCAAGTGACTGCAAAAAGCAAAACTATACATCGGGAGCACCAACTTAAAAAAGGCAGCTATTGGCGTTGATCGAGAATAATTGCGCTTTGTTTTTCTACAATAAAATTAGCTCTACTTTACACGGCACCTAAAAACAAATCGAAAAATTTGCGATTCTACCGCGTCTTCAGCTCTTCCCTCTTCTTTCCCTTCTCCTCGTCATCCTCAAAAAAGAACAGCGGGAACATGCCGATTATGCAGCCGACGGTCAGCCCGAACGCCCTGGCCATGTTGGTGGTCCAGCGAGCCTAGAAAAATCGGTATTTGCGATATTTTAAAAAATCAAATGCTAAAGGTGCTGCAAAAACGGGGAAAAAATTAAACTTAAAAATTTTAGCCTGAAAATTCAGCTGCTCACTTTGTTGCTCTCCAATTGCTCTGCCGACAGCACCGGTTGTTTGACGCCGAATTTTCCCACGAAAGCCTGAAAATGAGGGTTGAGCTTAGACTCAGGCTTAGGCCAAAGCTTAGGCTTAGCTTAACATAGGCTTAGCTTAGGCTTAGTTTGGGCTTAGCAGGCTTAGGCTTACGCTTCGGCTTAGGCTTATGCATAGGCTTAGGCTTACGCTTCGGCTTAGGCTTATGCATAGGCTTAGGCTTATGCTTCGGCTTAGGCTTATGCTTAGGTCGAGCTTAGGCCTAGGCTTAAGCTTAGATTCTTTTTTAAAGCCCTTATCCTTAATTTAAGCGTCGCGGTCTCTTTTCCAACCCAACATAATGACTAACCCAACGCCAGCCACGTCCGACACGATGTTTCCGATAGCTGCCGCGGCCATGGTAGACAAACAGAGAAGAGTACCCAGTTGCTGAAAGAGGGAGGCAATCATTCTATTTACACGGGGCTTGATATCCAGGTGGGGGTCAGGGAGCGTCTGGGAGTTCAGCTCGGACCGGCAAAAGGCTATTTCCGCCGAATTTTGGTTATAAACTCGCGAAACAAACTCTATCTGTACAGCTTTTCTCTCTTTAAAGGTATAGGTAGAAGATAAAAATAATAAATAAAACCTGGTAAGCAAACTGATGCACTTAATAAAACGTTAAAACTAATTAAACACAGCGAAAAAATCCGTCCACTCAAAAAACTAGGTAAAAAGTAAGTGTCTTCTAGATTTCAAGTTTTCATAGCTTTTGCATTGTTTTTTCATATTCACCAAAAAGGGAAGCAAAATGAAGCAAATCAGGTAGTAATCTAAGGTTAAAAAAAAGACTAAAACTTGAAGCTTTAATGTATCCAAAACCAACCTGATCGATATACTCCCCGGCCAGGATCATGATCATGTTGTCGAGGAAACCGAAACCGATGAACGGGATTGCGTTGAAGGTGAATAGAGCACGAGCTTCTTCTCTTGATAGTAAGGAGGATACGCCTGTAAATAGACATTTTCTTGAAGCTTCCTCTCATTTTTTAGAACCAGAGCACTTCGACGTACCCTGAGATTTTGCTCGATCCTGGAAAGCGGTGACCAGGGCTTTTCTGAGGAGGTCTTGCTCCTTCTCCGTGAATCGCTTTGTCACCTGAGCACCGGATGTTATTAAAACTAGAAACCAATACCTCCTTGGCCTCCTCCTCATTCGTGATCGGGTGTTTTTCGAAGTGGAACATCACGTGGGTGGTCGAGCAGCGTATCTGGAGATGACTTACGCTATTCGTCTATCTGGTCTCTTTCTCTTTCTCTTCTCTCTCTCTGTAGCTCTCTCTCTTTTTTCTCTTTCTCTCCTCCTATATGTAAATCAATTTACCTGGGTGAGGTAGCCCTCGATAAGGGTCCCACAATGGGCCTCATCGCCTGCCCTCCACCCTTCGATCGGCTAGGACGCTATTTTGGCGTAGATTACTGAAAATCAAGATGAAATTATGTTCATAAAGAGAAGAAAGAGAGAGAGAGAGAGAGAGAGAGAGAGAGAGAGAGAGAGAGAGAGACAGAGAGAGAGCGAGCGAGACAGAGAAAGCGAGACAGAGAGAGGGAGAGGGAGAGAGAGAGAGAGGCGTGAGAGAGGGAGCGCAGAATACTACAAAAATTGTGTAAAAATCGGCTGATTTTCTGAGCTTTTGGACGCCCTCTCCCTTTAGTCTGCCAATGTCACAGGATGGTCAGATTAGCAGCGTAATGGGAGGCAGGAGGTCCCGACTACAAACTACATGCAACGGGCATTCCCAGCCCCCCTTGGCCCGGCAATTGAAAGGGCAGATTTTGAGGAGAAAGAATCTCTACCAATTTCTGCCAGATTATGGAATTCCGATGATCAACCTCTACCAATTCGTCCGCTGGACCGGGATCACGGTGTTCGAGCTGTGGCTGCACATTACGGGTTTTGCCCTGTTTACGTTGCTATTGGTAGGTGTTTGGTTAACTTTAAATCGAAGGCTGTGCCTTTATGCCTTTAAAAAATCTATATTTTCTCGATTGTTTTCGGGTTTTTAGACCCTAAAAATCTACAACGTCATCGATAGGTCCTACTGGTTCCTGTTTGCACCGATTTTTGGAGGTAAGCTTTTGTATAACTTTTCGTAAATTTTTAAATTCACACTTTAGCCTCGATCTTGGATGCCTACTTCCTGTTTATTGTTTTTGTGCGGACGGTGCTACAATACCGAGACAATAAAGTGGCTCCAGTCAGGTAGGATTTTCTGACTTTTCATACTTAGCTTGCAAGCAAGCCAAAGCCAAGCCTACGCCAAGCCTACGCCAAGCCTAAGTCAAGCCTAAGTCGAGCCTAAGCCTAAGAATAAGCTTAACCTTTACTTACCTATTCAGATGGACGATCCGCACAATCAGCCGCAACTTTTTCAACTGGTTCCGGCTAGCGTTGATCTTGTTGTTTGAGGTGAGGAAACTGATTTTTTTTTGTTTTTATTAGGATTTCGGTCCTTCTTTGATACAAAATATTATTTGCATTTTTTAGGTCTGGCTGTGCCACAAAATCGACGGCGAGCTGAACCCGACGCAAATCTCCGTCCATAACAGCTACGGCACCGTCTTCTCGCCAATCACGATTCTCATGGTCAGCCTGATGATACAGGCGTGTCGGGTATTTTGAATGTATTTTTGCTCATAATAAAGATGTACGATTTGCAACTCTTTAGACTACATCGGAAAATTCAGTTCAAGACCACGCTGAAGCCACAATCTAATCCGAAGCAAAGCCTAAGCTTACGCCCAGTCTAAGCCAAGATAAGCCAAACGTCAGCCATGCCTAAGTCTAAGCCTAAGCCTAAGCCTGAGTGTAAGCTAATTCGAGGCCAAGAACCTAAGCCATGCCTGAGCCTGAGCCAAGGCTTCAGCTAAGCCTAGCTAAGCCTAAGCCCAAGCCCAAGCCTAAACCTCAGCTCAGCCTAGCTAAGCCTAAGCCTAACCCAACCTAAGCCTAAGGCTAAGCCTAGACGGCCCTGAAAAGTAACACCCAGTTCCCCAGACGTCTTTCAAAGGTCAGCCCCTCTCCAGGCCAGAATTCCACTCCTTGTAACATCACGGATTTCTGCAGCGGGAGCTATTTGAACGGATCCACCTCTCCGCCGGCTATATCCGCACTTTTTCTGAAAACGAGATCTTGTACCCTGTCGTGTTTCGCACCCGGGATGAAAAGCCGGGGCGCGGGATCGGGTTAATCGCGGTAGACAAACATTGGCCTTTCAAAGGCTACTTCTCCTAGTTCTCACTCGCTCGATGTCCTACCCAGCGTCCCGAGGAGCTGCGCGGAAAAATGCCTCGAATTTACGTCTACCTTTTTGTGCCCTTTATCGCCTTTGTTTCCCCGGATTGTGTGACGAATCGACACGAGAAGACGTGGTGCGGCTGCGGATATGGCAGAACGGCGGTTGGGCGTGAGTCTGATGGGTTCGAAAAGTATTCGCCAAAAACACTAAAAACTCCTCGGGAATCCTCCGGAAAAGTTTTTCGAAAATCCTGTCCCCAAAAACCAGTTTTCGGGAAGTCATATTTTTCCAAGGCCACTTTCTCGAATTTTCAAACCTTTGCGGTGCCGTTACTCAGGGGAAATGGCCACAAGATGTCCAAAATCGAAATTTTCGAAATTCTGCGTTTCAAAAACCTTTTCAAAAATAGGAATTCGGAAGAAAACAATTTGTGAAATTGAGAGAACTTTGCGAGATTTTCACTTGCGTGACGCAGGCGTAGGCTTATGGCTGAGCTTAGGCTTGGGCTTTGGCTTGGCTTTTGTTAGAGTTGGGCTTAGGCTTAGGTTTAAGTTTGGGCTTAGCCTTAGGCTTATCGAAGTGTATCATGACTTTGCAGCTTGCGTCGGCGGTGACTGCCCCGATGGCTACATGTGTATTTGCGACTATTGTTGTAAGTGATCTTCAACCTCAATCTATTTTTTGGTTCCGAAGTCCGAAATCTTCTAGTTTTCCATATAACCTCGATATCGCACGCTCAGAATCCTTCTCGTTTTAGGTCAGGGGTGCATGGACGATTGCTACGATTGCGCCTTGTACCAGCAGTACTGTGACAACACGAATTACTGTGATTTGAGGTGGGAATTAATCAGTGATTTTGCGCTTTTCTGCTAAATTTTGTGTATGTTTATGTTTTTTTGTTATTTAGGAGTACTGTGATTCAAAGCTTCAGAAAAAATCGCGCGTTTTAGACAAAAATGCAAGCGAACATGTGGAATCTGCCAGGACGCCGACGCGAATGCGGGAAAATGATTATAGTTATTTATTTCGTTAAATAAAATAAACAATTTATTAGTTTATATCGCTCTCTCTCTCTCTCTCTCTCTCTCTCGTCTCCTATTTCACAACCGGCAGCCTCCGCGGCGGTGTCAGCATTTTGTTAGAAGTGATGGTGGCGGAAATGGCTGTTTGGAACTGGATAAATTAGCGTTAGATGTCCCCTCACCTTTTTCTCTGGCTTCGGCTTCCGCAGCATTAGCATATTTCGGTATTCTTTGCTTAGAAATATCAAGCACAGCGTGTGGAATTCGAAGTTGAAGATTTGGAAGGCCGTGCGCTAAAATTATCCGAATGTTTCTATGATCTGGGAATAATGCCGACAGCCAGTGGGAAAAATGAAAATGCCGACAAGTTCAAATTGCCACAACTTCCAAAGGGCGACATGGAAAAATTCAATGTCCCCCAAATGTCGACAACCAAGACGCCGACCAGCGAAAACACCGACAAACTGTGATATTCCGGCGACTCGAAGTGCCGACAAGTTCAGGTGCCTGGGCCAAATGCCGATGGCCAAAACGTTAACGGCAATTTCTTACAATTCCTTTCAAAGTCAAAATTTGGCTAGTTTGCTATAAAAAGTTGTCGGCATTTTTTCACGGCATCTTGGCTGTCGACATTTTCGCTTTTCGATCTTGCAGTGTAGGCATTTTGGTTGTTCCCGTCGCTTTAACAGCTAGGCTCTCCAAAATTTACGAATACCTACATAATTATTAATCCCGATGATAATCGAGTTGTCATGAACCAGCAATGCATATGCCTTGGCCGAGTTGTAATACCCAAATGGCAGGGATTCGGCTAATACAGATAATCCATAAATACAAACATTCCGGTGGTAGGCGTAGTCCGCTTTTGACTAAAAAGAGAAAAATGTTTTTTTAATAACATAAAAATAGCGAAACAAAATATATGACTAACACTTTTATAATTCCGTAAGCTCAAAAACGTCAAGACATTCAAGATCGAGCCGGCTACGATGTATACTATGTACATAGCAACTTTTATCAAGCGATTGATCTAAAGAAATCACAATTTCAGAGCCAGATATTTGGAGAGCGAAGGAGAGAGAGAGAGAGAGAGAGAGCGAGAGAGAGCGAGAGAGATAGAGATGGAGAGGGAGATTGCGAGAAACTTACCAAGCTGTAAATTCCAGTATACCCGTAATAGGTATATCCATATTCTGTTCGATGATACAACGGCTTGGCCGCGACGAGATAGATATGCATCAAAACCCCAATACCCCATTGGATGCCAATGTACAATTTCATTCGTGGTGCTGTCCAGACCTAGAGGGGGATTAAAGGTAACTTAAGCTTGTTTTTAAGGCATACGATCTCATTTCGATCTTAAGAAATTTCGACATTATGAATTTCGGCATTATGAACCTCGAAATTTTTATAGAAAATCGCATTAGGTAATTCGAGATCTAATAAAACAGGTTGCTCAAAAAATTTCGAATTTGCATTTAGAGCATGCTTCAAATAGTTTGTATCAGTTTTTCGCATCAAAACCTATCCTTAAATTACCCTGGTATAAGTAGCAAGTGAAGTAAGTGCCATATATCGATTCAGACTCATCGTAAATCCGCCAAGTACAATCACTACACAGCATACACCATTTAATGCGGATAGACAAATGGCTAGGTATCCGGCCGTTTGAAAAATCACTGCCTAACGGTATCGATCGTTTAAAACAATCTTAAGAACAAACTTTTTCAATTAGCTGATAGATTAAATCGAAGATACAAGCAGCGATTGAGCATAGAACTAAAAGGTACAAAATGATGCTTGTAACCTGTAATTAGCCGTAATCCGGAAAATCGTCATGTTCAGCGTACTACCATATCACCCACGATTGCTCAAAATTTGCATCTGGAACACCTGCTTCGAGGGGTCCTGATTGGAAAATATTAGGCAGACGAAGAAGTAGAGGTCAAAGAGGCCGAGGATACCTTCGAGGAATAGGAGGCAGAGGACCACTAAACGACGGGAACTTTTCTACTTTTTAGCTGATTTTATCGAAATGTTAGTCGAATCGAACTTCGAAAGAAACGCATGTTTGCGATCTTACGCTTGGCATCGGCTTGTCTTAGGCTTGTCCTAGGCTTGGCTTAGGTTTGGTTAGGGCTTGGCTTCTTAGGCTTGACCAAAGCGTGACTTAGGCTGGGCTTAGGCTTAGCTTAAGCCGCGTTTTTCCTAATTTTTACGCAATTTGATTGCAATAAATAACTTTTCAAACCCATGAAAACAACCTAAAGTGCACGATAAAAATTATCAAAACTCACCGTCCATATCTGGCAGCAATGACCACACCGAAAAAACAATCAAAAATGAAATCCCGCAAATACCTACCCCGGCACCCACCCTCCCAATAACAATAAATATAATTCGAGGCCCCTGGCTTGCGGTGGTAGTGTGCTTTTTTGTACGTTTATTGGATTTCGGAAGGGGGTGCGAAACGATCATTCGCTTGTACATGACAATTAGTGCACACATAATACAACACCCGCGCCCAAAAATCGGCCCCGGAGCGTCAAATGGTATAGGCTTAGCTTGGGTTGGGCTTAGGCTTAGGCTTCGGCCTAGGCCTAGCTTAAGCATATGCTTAGGGTTGGGCTTAGCTTACAAATTGTCGATGGATTACAGAAAACATGGGATGTATTAAAGGGAATATTAAATATTAGGTTGAGAAGGAATCAGGAGATTAGCCCTGCTTGGCAGGCTCCACGACGCCGGTCTTGTACAGCTTTTCCGGCTCCTTCATCACGACCCGGTCGACGAATTCCTTGCCCTGAAAATTCGAATTTTAGGCTTAGGCTTAGTCTTAGGCTTAGGCTTAGGCGTAGGCTTAGGCTTACCTGGGTGAAGCAGTGATCCTGGTTGCTGACTTCGTACTTCCAGCCTCCGAATCGTCCTCGCGAGTAGATGCTGTGCTTCTCGAGCTCCTTGTGGGCCCGGGCGAGCTCGGAATCTCTCTGAAAAAGCATTTTCGCCTTTAATCAGGCCTTTTTTCTATCTCGCAGAACTCCTCCAAAATGCTTCTAAGCTTGCTGTACGTGATGCGGTCCCGTTGCGCTAGTCGTGTGCAAAATTTGCAGCTGATAGGCTGGAGAACACCAACCTGCGGGGTAGGAATCGGGTATCCATAAGGCAGCGTCGTTGAGTATACAGAAACGATGTCCTCTTTCCGGATCATCGACTTCAGGACGAGACCATCAAGGGCTTGCTGGGTGACCTCTTCTTCCGTATCCTAAAAAAACTTGAGCTTCATCATGTCTATACCTCATCTCCAATCACTCGTGCGCACTCGCACATCACCGACCAGTACTTGTCGCTGTCGGGGGTCACCTGAATTTGAGGACTTCGAGGGCACGCATAGCGTAGTTCAGGCTTAGGCTCAGGCTAAAGCTTCGGCTCAAGCTTAGGCCGCTTACCTCTCCATATCGGCTGAGAATCGTCACCCTGAAGAAGGGGACGGCCGGATCGGGGAAGTACAGCCATGTGAAGTTCTCCAAGAACGGGGTCATCGGCTTCTTCAAGCCAACTCCGACGATGAATACCTGAATCCAGACGTTTCTCAACGTCTTCGGCGGCCTACCTTGTTTCTAAGCAAGTCCAGCTCGCGGGTGATCTTTGTTTCCCTGACCAAGATGTCGATCGGGGCGGTGTTGAGCAGGATGTCGTAGCTTACCTTCTGAACTTCGGGTTTCCAGCTTAAAGTGCGCCTCTTACCTTGGTCTCGGCTTCTCCCTTGACGACGTACTCGACAGTCTTGTTCTGGTAATCGACAGCGACGACCTGGAGGAGTTTAGCTATAATATAAGAGGAAACGACTTACCTTGGAGTTGAACTGGAACCACTCCTGGGGCAACTTTCGGCACATACTGCCCCACACGTTTCCGGTACCTCCGTACTTGGGGAACGTGAAGACGGCGTTCGGGCCCCAACCGAAGTCGGCTTTCTGAAAAAGGCTTGGCTTAGGCTTAGGCCTAAGCTCCAAATTAGGCATGGCTCGTCCTAAGCTTCCTCTCAGCTTCACGCACCTCCAACGCCTCCTGATCCATAGCACAAAGCTCCTCGAGCTTCTCCTGCGGCAGCTTGGCGACGCGAGTACCCACCCAGTTGGGCGACATCTTCACCGGGTCCACCGTCCACACCTGCTCTTCTGCTTAAGCGCAAATTTGGCGAAATCGCTGACCTTCTTGGTGTACGGCTTGAAGAAGGTGTCCAGAATGGTGGGTCCAAAGTGCTTCAGGACCCAGTCTTCGAAGTTTTCGGGCTCTCCTTCCGGTTCCTGGACCTCAAGTTGAATGCGTTCAGGGTCGGGGACCAACCTTTTCATAGCGTTCCTTCAGATCCTTTAGGCAACCCTCCTTCACGGCATCTGGGAAGAGGGGAACGGCAAACTGCGCTGGATAGGGGACCAGGTGGATTCCCTTCTCGCCGTAGATGTAGTTCATGTCGACCTAAAGGCTTGGGGTTGAACTTGTTGAACTTGTTTTGGTACTGGACCGTGACTGGCGGGAGAATGACTTTTACCTAACTTAACAAAATCCCCTTACCTGACAGTTCCGGGTGAGGTGGTTCCACTCCTCTACCGCCCACTTGGTGGCCTTCTCGTAGTAGGGGAAGTTGTGGTTGAAGGTGATGTGGCCGCCCATATCCCAGAGGAAACCCTTGTCGTCCTCGACGGTGCATGACAGGCCTCCTGCGATGGCTTCCTGAAAAGTATGGTTAGGCATAGGCTTAGGCTTAGGCTTAGGCTTAGGCTTAGGCTTAGGCTTAGGCTTAGGCTTAGGCTTAGGCTTAGGCTTAGGCTTAGGCTTAGGCTTAGGCTTAGGCTTAGGCTTTAGGCTTAGCTTAGGCTTAGGCTTTGGGCTTGGCTTAGGCTAGGCTTGAGGCTTAGGCAGGCTTAGCTTAGGCTTAGGCTTTGGCTTAGGCTTAGGCTTAGGCTTAGGCTTAGGGGTAGGCTTAGGCTTAGGCTTAGGCTTAGGCTTGAGGCAGGCAGGCTTAGGCTTAGGCTTAGGCTTAGGCTTAGGCTTAGGCTTAGGCTTAGGCTTAGGCTTAGGCTTAGGCTTAGGCTTAGGCTTAGGCTCAGACTTAGGCTGGAATTCGACATACCTGTTCTAAGCACAGAATCTCAACATCCTCTGTCTCCGGCGCTCCCTCGCGCTTCAGCTCGGCCAGCCGGTAGCAGGCTCCTAGGGCCGTCGGGGCCGCACCGATTGTGACGATTCGGGGCATGCCTGAAGGTAAATTGGAGTTAGACGTCATGCTCAACAGGTTCCACGCTGAGATAAGCAGCCGGACAATGGCTTATGCAAAAAGTTGAATTATGATAATTTTTAACGTCAAGTTCAACAGGTTCAACGCGCAAAAAAGGTTTCGGCAAGAAAGTCTTCAGCAAAAAAAGTGCCACCGACCCCGGGTTGAGCCCCAAAATTGATCCCAGAACTTGGGAAGCCGGGAGATGCCGATGGGGAGGCGGATCCCGGGCTCGAATTCGAGGTCCTCTTTTCCGGTTCTTGTCACTAGCCGGCGAGCCTGAGCCCGATCTCGCTACAATTGATTCCAAAAAGGAGAGGGATCCATAGCGCGTCACAGCGTGAACCGCTATCACATTATCGGGATCCTTGTCGGTTCGGGATTTTCCCAGAAGGAGTTCCTGGGTTCCCAGATTCGTCGTAGAACTGGGAAAACGTAAAAAGCACATTGCACACGTTACGCCATGAAATTCGGTTTCTACATTTCTGATTTTGGCTGGAAACCGATCTATTCATAGCTCGTTGAAGTGTGCTAGCCCTAAAAAAATTCAATTTTGGCTAATTTAGCGCTTGCAAAAATCTAATATTGATTTGTTGACATTACGAATAACTTAAAATTTCACTTTAACGGCGCTGGAAAGTGCTCAAATTGAGTGATTTCCGTCGAGAAATCGGATAGCTACACTAGACTCCACAGAAGAATCGAAAAATATAAGTGACGGTTCAGTCGATTTCGTTGTCCACATTTTTTTAAAGGAACCAGGAAGCTAGCTAGATGCCGCTACGCGACGCTCCAAGTTGCGCGAGTCCTGAGAAACGTATTATTAGGTCCTTCCACAGACGAAAAATGCGCTGGAACAAATCAAAAACTGGTATTGTGGAGCCCAGTAGAGTTGTCTAGAACTAGGCAATGTCGAGGGTCGATTATCGAGCTGCACCTGCCCTTTACAAAAATTTTAGAACTCAAAATTTGGTCCAAATCAACGAAACACAATTCCGCAAAAATCCTCGCCGCATTGGTGGATGTGGTCAGGATGGCGGAAGCGTGGACATAAAACAGGAAAACCACGATCCAGGATATCGGGATCGCTGGAAAAGGAGTGGGAGAGTCTGGCCGGGCCACCTCGTCCTCCTGCTCTCCCTCCCGCTCACCCGCCTGCTCCACCGGCCGGACCGGAATCGGGCCGGGTGAAGCCGCGGATCCGGTCGGTGGAGCCGCAGGGGCAGATCACTATCGTCCCTCGAGCTCCATCCCCAGACTCCACAATCGCCACCCATCCCCAGCGATCTAGCGCCACCCCCAAATTTAGGTGACCGCACTTTTGTAGAGAGAGAGAAAGAGAAAGAGAGACAGGGAAAGAGAGTGAGAGAGAGAGAGGAGAGACAGTAAGAGCGAGAGAGAGAGAGAGAGAGAGAGAGAGAGAGAGAGAGAGAGAGGGGGGACAGAGTGACGCGCGAGAGCGAGATAGGGAAAAAAAGGAAACGAGGGGGGGCGAGAGTGCTCGAAAATCGCTGAAATCCATCCCCTCCATCTAGTGTCGTCCCGAAATTTGGGTGAGCGCACTTTTGTGGTACAGCCGCAGGGGTGGCGACCACTTGTTCGGTCCGGTCGAAATTGTGCCCGGAGCTGCGAGTCCAGTTTTATGGGCGATTATCTGATCTCTCCTGCCAAGCAGAACTGGAACTCTGCGATTTTTTTAAAGGGATCATGCCAGCTGGAAGATGACTGGGAAGGAAGAACCAAGACGATGTTTTTGAATACAGCAATTTTGAAAAAGTTTACATTTCGAGGTGACGGAGAGAGAATGAGCGAGAGAGGGCGTGAGAGAAAGAAAGTGAGAGAGTGAGAGAGAGAGCGAGAGAGATAAAGAGAGAGAGACGCGTTTTGATAAGCTGCGGTGTTCTCAGTAGCTCATTTGTCCTGATTTTGATGTATGATACGCTCTTTTGCATATTTTGCTATCTCGAAAAGGTCATTTCTACCACGCCTGTTTATAATAATTAAAATATTGATCGGTATCCGCTGAGTAGTCAATCGTAGGTGCAACGACAGGAGTTCGGACGAATGACCTGAATTTTTTGGGGTATAATCTGAAGTTCAGGCAAACCTGGCGGAAGTAAAGAGACGCCTCCACATATCCACATATTTCTCGCCCCATTCCCGTACCACATACAGTATTGTTAAGGGGTAGACGAAGAACATGCTGAAATTCATCGTAGTTCTCGCTCTCTCTCTCTCTCTCTCTCTCTCGTTCTCTCTCTCTCTCTCTCTCTCTCTTGCCTGAACTCACAATGTCAGGCAAAAATCGACAAGTATCATCAGTATTTGTGCAAATCGAGATTGCTCATCAAAACATGTAAATAGCAGTGACACCAGGAGAATTACAGTAGCTTCGGCGGTAGTTGTAAGTAGTAAAAAACGACGTAAAATCTGATAAGCAATTCCTATTCTTTCCAAATAACGATATACTCACATCAAAGACCCGCATATTCTCCTTGATTTGATACCTAACCGATAGGTCGTAGGGTTTATGCAACAGCTTCCGAAAAAGGACGTCGTCCGGTTGAAGCGTATTCCGGTTGTCGAGCCAGTAGAGTACCCTCTTGTTGTGGAGGTAAAGCATGTGGCACACCTAAAATAAGCTTAGGCTTAGGCTAAGACTAATTCTTAGGCTTAGGCCAAAGCTTCGACTTTAGCTTGGGCTTAGACTTGGGCTTAGGCAGGAGGAACCCAACCCTCGAAGTCAACACTTTCATTTCAGGTCAATCAACAATTTTCATGAACGGGGAGAGAGAGAGAGAGCGAGGGGGAGAGAGAAAGAGAGAGAGACGGAGAGAGAGTGTGAGAGAGTTACAGAGAGAGAAAACAAGACCGCAAAAAACACTCACCGAACCCGAGCCAATGAGCATCAACAGCAACCCGATTGCCGAGATGATGACAGCAATCGTGAAGTCCGAGGCGAGCCCTGAAAATTTGGGCTTATTCTGGTCCACGACGTCAACAGGGCCCCCGTTCTAATCTGATTTCTGCGTTTTTAGGCTGGCAGGTATTGGCTGGTTGTGTAGTTCTTGTGTTGTATTTTTGCAGAAGCGTTATCCCTCTCTCTCGCTCTCTGGCTCTCTCTCTCATTTTCTCTCTATCTCTCTCGTTCCCTCTCACCTATAGCCACAAACATCGATATACAAATAAATGCAATTATCGCCCCAATGAGCATAGTCCAGGCCTGGCAGCGCCGTGGTGATTTTTCGTAATCCCAGAGATAGACTGTGGCCATGAATCTGGAATTTGTATCGGTTTTTCTACCATTGATTTCTAAAATTACCGTTCCATTGTGATGAGCGGTACGAACGAGCTGATGAAAAGCAAGACGTAGACGCGCACCAGCCCGACACCGAGGATGACAGGCACTGGGAGGGGGAAGGCTAAAAATGATCTTCAATTTGCTTTTCATTTATTTTATTCTACATATAGACAAGTATCTAGCCGTCCCAGGGCCTTTGAAGAAACTTGGAAGTGAATGGATCGACGCAACCCGACGTCTGGGTATCGACAGCTACGCTACTTTCCAAATGACGCTCAGATTTACGTTCGAAAGTCTTCGATCAATAGTCGATACAAGACAGAGAGCGAGAGAGAGAGAGAGAGTAAGTGAGAGCGAAAGTGTGATAGGGCGATTTTCCATTCGATCTCGACTCACCGACAAATATCGTCCCCTGCGCCTCATAGTAAAGTAATACGATACGTAGGTGTTGCTCAATCAACAGGTGTAGGCTGAGCACATAAAACACGCGGCAGAGATTCCCGTGGAAACGGCCGCACGTCCGGATTACGCGTAGATAAGGAACGTAGACAAAAGTGGAGCCGACGATGAAAAACATCTCTATGATCCGCATGCATTCCCAGAAGACCAGGAGGTTCGGGTGGTCCTGGAAATAAAAATTTGGAATTTCAGAGGAGCATCTTATGCAAAAAAAAACCGCCATTTTACTTGGATAGGTTTTGACAGTTCCGCGAAATGTCGATGAAGCTTTCCATTTCCCTTCAAAAGCGAGGAGCGCGAGAGAGACAGCGCGCGAGTGAGAGAGAGAGAGAGAGAGAGAGAGAGAGAGAGAGAGCGGGACGGTGATATATGGGGTGATGGTGAGCGAGGGCAACCCAACAAGTCAGAGCGAAAGCCAGAGAGCGCTAGAGCATAAGAAGAAGGTGCGAGAGTGAAAGAGAGCAAAACAAAGAGCGAGAGCGAGAGACTGAGAAAGAGAGAGTGAGAGATAGTTGGCTTCTGAATTTTCTTATTTAAAAGAATTCTTTGAGTCGGGAAATCTCTTAACTGTCGAAATCTAGTCGCCGACGGGTGGCATATTTAACCACTTCCCGGTCCCTTTAACAAACTCTCAAACCTCGATGAACTCCATATCCACAAATATCGGCACATAGGCATTGAGCGAGCGATTCTGGGAGTCGTAGACGGTCAAGAACATCTACTGGCGAAATCTCCGGGGCGCTATGAAATCGGGGGACCCACAAACTCATACGCTTCGCATCCCCCACCCGCCCGCCACGTGCTAATGGCCGCGCAAAATGATTAACGCGCCGGGCGTGGAATGTTTTTTTGAGTTTTGCGTCGACGTCGAAGGCTGGTGAGACATAAGAGAACTGTGATTCTTGTGACATTATTGTTAATGCAGCATTAACGCAACGACGTACTTTAAATTACTAGCAACATGTCGGCGCTTTTTGCGTAGTTTGTAGCCTTTAGTTGGCCTTATTCTGTTGCGTAAGTTATAAATCGCAAAATTTATTTGGAGCCGAGCCAAAAGTTCAAACCTGAATTATGTACTATATGTCCTCCAAACTCACGCCGTTCAGCCGCGCTTGCACTTCTCGGGCTTGATGCATTCCTGGCCGGCGATGATCCGACGAACAAAGCCGGCCTTGCAGTGGCACCCGTTCATCACGAAGATTTTGATGCAAGCCTGGAAGGGGTGAAGCTAGAGCTTAGGCGTAGGCTTAGGTTTAGGCTTAGGCTTAGGCTTAGGCTTAGGCTTAGGCTTAGGTTTCGGCTTAGGCTGAGGCTTAGGCTTAGGCTTAGGCTTAGGCTTACTCTTCACTTACACGAGGCCGATAATTTCCGTTTTCCTTTCCGACCACATCCACGCACGCCTCGTCCGCGCATGCGGCACCACCGTCCCGACGTTGCATGTTCGTCCCCTCGCACGGATCTGGAAAATATGAGCACGATCGAGAGGGCCTGATTCCAACGATTGAAGACCGGGTCGCGCAAACTTACCATTTGCATCGATCTTGTCGGGAGGGCTGTCTTCCGCAGCGAGCACGGCAGCCACCAGCAACGTGAGGCAGATCAGCAGCTTCAGCAAAGGCTTTTTGATCTTGTGAAGCAGAATTCATGAAGGAATAAAATGACCAAGCCACGGAACAATAATACTAATTAGGATTGAATTTTTATTGGAATCCAGGCCTTCTAGGCTCTCTTGCACTGCTCGGGTTTGATGCAGTTCTTGCCGGCGATCGTCTCGCGTACGAAGCCTGGCTTGCAGTGGCAGCTGTTCATCACCAGCATGAGCACGCAGGCCTGGGATTGGTAGTAATTTTAATGGGAGAGAGAGAGGGGGGAAGCGAGGGAGAGATCGAGAGAGCGAGAGAGAGAGAGAGAGAGAGAAAGCTTCTCACCCTCGGCTGGTAAGTCCCCTTCTCCTTGGCGATGACGTCTTCGCAAGCTTCATCACATTCTGGCACGCCGCCGTCCTCACGGAACATGTGGGTTCCTTCGCAAGGTTCTGAAATAAGCGTTCTACTTTCCTTCCTTTCTTTCTCTCTCTCTCTCTCTCTCTCTCTCTCACTCGCTCTCTGTCTCCCTCACCATTCCGGTTCAAGGGAAGAGCTGCGTAGGCACCAGCCAGCAAGACGAGCATGCAAAGCCACAGCTTCATCTCTCAAAGTGTTTCTGCAAGCTTGCTAATGACGGAATATGCAGCAGGAAAGAACTTAGAGAACGCATTATATATCATTACTGGCCCTTTGAACTGAAAATTGACACTAAATGTGCCGAAACTGAAGCTGGGACGTGGAAACACGATAAGCATCACCCAAGGATCGCCTTGATTTATTAATTCGACGACGATTCTATGATTTATGCAAAATATTGATGATTGATGAGTTAGGTGCGTTTGCACTGCGCAGGCTTGATGCAGTTGCCGCCGTCCTTCTCGCGTACGAATCCATCCTTGCAGTGACACGCGTTCGTGACGAACATCTCCGGGCAGGGCTAAAACTGTTAGGATGAGGATTAGGCTTAATCTTAGGTTTAAGCGTAAGCTTAGGCTTAGCTAGGCTTAGGCTTAGGCTTAGGCTTATGCTTAGGCTTAGGTTTAGGCTTAGGCTAGGCTTAGGCTTAGGCTTAGGCTTAGGCTTAGGCTTAGGCTTTGGCTTAGGCTTAGGCTTAGGCTTAGGCTTAGGCTTAGGCTTAGGCTTAGGCTTAGGCTTGGTGTTAACGATTTTACATACCCTAACCGTCTTGTCGCCCTTCTCCTTGCTGATCACGTCAGCGCAGTTTTCATCGCAAATCTCCGGCTCGCCGTCTTTGCGCTCCTGATTGGTGCCGGGGCACGGAACTGTAAGGTTACTATAAAATTTTAGGTCGAGGCGTATGTTAGGACTTACCGTCAGCAGCCAGGGCGACGGCAACGAGGAGGACGGCGGAAATGATGATCACCTTCATCTGGAAAAAATCTCGCCATGTAATAAAGTTCTAAGATAATGAAAAGACTTATTTTAGTCAAATTTAAGAATGGCTTAGGCTTAGGCCGCTGTTTAGGGTTAGGCTTGGACTTAGGCTTAGGCTGTAGGCTTAGGTTAAGCTTGAGCTTAGGCTTAGGCTGAAGTATTGGTGGGCGCTGAGGCTCAGCAATCTTTAGTTACAAGCTATAAATAAAAAGGAAAAACACCCTATTTAAAATTCCACTTTTTAGCGCCGCTGATAGTCTAGACAAGAACAAAGAACCAGAGCAAGGGCTTCCGAATTATAAACACACAAAATAAAAGAGTCCGGAGATCCAGGAAAACGGGGAACTGCCAGACTGCCAACCAGCGTGTGTTTATCGGGCAGAAAACGCCGAGGAAGGCCAAGCGTTGGCCGGCAATCCATCACCGTAGAGGGGCGGGCGTGCAAGTATTACCGATCTTGGAACAGATAGAGCTCTTCAGCTACTCTAGCAGTACTCTGTGGTGTTTTTTTTTGTTAGCTATATTTTTTCGGGTTTTTCCGACTTGTGTGCCAAAAAAAGTCGTCAGACTGGTTTCCAGTGTCGGCAGATGCACTGCTCAACTAAGCCGACCCTCTTCATGACTGTCCAGAGCTGGTAGATGCTATGCTGCTGAGAAGTCACCAATGTACCAAACTGTCGGTGGCGTTCATCCCGTTCAGCCGCAAGAAGGTGCCTTACAGAAGTTAAAGAAAAGTGAAGCTTTAGTGAAACATTCTCTTCTCCACGTGATAAATCTTTCAACACACTCGTGATGCGAAATGCCGCGGAATAGGCTAAAAAGTTGCAGATAAACAGACTAAACAGTATTTTAGCATCTTTTAACTTTATATTCTGAAGATCAGATTTAAAACAAACCTTTTAAGGTATATTTTATCTTTTTTTAAGATTTTTTAAATTTATTTTTTAATCAGTAAGATTTTCCGAATCTGCCCGGCGTTCGGGTGTTGTTTAGAAAAACAGGCGCCAGAGAGAGCGCGGTCCTGGTGAGACGGCAAGCCATTCGCTTACGCGACAAAAATGGCACAACAAGTTTTTTCCAGAAATTTTGGCAACTATTTTGGATATTTGCAAATATTTGAAGCTAGAAAACTAAAGAAACTTTATACTTTTGATTTTATGATATTTGTAAAGTTATAGCTTTGTAGAATAGCTCCCGCTTTGCTTTGCGTCTTTTCCGCGTTTTTGTGGCTGTTTTTTACTCATAAACAACCCCCATTTTCAGATTCGTTGCATGGAAAAGGTGATCGAAGAGCAGGTACGGGTCAAAACTAGCTTTATTTGGTTTACCACTAGATGAGGACCGTTTGATAGCACTTTTGGGGATTTTTGCACTGCTAAAACTTGTCATTTAGCCCTTTTATGTGAATTTTTAGCAAATAGAGCCTTAGTTTTAGCGAAAATCGTTTTAACTTTTTTTTTCCAGCGTCTAAGTTATGGCGTCGTCTGCTCGCGGGCCAACAGTGGCACGCAATTCGTGCGTTTCGTCGATGGCCAGCTGATGCTGACCCGCCACAGTCGCCCGATGCTTGATGCGGCGGCTGAGACGCCGGCCAAAGTTGGCGACATTATTGCGTTTGCTTGGAAGTAAGAAAATTTGTCGATTTCCTATATATTTGCTTCTAGGAAGTACGCGAACCTGAACGGCTGCATCGGCGTGGTGGATAGATACCTGGTCGTCCCGCCCGAGAAGCAAAAGAGCTCCTTCTCAGCCTCCGTCAAGAACCACCCAAAAGGAGGTCATTCGGTGATGGTAGGTGTTTTGTATCTTCTGTAATAACTTTATATAGGTTTCGTGCGAAATGGAGTATGTTGGAAAAGAGGACAGCAGCTCGGTCTTTATAAACGAGCATCTAGGCCGGATTTTCGATGATGTAGGAAAAGTCCCGGTTAGTTTCAATCGCTCAAACCTCAATATTTTTGTCTAGAATGAGTCTCTGCTTGTGGGCGGTCGATACCAATGTCTAATCACCCGACACGACGATCGAAAACAGAATATTCATTATTGGATGGTGGTCCACTGCCAATTCTTCCCAGAATCGATTTTAGTGAGGGTTTTATTTGCTGTAAAATTGTGATTTTAGAACGGCCCCACTATCGGATTCGCGACGAAGCTTCCCGGAAGTGAGCACGCAATCATTTGGCCATGTCACGAGCGTTTCAAGCGGCCGCTGAGAATTATAAAAGAAACGCAAGTAGCTTTATTATGACTGATGCTGTTTTAGGCTAAGCGGATACCGGGATATGAATATGGGCCGCTTTGTCAAGTACTGGCTGATCCCGAGGACGACGACGATCGGCCGGATGGAGCCGGACTCTACGCAGCCACTGTTGTCCCGGGAAAAGGATAAATACCTTGTAAGTTGTCGCGATTGTGGTACTGGACTGTTAGCAGCGGGGAGGGGGTTTAATTTTTTTTGCTGGCAATTCCTTAGGGCTATATTCCGTACGGCTAGACGATTTTCATACCATTTCACACTATAGATATGGAAAACCTATTTAAAATTTCGAAATTTTTTCTACGTTTTGTTGAAAAATGTAGGAAAAATGACTAAAAAGGGCCACATTTTCAAAATTTCAAAATTCGAGGATAATCATTATGACTGTCTAGCATCCAAACACTAGGGAAATTACTATAAAAATATATTATCTAACCCAACAGTTAGGGGTATAGGCGGAAAGATGAAAATTAGCTTTCCTCTGCTAAAAATCCCCCCTGCTAATAATCCAGTACCGCGTTTTTATCGTTTCTATCGCATACATCGTTTTAGGCATCGTTCCAATGCGAGTACACGAACTACAAGAACAGCGAGGTTGACTTTGCGATCCTGAGATCACCAGTGGTAAGCTTTTCAACGTTGAATGACACGTTTTTTTTAGTCCCGGTATATGGAAGATCGGCACAACGTCGCCAGGGACAGCGGAATGCAAAAGGGCGATCGTCGATGGTTTTGGTGCTATCTGGACCACAGCTCGACAAAGCACGGGCTCGTCGACTGGGTGATCTTCGAACCGGATACGACGCCAAGGGTATGGAATTCCGCTTTTCTATTAAATTTCGTTTTTACAGACTGAGCGACCGGAGCTGCCGGCGCCTGCATTTCCGGCGGTCGAGCCAAACTGGGGCGGATTTGGCTACGAAAACGCCGGTCCACAAGCTAGCTATGAAGAATTTCCGCTTGATCAGCAGTACCCGGTACCTCTTTGTGTTATTTGTCCATATCTGTTTTTTCGAATTTTAAATACCGTAAAATAGAACGTGTGGTTTGCGATGTAAAAAAACACTTTCGATGACGCATAAAATTCTGAATGAGCTGCAGCTTTCAAAAAAAAAAAACCGGGAAACGATGCGGGTTACGGAAAACATTCTCTCCGAAAGGACGGACTTTGCCCCATTTTTGGCCCTCCCCCCATCTTGACCATTTCTATCGGAGGAGCTTTGAAAAATTATCCTATCACCTAAAAATGCTCCTTTTTAGGATAATCGAGAACCGATCGACTCGATGAGGGCCAACTCACGGACGCCCCATGGCGAGATGTCGCCCGGCAACCGCCACGACTTTGACGACCCGAAGAATTTCGGCCATCAGGCCAGCTACGAGGAAGAGCTACGGCAGGGCGCTTTTCAAAGAAACGGTAGCTTTTTATGATTTTCTGTAGGTCTTTATTATCTAGCATGAAATGGCTTTAGTAAAAAAAACTTTTTTCAATTTTCTTTAGGCGACGGCATCAATTATCCGGGCGGCTCCAATCACTCGGGCCACGACCAATATCACAATCGGCTCGACGACGGCTTCGCGGAACCGGGCCCGCCCAGGAATCCAGGGTTTGTTGCACTTTTCTGCCCGCAATCGCCACTTTAGCCAGCCGGCAGCGCACTTTCAACAAGCCGACCAATTGACGGCCATCGTGCGCCAATTGTTTCGATATGGAGAGGTAGGAGCTTTGGTACAAACGATGAGAAAGACAGGTCCTTCGATAGAGGTTGAAATTCTGAATAATTTCGTCTTTTAAAAACAATTGGACAATTAGCGGTTTTCGAACAGTTAGAGGGGCTATTTTGATCGGATGTAAATGTCGAAAAATTTCGTTTTCACTAATTTTTTCTCGAAGATCGTTTTCTAGCAGTTTTTAAAACAGAACCTTCTTCTAAATTCAGGCTCTATCGACTCTCTCATCGCAAAAATAATCCGTTATTGCGCATCTAAACCATCTTTCAGGTGGTGATGTGGCGCGCCGCGTTGACCCGACACTGTACAGCGACCTGATGGAAGCCCTAGCCTTTGCCTCATGAAATTCCCCCTTCTTTGATTTGTCCAGATGACGGGCTTGTTGTATTGTGTATTGCCAAATTGCCTGTTGTATCCGTTTGATTTGCGCTTGATGTGAGTGTGCGCCCCGTGTCGGGTCTTTTCCGGAAATCTCGCATCTGTTCAGCTTCTGGTCTTGTTTTACGAGTACTCTTTCGTGCCTCTTGTTATGTTTGGGAATGCTTTAATAAAGTTTATTGAGTTTTTTCTGGATTTGGTGGAGATGAGGACTTTTTCGAGGAGTACAGTAATCACATAGACGGTTTCAGGAATATCCGTCATACACTGCTCAGACTTTCAGCTGCTGCTGGATTTGGGAAAACATCAAAAAGAACGCATATATCACCTGCGCGGTGCAACTCGAAAGATTTTGCTGAATCAAGGCAATAATTCTTGCGAATGTTATCGATCTTGTATGAGCCGTACGTTTATCCGTATGCCTACGTCAGTATCGCGTATACCTTGACAATAGTCAGCTTGCCGCTTAACCTATTCACATTTTTCGTTATACTCAAAAAGTCTGGGAACAACATGGCCGAGTATCGCTATTACCTCGCTGCGACCCAGGTTTTCTGCATAATAGTAATAATACAAAATCCTAAACCAGACCTTCTCCTCGCTAAGCGAATTCGGGCTTGGCTTGCTGTGCTTCGAGACTTTTGAGCCGCTCCCGGCTTTTCTGGCGCATGGTTTTGGGCCGACAATGAATGTCAACTTCCTGTATGCATGTTTGGTAAAATATTTCCGAAATTGCAACATATTCGAAGCGTTCAGCCAACATTAATGTGCCTATTCGCCGCTCTGTTCATCTCCACCGTACTCTGCTTCTTCTACAGGCATCAGCAGCTGCTCGGCGCCGGCAGCCCGTACCGGTATGCAAATAACGAATCTAGCAGATTGGTATTTCACGAAGATAATTTTATTTTGCCTTAGTTCTTAACTTACAATTTTACAAAAAAAAATGATTTGCATAAATGATACAATCAAAAATTTTACGAATTGCATGTTCCTCTATTTAATGTTCTCCAAAAAAAATTAATTCAGTTTTGAATTCCTTTAGATCCAAAAACAACGATTTTTCGGCCAAAATTTCGATTTCTAAACGATTTTTAAAGTTTTGCGCTTGAAATATAGCTAAATTTGTGCCAAAATATCTACTAATAGCCTTGCTGACGATGTATACATATACAGAAAAATTTGGGTTTGTCTGCTCACAAACTTACTCCCCCAGGAAATAGGAAAGTACCGTTTCCCAATGACTAACTTTTGAAGGGTTTCAAACTTCTCTATGGCAGCGATCGGCGTCACCTATTTTATTATCGAAATCGTGCCCTGCTTCTGCTTATTCCATTATGTCCAGGTTCGCCAGGTGACCCCGAAAGAGCTGATGAATTTGTACCCGGTCCGTGGTCCCCAGAATTCTATTCATTGCCGATACCTCAGGAATTCTCCAATCTAGCCCCGATGATAATGTCGGGCCCAAATTTATTGCTCGTCGACAGTGACGTCTATTTTTTCACCCCAGGGCTGCGCGCGCATATTTGCGCCGTATTTTTATTAATGTTTTTCGCGCTGATACATGTGGTTACGGTAATTACTACATAAAATATAGAACATATCATATTTAGCTATATACCTTAAAAGCCAAAAAGTCGAATCTTTTTACAGTTATTTTTATTTAGGTAGCTGGCCTCGTTCTAAACGCAATTGCACGTTTGGCGCTGGAGACGCGCGAGTTGAGTCAAAAAACGCGCATGATGCAGCGCTACTTCTTGATGTCGTTGCTGGTGCAGGTAGATGGACAATGCTATTTAAGCAAAAAGTAATACCTCGATTCAATGCAGGAAATATAGGCGCTTTAGTATCACCGGAGGAGGGATAATAGGGATAGCCAACTTATTTCTTTGCAAAAAATCAACTTTTTGACCAACAACGGTCGATTTTCGGCAAAATATAGAATTTTGATTAATTTTTAAAAGTTTTTTAGATAGCTTTTTTAAAAAATACATTGTAATGTTACTAAAAACTATTTTTCTGGATTTATACAAACACCCCCCGATACTGAAAAAACCTCAAAGAAAGATATATTCTAAAGCTGATGGCGGTTTCTGGAAGAAAAATATCAAAAAGTGTTTCAGACGCTAATCCCGGCCGGCTGGATGGCTCTACCGTTTGCAGGACATTTTATCCTCTTCACTTTCAAGTTCGAGCTAGGGCAAGGTAAGCAAAAAAAAACGGAAAAGTGATACCTTGTCTTTATTTTTACTGCTAGCGTTGAAATCTTGCATTAAAGGTATCAATCACGTCCTGCTTATTCTAATCTCGAGCCACGGCCTCATCGCCTCCATCACTACGCTTTGCATCTACGCCCCGTACCGGAATTTCGTACGCCAATCAGCGGGGCGCTGCTACGGGAAATTGGCGCCTTCAGCGCGGTCGGTCGCTTTAAAAATCCTTAGAAAATTCTGAATTTATAAACTACTCTTTGAAACTGATGGGTTTTTAGGATCGAAAAGGTGGCCGAAGATCCGGTTTCCGGAAAATCGCTACACCACCACCTGATGGCCGCCCAGAAGCAGGTTACCTCGATCAGCATTTGAAGTGTAAAACGTGGTATATTTTCCTTTTTTTCTCGTACGTTTCCCGATTAAAAAAACTTTCGGAATGGTCATCAGAAAAATTAGAAACTCAGCACCAAGATGTGTTTTGGATTTCGTTTTTTAATTAAACAAAATTTGTCGAATTCCCCTGAGAACTGGGCCAGGTGGTTTGGTGTGTGTGGTTTTGGCTTCATAATTATAGATCTCGCGAATTTTCACGTTTTTGCTGCAGAAAAGCGCAACTGAACCCCGATAGTCCGTGCGTCGTTTGCAGCGGAGAGTACGGTAGTGGGATTTTGGGTTTCGGGATACTTTCTGTCGGAATTTGCTTTTCGGGATTCTGGCTGTCGGGATTTCAGGGGTGGAGATCATCGTTCGCCAAAATTTTTGCTATCGGTATTATGGCTGGAATTTGGCTCTCCGAGGTAATTCACAAAAATTGCATTTTCTCGAAAATTTTCTCTTTATTACGGGCCAAACTGGCGCCTAGAATGATTTACAACTGTAGTTAGCTATACATCGTGGTCGGCGCCGATTTGGTGCCCCGTTCCCAGGTGCTTTTCGTTGCCGGGGCGGTAGTGAGGATGGGTACTTGGGACACGACGGTGACGGCCATCTCCCGACCGGTGCCCTTGCCGCGCACGATCGTCCGCGTCTCGGTCGAGATCAGCAACAGGAACCTGAGGAGAATAATAAACTTTAGAAAAAACTGATGGTTCTCTAGCTATTATGAGGATTCCGGCTCCTAATTACGCGGAGACACGAGGTGGAGAGCGAGCGAGTGAGAGAGGGAGAGAGATAGGTAGATAGATAAATAGATAGATCGATAGAGAGATAGATAGATAGATAGATAGATAGATAGATAGAGAGTGTGTGTGAGAGAGGGGAGCGGGAGGGAGACCTTTTTATCAATTTTTGCCGAATGCGTGGGCATTTTTAGGCCTATTTTAGCCAAGAAAAATACTGTGTTTTGCCCCACCGCATCTATGCAATTAGCTGAAGGGTACTTGTTAGATATCAAGGCTGCAGCGTGAATCTTTCCACTAATTGGATAGGCTATAGGATGAGTGGGTATTGTTGTCTGCGTAAGGTCCCTCGAGACCGAGCAGTACGGTAGCCAGCGCATTTTTCCACTTTTTAAGTACACTTCCGGTCTCACCAGATCGGGACAAAGTTGCAGAGGTCCATGAAGACGGGCTGGAACTCGAAAAACACCCAAAAGTCGCTCATCTTCTGCGTCTTGGTGATAATCTGGAAGTTGGAGCATTGCGTACTCTTCAAACTTTTCCGCAGAGCTTTTGCATTATCGGTGGGGGGGCTAGTGAAAACAGAGGAAGTGTTTATAAACACAAATAATGGCAGATTTTTTAACCAAAAAAATTCAAAAGTATTAGCATTTTTCAAATGTTTCTGGATAGTTTTGCCTCTTGAAATATCGCTAAATTTCACAAGCAGATTATTAAAATACGTTCTTTGACCCTTCCCCCCGATAATGCCAAAGAACCTCACCAGGTCCCCGGTGTTGAGCAGCTGCACAAAGAACTGCAACAGTGTGGCAAAGTGGAACACGCGCTCGCGGCGGCTCAACGGCTTCCCCATTTTGTGGCTGTACGTGAGCAGCTTGTAGCCGGTGTAGATGTTCAACACCAGCGCGAGGAAGGTGTATGAGATGCACAGCGGGAAGACGACCTTGTCCATGATTGTCTACAGAAAAATCCGGCAGTATAAAAGTGGAAGTTCAAGGCTTACGGTGACTTGATTATAGCGCCTAGTTACTGGAATATAATAACCCCACGAATCTCGATTGTAGGTGTACTTGTTGGTGACGCCGGGTGACGAATAGATAACGCAATACAGGGCAATTGCAGCAAGCAGTCGCCAAGTGTTGATTGACCAAAACTGTAAAAACGATGGGATTTATCGGATTTTCGGCGCTTTTGCGTTATAGGCGGGGGCAGCTTTTGCATGAATATTCAATTTTTCTGATACCAACAGAGAAAATTTTTTAAGATATTTTTGCCGTTCCTAAACGCAAGGACTTTCGAAATATTTACAATAATACAAAAATCTCGATTTTTAGAGCAAAAATACCGATTTTCACCAAATTTTTAATCTTCAATAATTTTCAGATAGTTTTAGATTTTTCTCTTATTGAAATATAGTTAAATGTTAGTAAAAACCATATTAAAATACTTGCTATTACGTACCAAGAGTTTTGGGATTATACAAAAAAATTGTTTTCCGCCTCCCCTTCCCCCATTAATGCGAAAGTACCGAATTTCGAAGTCTCCCTATTTTTTTCGCTATTAGGCATTCCTTGGCACTATTTTCCACATTATTAAGTCACTTCCTTCTCGTATTTACTCGGATAAGCAAGCGATGAAGCCCGATTTGCGGCAATCAACAGCGTGCCGAGCACTTGAAATTGCAGGGAGAAGCTCTGGATCAGTCCGCAGGTAGTGGGGAGCACCCCCACCTTAAATATACATGAAATTGCTTCCAGAAAATTGTAAAAAGATCGAGTTTGATGTGCGCTTTCATACCTGGACATACCAGAACCACTCGTTGACGCCCCACGTTGGCAGCCGGGTGCGGAACAGCTGGCTGTAGTGGTTGAAGAGGTCCTGCGAAGAGTTTCTGTCATTTTTCGGATTTAAACAATTTAATTATAATTTGTTGAAAGATTTTAGAGGTTAAATTCATTAAACAAGTTGTTTGAAATCGTTTAAAAAGTTAATTTTTCAAACCCAAATTCGTAAAAGGGGCTTTCGCCATATCGGGGGGTACGGATTTGTTGTACAAGTTCAGGAATGCACAGTAACGTAATAATAAGTATCTTAACAGTGTAAGTTGTAAATTTCGAGTGAAAAACTTTCTAAAACCTGCAAAAAAATTTAAGTAGCATCCCCCCGATGATGCCAAAGAACCTAAAAAGTATAAATATCTTCAAGTCCAAGTCTTTCAAAAAGCTAAAAATATTTTCTAAGTCTGAGAACTAACAATAAGACCTACATTCGTAAAGCAGACAAAGAATATCTTCTGGTAGTGCGTCTTGAAGCCGTGCCGCCAGTGGTAGAGAGTCAGGCGAAAATATATGGGCAACGTGCAAAGGCCGATGACGATGAACACCGAGCTGGAGACGATCTCGACCGGATCCACAAAATGGCCTTCATAGTCATCAGGAGGCGTCACGGCATCGCTCATCAGAGAATCTCCAGATGCGGCTTTAAAACTTCAAATTTCGGAAGATGCTGAAAAAATCCCCCTCAGCAAAAGCCTGAGATTGGAAAGGGCCTTTAAAAAACCAGACAAGCGACACTGAACTTGGCGTAATACGCGCAGCGTAATCGCGTTGGCGACCCAATTCCGCACAATTCCCATATCAAACCGGTAAGATGCAATTTTCGCAAAGTGCTTTTGGGCGAACATCGAAGAAAAGCGCGCCAACGGCAGACACATGTCAATTCAACAATCAGCGACTAATTACCGGGACTGCTGGGGGGCTGTATGAGCTAGGTGATTCCTAAAAAAATCCTGAACCCTCCACTACACCGTAATTACTGGCGGTGATCACGGTCCCGTTGAGGGGGTGTCCTGGGGGATTCCCTTTGGCTCGCACTTCCAGGCGTGATTTTCCAGGACCACGGTGTCGCTAATCGGACAAGACATCAGCCTACGATGAGCAGCTTGAAGATAACTAACTATCCTGATTTGCAAATTCCCTATGGTGTTGTCGAAATTTTTCGATAGCCATTTAATATTAGAGAAAAAGAATGAGACTCAAGAATCACAAATGAGAATCAATGAAAGGATATAGATCACGGACAACGTATACCAAATGGCAAAGTTAGCGTCGCATCATCGGCGGCATCCCCGGCACGGGCGGCTGCTGGCCCATCATCCCTCCGGGTGGCACGTTTTGAGGCTGGACCTTGGCTGGCCGAATGCTGATCGTGTCGCCTAAATCATAATAATTTAATTTGATGTATAAAACGAACCGTTCATAATAGCCCGCACCAGCTTTCGTGTCTCCTCTTCGCTGTACGTTGGCTAAAGCGGCCTTGAAAGCGAAAAATAAAAGAAAAATACCTTTGCATCAGCTTCATTCGTCGCCAACTTCTCTAAAGCTTGCAATTGGATGACGAGCGCATCGACGTGTTTGTTCATCGCGGAAATCTGAACACAGAAAATTAGCAAAACGAAAATACGCTACCTGTTTATTGATTAAATCGTGGGCTTTCGACTGGCGCTCCTGCTCTAGGGCGGCTTCCTAAACAAAGAAAATTGAATTCGAAAAGTGTATACCTCATTCTCAATTTCCGGTGTTCCCTTCGTACTCAAATAGACCGGCGCAACTTCGTGGTTCCAGGAGTGCACCCGATTTTCCAAGGTCTCCTAAACAGAGCTGCTAAAAAAGAAGTTGTCTTCCGTACCTGTAATTGAGGATTCGGCTCCAAGCTCAGTAGCTGCGGGACGAGCACGTTTGTTCGCAATATCAGGCCATGATCCTCTTGGCTCAACGTGGGGATGCCCGATCTCCGGAAGGAAGCTAAAAATCTCTATCTGGATCAAGCACAAAACGCTTACTTTGTAACTGCGAAAATGTGGAGACGACAGACGTGAACTTCTCCAACATGTCTGGATACGGCACGCTCTCCTCTTGGTTCAGCAAATAGATCAAATCCTCGATGATCCGCTTCGCCTCCGACGCCTTGGTGATCATGTAGGTGAGCGATTGTTTCACCTAATACAGGTTTCATTTCTTTTCCGAAAAATTCCCACCTCTTCCGGCCGATTTTGAAAGTGGCTATAGTCGAAATAGCTCATTCTAAAAAATAGGATTGGTTCTGAAAGTTGTTTTACAAGGCAGTAAATTCGGAGAGCCGAAATTCTGAATTTTCAAGGCTTGAGGTTCAATAAGCTTTATTTGCACGAGATCTGAGTATAATATGCTTCGATATGAGAGTAAATAAGTGAGCGAAATTTAATGAGAAATAGAAAATATTTGATTGAAATGAATGATTTAATGAGAAAGAGAAAGAGAAATCAATGTTCATGTGCTTTTTCGAAGTCTCTGCGCCGCATTCTTTTCACGTCGGATTTGCCGTTGTGCTTCTTCTTTGGCGATGAATGCCTCCTCATCGAACGACAGCGGGATCAGGTCCTTGTATTGAGGCTTTTGGATCGTCGTGGCAGACGTGACTCCGGCCTGTAAAGAAACCTGTTTTTTTGCCGCAACTGTACCAAATTTTGCAAAAAAAAATAAGCGCAAAGCTCGCCTACCTGTTTCATAACTTCTTTCTCAATAAATTCCTCATTCTCTCGCATCAAGCGCTCTGCGATGGGCTGTGGGTTCACCTCTACGTACGTTGCTGTAGAGCGGTTTGGTGCATCTACGAGCATTCATTATATCTTAAATATACTCTCACTTTGTGGTTGAAGCGGAACGCTGATCTGTCCCTCGACGTACGGCTTGTAGAAGTCGGCTGACAGCGGGATCGGCGCCGTTGGCCGCGGGTGCATCGGGTTGTGCTCGGAGCCGTAGAGCATCTGAAAAACACGAATATTAATGAGAAGTTTATTATTGAAATTAATGAATTAAATTATATCAGCGAAAAGAGTGTTTTTACAAGTTCCTTAGAAAGCCGAAGCTTTTCATTAATGCTTCGTGGGCAAGAGACAGCATAAAAAGCGGTAATTGCCGAGCAGATGTGCAATTGTAAGCTTCAGTGGTTTGCCAATATTTAGAACATTTTCAAAAGTTCGATCTGGATCTCACTATCAATAATTCTTTGTTGCTTGCTGCCACTATGTACGCGTCATGAGTGCATCTTTGGACTAGAACAACCCCAGTGTAAACGCAGTGGTTTCGATGATTAACGAATAGTTTTCCGCCCTGAATCCAACTTCTTTTTCGACTTTCTATTTTGTAAATGGCTCTGTTAAATATATACTTTTAATATTTCTTTTTCCAGGAATGTCTCGCGGCAAGCGCAAAGGAAAATCGGTGTTTTTGGGACGTAAGTTTTGTTTATATTGTGAAAGTTTGATAAGGAAATTTTTATCTTGGCGGCTGACTGTTGTTATCTAATGATAGAATGGGATGTGCGGCACTACGGACGTATTATTTTCAGTTGATCAATTCCTCGCAGAAGAAGATCTATATGGCGCCGGGTTCGTTGGAGCACCCGCCGAAACAGGGTAATAAAAAATTATTTTTGACGATTGTTTTCTTGTAGTGCCGAGTCTCTCGTTGTGCCAGAGCCTGGCCCGAGCTCCGAGTACTACGACAACGAGTTCGAGGATCAATGGGAAGGCGAAGAGCTGGCCTGGGTCCGCTCGCAACGCAAGGGCATTTTGCCACAGGAGGTATTTGAATTTCTGTTAAGTTTTATGTTTATTTTCAGCGCACCGATCCGCTGCCAATTCCCCACGACTACAACCTGGCCCACATCCGTCTGCGCGAGCGATTTCCACCCTGGAATCCGCCAACCAGCAAAATTCCGCCGGCAGAGGTTTTTCGCGCTGCTCAAATAAACCGATTTTAGTATTTTCGTGTGAACATCAAGGAGGAACCGACCGGCGGTAACGCACCCGGAGGAAGCGGTGAAAAGATTGATCCCAAGCGACTTGATGGGCTCGTTTCCGCTTTTGTGAGGTGAGCTTTAGTTCTAGGCAAACCATCTGCAGCAGTCCCGCTTGATAATCGAACGTTTCTAGGTGTGTCTTCAATTCGCGCACGCATGAGCATTTGGAGGTGCGCAAGCAGCTTTTCGACGAAATGAAGGTACGATTTGGGTCCTGAAAATAAGTTATCCCCCTTTAGTACCTGAGCCGATCTACCACCTACCCGATGGGACCATCTTTGGCGGCCTACTTCGCAAAAAACGACGCGAACGGCATACAGCGAGTGTTTTTCGAATACGAAAACTCAAACGAAGCACTGCCGTTTGCACAGGTTGGGTTTTTGCAAGCCAGCCAGCTGATGAAGGATCCTTTAGATCAGAAACCCGCCTCGGAAATCGCTCCAAACGAAGCGGTTGGACTGGTCTACAGAAGCCCAGAGCGCCTTCGAGACAAAAAGCCATGGGATCCCCGGACGTATCGACAACACTGTCATAGAAGTGGCCGTTCCCGGACAGGAATTTAAGGTAATAAAATTGCACGTTCCGCAACGCATATGTATTTTTAGTTGCAAATCGGTACTGGCGGCTCGTGCGAGTTTGTGCCGCCGGATGCCCCGGGATGTTCGTACCTGTGGACCCCGGATGAGAGCATCACTCGTGAGCACAACGAAACTGGAATCGCGCCCTACAAACTGAGCCCGCCCGAGCACCGTCGACTGATGCTGCGCGAAAAGAAAAATCTCGGATTGGACCCGGAGGTAGAGCATCCTTATTTGAGTTTTTTTTTCCATTCGGATCTTTAGTATTTTTTGCATCCGTTTGTTTCTTTATTTTTGTGTTTATCTTGTAGTAGGGGGTGCTAATTTTTTATCTTAGTATAGTTTCCTTTTAATTTTTGCTCAATTTTAGCTGGAATTCAAGTAGAAGACAAGAAAACTATAGGCTGGGACTTTAAAAATGAAAAACCGATTCTTTTGGGCAAAAAGATACTTGTTTTATAATCTTTGGATAAATTTCTGCTGAATTCTTTACCTTTAGGAATGGTAAGAAACCGCCTAGAAAAAATCCAGCCTCGTTTAGAAAATCTGGATCCGCCGGCAAAAATTTGGATTTTTGCTCTAAGGAAATACTAAAACACCGTCTAGTCGATTGGGATTTTCCGTCAAGTCCTGTATTCTATATAATCGAAGCCAACTTTGTAAGAAAAATTTTTAGGAAGACGATGAGGGCCATCTTACCACACTCTTCACGTTCAACAACCCTGCCGCCGGAACGGAGTTTCGGGAGCGACAGCCTCAAGCCTACAAGGCACCTCCCGATTTTCTGATCGGCAAATACGTCATGGAGAAGTTCAAGGGCACCGAGGTGAAATTGCGGCTCCGTTGGCAACGTCGTCCGATCAGCAGCGCGACACTGGTGGTGGGTTTTGTTTTTTTGTTAGCTTTGACCCTGCTTCATTTAGTTGTCCGACCCGTCGCTGGTGCTCTACGCTTGCGACCTGATCAAAAATTCTTCCAGTGCCTTCGCGCGTCCACTGTACAATTCAAACACCGGAAGGGTAATTTTGAGCTCTGGGGCAGCATTGTTTGGTTCTTGACGGTTAGCGGGGGAACCAAATATTTCTCTGTGGTTCTCCACGACCCTATAACCTAATATAAACAATTTTTATAGCATTTTACATAGTTTTGTAGATATAAGAAAATAATAGAAAAGTTTTTGACTTTTGGTCAAACTGTATGAAAAAATGACGCCATACGGTAAAAATTTCTGAATTTTCAAAACTAAAAGATATTTTTTTGATAGCTCTAGAAATCCAAAACTACTAAAAACACTATAAACATACATAATATAACATCAATAGGTAGAAAATCAGCAAATAGTTTTCCCCTGTATGCACCCCTCCCCCCTCGCTGACAGTCCAGAATCCGCTGTTTTTTTCAGCTGGTAATCTGCCGTCTCCCAACGTGGCTCCGTAAACCGGAACAAGTGACAGAGTGGGCATGCTCGATACTGGGACCTTGCAAGGTGAAAATTGCCCGAACTATCATCAGACGGCAAGACGATCAAGAATTGTAAGGGATTAGCTTTTTGCTGTTTATAATTTTTCTATTAGATCCGAATGGTTGATCGACACGCTCTCCTACCTACTCTCCCAATTATTCGTGCGTTCCGGCGAGCATGTTGGCGCTTATGGCAGGGAGCAGCTCGTCAGCTTGGAGCAGGTGTGTTGCTTTTCGTGTTAAAAACCCGTTTTTGTGTTTACGGGGGCAAGTAAAAAGAAGTGTAAGTGAAATAATTCTACACACATGGCGTGTGTAGAATTTTTACGCTGTGGGTTATGGAATTTTACGCTGTGGGTTAAATTATAAATTGAATTTTAAAAATTAAAATTGTTAAAAATTTAAAAAATGTCAAGACAAGAAAAAAGATTCGAGAGCTTTGCTTGTTCAAAAATCTTCAGGAGCTGGCGAGAACGTTGGAGAATTGTTCGCAAAAAACACACAATACTATAAAAAAAATTTTAATTTTGGCGGTAGGCTGTAAGCGATAAAATCAAGAATATTGATATTTTTTTTCAGTACTGCAATGACTACCAACGCCTTCCCTGGAAGTTCACCTTTAACTCGTGGAAAAACGAAAACGAGGTCACGGTAAGTGTTTTCGCTGGTGTCACAATTTCCTAGATTCACTTCCAAAACCCGGCGCAAGGCTACGCCATAGTCGACGAGCTGCTTCGTGTCCGGGACATCGACAACCTGAGGATGAACCCGTCGGACAGATTCGGGCCCGAGTACTTGCCACAATATTCGATCGAATGTGAGGTGCCGCGGGCGTTGCGTGTCCTCTGCAACGACGATATTTGGGAGCTGAGCAGAGAAATGTATGCGTTACAAATTTTTTATTAACAGGACTCTTTTAGACAAGCCGAGTGCAAACCCCCGGAGCAATGGGCCAGGATCGGAGAGCCGGAGTTCCAAAACCACAACAACCTGCGCACGAGTCGAATTGCCGTCTACGGATGGCCAAAAAGGTACGGATTGCATTTCCGAGCATTGTGTATTTCCTTTTTAGCTTTGTCGACGAGCGATACCAAAAACTGCATGCCATTTTCGCGCCCGAGGTTTACAAGGTGGCGCCCGACGACGAGGCCGGAAACTGGCTATTTTATGGGTAAGGGAAAACTGGCTATTTTATAGAGCTCAGTGGCGAATCTCTTTAGTAATTCTATTCTGCCCTAGATTTCAATTTTTCTGAAAAGTAGAACATGCTCGAACATCGAATTTTTGCCAAAAGTGTGCTTTTTTATTATTAAAAATTTTGCCACTTGCTAATAGCTAAATTTTAGTGAAATGCATATTAAAATATTTTCTGTTGTCCTACTAGGCTTATCTAGACTTTTAGGAAGAAAATTAAGTCTCGCTGTAAAAGCTAAAGAACCGCAAAATTTTCTTGTTGTAGATACGGCGCTGCATGCCTGGACAAGCATCTGAAGAATTCGGATCTTTTCCGCAAAACGGCGGTCGACATTGACGCGACCCGGCGCAAGATTTCGATCTGGGGAAACCGAAAGGGCAAACTCGAGGCCTTGAGGCGTATCCGGGAATTGGCGCGGAACCGGTAAGACTTGTGAACTAATTCGAAGCTACATTTTTCCTCCTAGAAATTGCGTCTCGGGCATCATGGGAATCAGCGTGGCGCCGCCCCGTTTCCCGCGCGGTTTTCCGATGCTGCTCAACCTACTCGACGCATTCGAACACTGTAAGAGATGCGTTGTCAGACATAATCGTTCTTTTTAGGCGGCATTTCCGGAATTGCGCAGTTCATTGGAGGCAGAAGACGACTCGAGCTCGACTTTGATCCGGTCGGCTGGGCGGTGTCGATCAACGGCACTGTCAGCGACTACGAGAACTTGGTGCGAATTGTCGACGGGCTGGACGAAGAGGTACATTTTTATCAGCGATTTACAGCTGGTCAAATTTTCAACTGGCTTAATAATTAGCAATGAAAATCTTTTCCTTTTCCCTTTTTTTATTTTTGAAAAATTCAATTTTAATTAAGAAAACAATATTTGTGAAATTTTCCCGATTTTTGCCGGTCTTCTTCACGCCCTTTTTCCAGCTCTGGCGTGAATTTGCCCTGAATGAACAACACTCGCGGGACAAAAATTCGAATCGGGCACCCTCACGCACGTCTTCTCGACCGCTCTGCCACATCTGCACGCAGCCGCTGAGCGACGACTTCTACAAGTTGGAGCGGTGCGGGCACGTCTTCTGCCGTCCATGCTTGAACCATCAGGTATTTGTTTTGGATCCTCTAGGCCTGATTACTATCAACATAGATTTTCTATCAAAATGTCGAAACTTAATAATCGAAATTTCAACAAGTTTTGGTTTCCAAGTTTCAAGTTTTGAGGAATTTCGCTTCGAGAGGTTCGAAATTTTAAAAATAAGCCTTTTAGGTACTCTATGCCGAGACCAGCCGCGACGCCGTCCCATTCTACTGCGTCCACCCCGACTGCAAGGAGGACAGCCGGCTCGCCTCAAGTGATGTATTGGTAAGGAATCGATTAGTTGTGTATCTTTTTTTCTTCTTTAGTACCTACTCCTCGGCGCTGGTGGCGGCTTCATGTTGGAAGAGCGTGCGTGGTGGCTGGACGGCGAGAAGCTCGAAAAGTTCACCCTGGCGTCGCTCGACCGGCTGAAGTACCAACGCAACTCCATCTACTTTGGCTGCGTCACGCCGAGCTGCAACGGCGTCTTTCAGGTAATATTGCTTCTGAATTTTGGTAAATACCTTAATTTTACTATATTAGTTTTTCCTAAACGAAAACGACGGTGATTGGGACTGCTAAAATTGTCAATTTCAGAAACTCGCCGCCGTCGTGCCGCTCCCGCCCGGTCTTGAACAATCGGTGAAAAAGATCGAAACGACTGTCCAGTGCAAAGCCTGCTCCCGCGAGCACTGCCGACTATGTGGCGTCGAGGTTCATCCGGAATTCGGCTGCGACGAGTACCGCATGCTCAGAGGTAAGATTTCAAGAGTCGCTGAAAATTTACGCGTTTTCAGCCGACCCGGACCGCTCGCTGTCCGTCTACGCGGAGAAGAAGGGCAACAAAATCTCGGCGTGCCCCGGTTGCTCGGCGATCATCGAGAAGGCCGAGGGCTGCAACCACATGGAGTGCTTCAAATGCAAACTACACTTCTGCTGGCTTTGCAAGCATCGGGTAGGGCTTTTTCGGTTCTTTGGCAATATCGGGGGGAGCGGGGGGCAGAGACCACCTGCTTTTTAATCCTAACCTTATCTACTACAAGACATTTTTTTTAATATTTTTTAGTAGTTTTAGATTATTAACGAGTCAAATCAGTTTAATAACTATTTTTAATATTGGGTTTTTTTGAATTTTGACATTTTTTTATTTTTTTTGCTTGATATTTTGTTCACATTCAGGAATTTGCATACTTTTTATGAACTTTTTATATCTAAAAAATGCGTAAAAAGCTAATAAAATGATTTGTATTTCATTTTTCGGCGCCAACGAGAACCTAGGAAAATTTAGCGACCTCTGCCCCCCCCCCCCGAAAACAACCCAGAACCTTCTTTTTGGTATTCTAATCATTTTGTTTAGGGAAACGGCCCGCCGGACATCTACAAACACCTTGCCGAGGTTCACGGCGGAGCCATGGATGGACAGGTCGAATGGAGATTCGGACCCGACGGCCAACTTCTGCGTAAGTCTTTGATTTCTGACCTTTATCCTGGTTCTAGAAGCACCACCTGATGAGCTGGACGACGACGACGAGGACTTCATTGTATAAAAGATAAATGCACGTTACCACTTAATATATTTTCGGGTTGCTTCGTTCTAATTTTTGTTGATTCCACACTGCTTTGGTGATATTTGCAATGCTAGCCTTTTTGTCATAAATGCTCAATTTCTTTTGCAAGCGCAGGTATGATACATTGGGGTTTATTCCCGCACTAGAATTTCCGGTTGCCGGCGTGTGATTTGACAGTGGCGATCGAGATGGTCGTTTCTTTGCTATCTTCTCGGTTATGTCGGAAGACCATCTTTCTCGTCTCGTCGGAGAGGGCGAGGAGAAACCTGAGTGTAACAATGAAAAGCTTTAACCGTAAAAAGTTTCCAAAAGTCTTCAAAAAAATGCGAATATCGATTCTTTTATAAAAATTCTCGAATTTTAACAAAGTTTCAGATTTTTCAGAGTTTTTGCCTTTTCAAAAAATGGTTTTTCGACTGAAATCTCGCTAAATTTTAGGAAAAATAGCGGATCGACCCGAAACAAAATTTAATGAGTTTTTGACATTAAATTTTGTAAGCTTACCAAATTGGTAGAAAGTTGGCCACATCGATAAATACTGGCGAGAATTCGAAAAAGAACCACCACTCGTCCAGAGACTGGGTGATCGTTATAATCTTAAAAAATTGGGGGTACTTTAATAACTACTTACGATGTCGATAGTACTGGACACTTGCACTATAAACTGGCAAATGGTGGTGAGATGAAAAATCTTCTCCTGTTTCCCCAGCTTCTTGCTGGTCTTGCGCTGGTAGTTGTACAACCTCCACCCGGTGTAGAGGTTCACGAGAAAAGTGAGGCCGAGAATCGTCATGCAAATCGGGTAGTAGCTGTCGTTGAGCACGGCCTGGAATCGTTCTCATTTGTGACTGCTATTGATTACGACTCAGACTTAAGTTAGAAAAATTTCTGGAAAATCGACATTTTGCCCATTTCAGGTCGAAAAAGTGGTTTTTGGCCCTATTTTAGTTATTTTCATGTTCTCCCGGTCTACGCTGGCCGTTTTTAACCCTTTTAAACCAACCGTAAATACAGTACTGCTAGTGGCCGCTGGGGCGTAGTAGCCCCATGAAAATCGTTGGAATATGACGTCGTCTATCGAGAAGGGCAACGCGTAGATGAGGCAAACTAATGCCAGAAAACCACAAGATGGCCACGTCCAGCGCAGCCAAATCTGAAACATCGCTTATTTTGTTTTATATAACAAATTTTAGCACTTGAAATTTCAGCTACCTTTTCATAAGTATGCGGAAAGGCCAGAGACGTCGCTCTGTTAATTGCGATCAGGAGGGTTCCCAAAAACTGGAACATTAACGTGAAGATGTAGATGACCAGGGCGGCGACAGGGACTGGGCCTTTCTGGAAAACAGCTAAACTCTTTTTATAATTTTCCGAAGCGTAAAAAATTCATTAAAAAGCGCAGAAACTCATTAAAAATACCAAAAATATCGATCTTTCGACGATAATTTCGAGTTTTGAACAATTTCTAGAAGCTTTTTTGATAATTTTGCCACTTGAAACATGGCTGAATTCTACTTGCCATTGCATAACTAGGCACCTGGAAGTATACTAAAAATTCCGTTCCCTCTGCTACCCCTCGCCCCCCGATAATGCCTAAGCACCGAACTAACCCGTATGTCCCAATACCAATCATTCGCGCCCCAAGTTGGTAGACGTACTCGGAATACCTGGGTGTAGTGGACGGCCAGATCCTAAAATTCACAACATGAAAAGTGGATCCTGAAGATGATTATTTCAGGGCTTTTATACGGATTCCCTAGGAATCGCTGCTAGTTTGCCGCGCCCACGGAGTTACGACATGCACTAGATTGAATGGTGAAAAAAATACTTTAAATCTTTCAGGGTTCAAACTTTTCGAGGGGGGGGGGGTGACTCACGTTTGTTAGACAAACGTAGAAAATACGCTGGTAGTGCGTCTTGAACCCGTGGCGCAAGTGGTAGATGCCGATGCGGATATAGGCAAATAGGGTGATCAAGCCGATAGTGATAAAAACGCCGCTCGATACGATCTCGAACGGATCGACAAAGTGCCCCGCGTAGTCGTCGGGTTCAATCTCGTTCATTTCTTCGGGATTTACTACGATAGATTTATTCCTCTAGATAAGATAAAATTTAGACACTTTTGAATGGATTACACGGGTTTTCATATATAGAAAACTTCAGATAATTTTAAAAATTCCGCAACTTTATAGAATTATGGTCCAAATGTAAGAAAAATGAGGTTGAAAACCATCAAAAATGATTTTGAAAACTGTGAAAAAAACTTGATAAGAAAAAAGATCAGCTCTGGTCTTCTGACTCTTTGATTTTGAAAAGCACGCACATTTCGCTAAAAGCATTGGAAATCGAGGGTCGCAAACTGTTCTTGGGGCCGAGAAAAATTGGGGCCCTCGCCCCGATCCCATTCGTTGCTAAATTTTTCTCCCGAAATTACAGGCTGAAAGGGCGCTTCTGCCTTCCAAAAGCCGTCATTAAGTTGAACGTCTAATTGTCGATTGTCAATATTTGGTGGGATGAAAGGGGAAAATTTTCCAGGGGTTTACTTTGCGTCAGCGGCAGGAAGGTCATGTTTTGGAAGTTGAACAAAAGAGTTTTGACGCCTTATTATCAGAATTCGAAAAATATCGGACCGTCGAAATCTGATAACGTCGAAATCTTCCAATTTCGCAATTTTTCGGTGCTTTTCCATTATCAAGGGGCGCGCAATTTGGTATAAGGCCAGAAATGCCTGGTAGGTTTTGGTAGTTAGACGCCGTTTTCGAAAAAGTTATTTTTGAAATGATACTTTACGAAAGGATTGCTTTGGAAATTTGATCTTGCAACGCTGCCAAAAATATGGTTTTCGAAAACTTATATTTTGTATTACTGTTGTTTTTAAATTTTGCAATTTCAGTTTTCGAAGCAGTTATTTTCAAAATTGCGGTCCTCGAAAATGTAGATGGCATCCTTGAAATAATCTATTTTATTTCACTCCCGGTTTTCGAAACCTGGGCGCATGCAGAAAAACCGGACTCTTGGCCCTGGTGGGCCCGCCGGCCGAGCCGTAACGCACGATGTTGCGCGTGTCCGGGGAGACGACGAGCAGGAACCTGCAACAGATATCGTATTTTGAATTTCAATTGTATTGTAAGAAAATGAAAAGCGGTGACTCACCAGATTGGCAAAAAATTCGAAACATCACTGAAGACGGGTGCGAACTGAAAGAAGAACCAGTACGCGTCCATGTCCTGCGTGGCGGTGATCACCTGAAAATTGAGACGTGATTTCTAACATCATGATAGCCAGAGCGACATGCAAAATACCGACAACGAAAATCCCGACATTGAAAATCCCTATTGCCAAATTCCTGACATTCAGAATATTGATACGCAAAATCCCAACATCCGAAATCCCGACAGCCAAAATCTTGACATGAAATATCTATGAAATTTTGAGTGTCGGTGTTAGATGTCGGTATTTTGGCTTCGATTTTAGCTGTCGGAAGAAGTGTGTCAAAGGCGTGGCGTAACGTAGCGGAACCTGGCGCCAGCTTTTGACCTCACCGAGTCGATGGCGTTCAGCATCTGCACCAAAAACTGTGCCATCGTCGTCATGTGGAAAGTATTCTCCTGTCTGCTCAACCGTTGGCTACGTGTTGCCGTTCGTCCATAAGTGTACAGACGTATTCCAGTGTACAGATTCACGAAAAGCGTAAGAACCACGATAAATGTGCAGAGCGGGATGAAGGCCAGGGAGTAAAGTTCCTGAAAATCGCACACCATTGACATACTTTTAGGATACCATTTTTCTAATATAAATGGAAGATCTTTTCTAGCTGTTATTACTAGATATGCCTAAACGCAAAACTTTGCAATTTTTAGAAAAAAGTAGAAAGAGTAGGGGTAAAAAAATTGGTTTTTCGGCCCAAAAAATCGCCGATTTTCGACCAAGATTTCGAACTTTAACCTTTTTAAAAGTGTTTTAGATAATTTTTTACTTGAAATAGAGTTCGATGTTCCGAAAAACACAATTAAAACTGCACCTATTAAGTTACCAAACTATTCTGTGTTCAAAGAAAAATTGCCCCCCAGCCCCCGACAAAGCAAAAGAACCGGTTTCTTTTAGACCTTAAAAATGTGAACATCCCATTCACTCACAAAAATACCTACCATAACAACGTTATTTGCAAACGCATAATTGACATAATTCCCCCAGCCATATCGTTTGAAAATATTCGTCGACGAGACCCAGAAAAGGGCCGTCAAAAAGGAATAAATTGCGAGCAGGCCGCATACTTGCCACGTATGCGCGTGCCAGAACTAAAAACTTTAAAGTAAAATTACCTTGATGAAGCAGATTTTACAACTATTAAGAACTAATAAATATAAAGGAACATACTTTATCGTAAACCTGGGGCTTGGCGATGGCACTTGCGCGATTCAGGGCCACCAAAAGCGTACCGAGGACTTGGTACTTCAACGCAAAAGCGTAAGATATCCTCAGAATAAGAGGGATTGGTCCGGTCTAAATAAAATCGGTGTGATTTATATATTGATTGTTTGAGGCAGTAATACTTATGTGCTTTTAATAAGCCTTAATACAATTCATACCTGAACATACAAATACCACTCATTAACACCCCACGTAGGCAGTCGTTGGCGGAAAAGTAGCGTGTAGTGCGCGACGAAGTCCTGAAAGGTTAGGCTTTTGCTTACGTTGAGGCTTAGGCTGGGTTAGGCTTAGGCTTGGGTTTAGGTTAGAGCTTAGGCTTAGGTTAGGCTTAGGCTTAGGCTTGGGCTCAAGCTTTGTCTAGGCTTAGGCTTGGCTGGAGCTTTTACTAATTGGGTACTTGTATACTTGTATTTTGTCTTTAATAACGTGTAATATCACTTACATTTGCCACAAAAACAATCAAAATCTTCTGAAAGTGCGTTTTGAACCCGTTGCGCCAATGGTAGACGAGTATCCTTGCGTAAACGACGATCGTGATCAGCCCGATCCCCACAAAAACCGACGTCGAAATTATCTCCAAGTAGTTTATCTCCTTTTCTTCAACATATTGAGATGTTGTAGCCATTAGACAACTCTGAATCGTGGTTTTGGTAGATTTTGTAGCTGGCATCGATTCAACGCTTGTAATAAGTTTGAGGGGCGTTTTAGAGACTATTCTACCCAATTAATAATGGCACTTTCTGATCCCCATGGACCACAAGGTTCTCCTAATTGAATTGGAGTTTCAGCTGCTACTCCGCTGGCTTTTGCTCGGCATTACGTGGGCGCCCCACGCGCAACATACCACACACAAAAACAGTTTGGGAGTTATCGGGAATAGTTGTAAAAAATTTTATTTTACAATTTTCTGGATATATGCTTCTGTCGGCAAAACCCGGGGAATTTGGGAGTAAAAAAACATCCATTTTATCGGTTTTAAAAGTCGGTTCTTTCGTATTAACGGTGGAAGAAAGTTTTTTCAGTATCCAATTTTTCTAGCATAAACAGACGAAGGGTTCCTAAGCTGTTTTTAAGGTTACTAAACAAAAAATTAATAAAGGTACAAATTTTGTACTAAAAAATAGAAAAACATCGACTTTCGACAAAATTTCGCTTTATAAAATTTTTAAAAATTTTTTAGTTAGTTTTTCCGCCTGAAATAAGGCTCAATTTCATCAAGAGAGCTATTGAAACACTTAGTTTGCTAAGCATTTCTTATAAAAAAGCCCCCCCCCCCGATAATGCAAAAGCACCAGAAATTTGCACTTTCAACTCGAAACTTTTTTGTTGAGGGTGAAAAACTGAACGCTGGCCTCCGCTCGAGGCGAACAGCTGAATTTTTGGGGGCTCATGAAACAACAAAGCGGGGTGAAGGTCAAAACCATTCGACATTTGGGTTTCGACAAAATTACGTGGGGTATGCCCTAAAATTGTCTGGGAAAGGGTTTAGGAATTTTGGGAGAAGAAAGAAATAAAAAAATATTGTCATTTTTCGAGTTCTAAGACTGTAGAGACAGTTCTAAGGCATCACGTTCACCTGGAATGTGATGTGATGTAATAAGAAGGCCGGTGCTGATTTCCAAATATATAAGCTTAACCTGAACCTCGAAATCTAGAAAATTACTGTAATGGATTTCCCCGGGGAAATCAATGCGGCTAACAAGTACGGGGTTCTAGAAAACGTGGTCATCCATTTCAAGAAAGCCTTTGTAGCCCTGAACTGTTCATAATAGGTATTTTTATGTCAAATTTGATTGCTACAATGATCGAGAACTGCTTTGCACGTTACTGGCAAAAACATAAGATTTTGGTACCCTGTTGCTGTGTTTAGAGCCTGCGTAAACTCATGAGAGGCTTTTCAAAGTGTAAGTTGTTACTCGAACGCTTTTCTTATCCATCTTTTGCCTACAAAGGCTTATTTTCAGTTGTTAGTCCGTTTCTTGTCAATCCCGTACTAAGCGGGCGTCCCGCAGCGCGCGCCCTGCCCTCTCTTCGGCTGTTACGGCCGCCAATTGTACGTGGTGTTCAGCCCGCGGGCGATTGTCGACTAATAAAACCTTGTTTACAAGTTTATAAAATGGTGAATAGCCAATAAATAGTCTATTTTCAGGTAGGATGTACAACATGCGGGAAGATGGCATCGAAACGATCCGCTCGAGACAGATTGGTAAGCGGAAATTCCTGAAAACAATGATTTTCTTTAGCTGCCCTACGCCAGATGATCAACTTCAACGAGCCCGCCATGAATATGATGGTGTCGGAGCCGGTGTGGAAGGTATGGCACTCGAAGTAGTTTAAAATTTATGTTGGCTAGCTTTTGATCATGGACAAGGTCGGGCAAGACATCCTCTCTCCTCTCCTAACCGTCAAACAGCTTCGCGAGCTCGGCGTGACGCTTCACATGTGCGTTTATTCAGACAAGTTTTTGAGATATTATTTAGGCTGTTGGACGGCAAAAGAGAGCCTCTACCAGACGTGCCCGCCGTCTACTTTGTCAATCCAAGCAACGAAAACATTGCGATGATTTGCCGCGATATGCAACTGGTTCGGATTTAGCCTTGAATTTAGTTCTGATCATTCTAGGGTCTCTACGAGCGTTACTACCTCAATTTCGCGTCGGCCCTACCCCGTAACGAGCTTGAGCAGCTGGCGCAGGGCGCCGTCCGGGAAAATTGCGTGGATCAAGTGAAAAAGGTGATTTTTTTGAGCATCATAAGATCCGGTTTCTGCTTTTAATTATTGTTCAGACAAAATTCACGACTTTCAGGTTGTCGACCAATACCTAAAGTTCATCTCGCTGGAAAACGATCTCTTCGTCCTCAAGCGATCAACTGCCGGCAGACCTCTGACTTTTTATAGTAGGTTTTCCCTTCAAACGTTTACTTTCTCATTTTTAGCGATCAACGACTTGGCCACCTCTGAGGACGTGATGAACGGCATGATCCAGTCTATTGCTGATGGTCTCTTTTCGGTATCTATTGATGCTGAGTACAACTTTCCAATCTAGGTTTGCGCTACACTAGGCCTCGTGCCGATCATTCGTGCAGCGAAGGAAGGAGCGTTCCCTTCAAACGTTTACTTTGTTTTCTTTCACTGGTAATGTTTGATTAGCCAATTTTAAGGGAGAATTTTAGCGTCTTTGCCAGAAGCTGAAGGATACGCTTTGCGAGACGAACAACGTGTTTACGTTCACGGTGAATCGAGCTGGAATGCTGACGGGGACACGCCCGATTTTGGTGATTGCTGATCGGTAATAGCCGTTTTCTCTAGCTGATCTCAAAAATTTAGATCAGCCGATCTGGCGACAATGCTCCACCACACCTGGACGTATCAAGCCCTCATCCACGACGTCCTCGGGCTCGACCAGAATCGCGTGACGATGCAGGAAAAGGGCAAAAAGGTCGATCACGACCTGCATGGCGAGCACGATAGGATATGGTCTAGTCATAAGGTTTGTTAGTGTTTTCTAGTTCTAATTTTTCATTTAGGGTAGCCCATTCCCATTGGTGGCCGAGGCGATTCAGAGCGACCTCGAGCACTACAGGACCCAGAAGGAAGAAGTCGAGAAAATGCGGAATGCCATGGTATTCACATGGAAAAATCTCTGACGTTGTTTTAGGGAATCGAAGGCAGCGAAATGGAGGCGGCTATGTCGTCGCTGATCATCGACACGACCTCCAAGCTCGGCTCGACGGTCACCTCATTGCCACAACTTTTGGAGCGAAAGAGGTGTGATATTTTTAAATGTCTAATTTTTCTGTTCCTAGGTTGATCGACCTTCACACGAACATTGCCACCAGCCTGCTGAACGCGATCAAAGAACGACAGCTCGACTCGCTGTTCGAGCTCGAGCAGAAGATGCTGCAAAAGGCTTCTCTAGGTACCGAGGAACACATAGATTTCATTTTTGGCTAGATTCCTCGATACGAAGCGAGCTCGAAAAATACGGAGATCACGGGGACGTGCTGCGCGTTGTGTTGCTGTACTATTTGTCAACGGATCGTTTGTCGAAGGTGAACAGCAAAATTCGAGCCTTTGAATTTGATATTTCAGTCTGACGTCGAAGAGCTGCGAACACTACTACGCGAGAAGAACATTGACGATGTTGCCCTGCGATTCGTGGAGAGGATCAGGTAATTTGCAAAACAAATTTTACAATTTTATTTCCTTTCCAGATCCGTGTCGAACCTTGGGCGCGGGATTACGAGTGAAGCCCATTCCGGCGCCGGCACGAGCACGGTAGTTTAGCTTGAAAAACGAAAGAATTTTTGCAGGTGGGCATGTTCGGCAAGCTGCTCGGCCAGAGCAGCAAATTCGTGATGGAGGGCGTGAAAAATCTGGTGCCCAGGAAGCATAACTTGCCGTTGACGAAAGTAAAAAAACCAGATCTATTTACCTAGAATATTTTAGCTAGTCGACTCTGTAGCGACGCCAGCCTCCTCATCCGTCGTCGGCATCAGTGCGATGAGCCAGGCGCAGCCCGAGGGCGACGCGCTGCTCTACCTCGATCCGAAGCTGCCCGCCGGCCGACCCGAGTATGTTTTAGAAAAACAACATTTAAAAACTCGTCTTTTTGGCTTATTTCATGACCCTTTAATTTTTTAGTTCCGCAAAGTTGCGCCCATCTACAATGCCGCACGACGTGTTGTTGTTCGTCGTCGGCGGCGGCAACTACGTGGAATACGAAAATGTGGCGCAATGGGGCCGGGACAAGGGCATCCAACGAGTCATCTACGGGTCGACCGAGCTCATCAGCCCGCTACAATTCACTGAGCAGGTATTTTTTGTAGTAAATTTTTTAAAATTTGAAATCCTACAGCTATCCTCCCTCGGAAAGCAGTACCAGTGAATGCCACAACCAGCCCCAACGATTCTCAATAAAATTATGTTCTACCCCTCCGCTGTGCTACAATTTTTTTGCTAATTCTCACACGCATTGGTCAGGAATTGTGATTGGACTTTTTCCCTTTGTATCGATCGGGTTCGGCTTTAATTTATTAATCCTATATGACTTGGCATAAAGATTTTTACTTCAAAATGATTCGTCTCGAACGTGTGCAGTACAATCGACAAGGGTTTAGCTTGACCTGTTTATCCGAACAAAAACATAGAGCACAGTATTGAACCTGTATCTGGCGAAGTGAGTGATGGGGCCTCGATAGCACTAGACGGGTGGCGAATGGAGAGATCAGGTCGAGAGCTTGGCGCGACGAAGCACGCGACCGACCGTCGACTCGTCGGAGAGGATGCTGCGAATCAGGAAAACCTAAAAATACGTTTCGCACAAAATCCGGCACGTACCTGAACCCCGGCGGCCGTCAACATGGCGATCGTGTTCACGATTCCCCAAAAGTTCATGCTCTCGAAGTAGTGTTGGGCAATTTGCCCGGTCCGGTTTTCGGGCCGCCCGAAATTCGGGTATACCCGGTTTTCGGGCCGCCCGAAAACCCGGCTTTTCTCAATACGAGTTGCTCAAAATTCTATCAAAATTATCCTCTTTTTTTCCAGGTCCTCGGCGAGTTCCCGTTGGACGACGACGACGACGATTTCTTCATCATGGTCAAGCTCTTCCCGTCATCTCCACCGACTACCCGCTGTTCAACTTCGCGATGTGGTGAAGGTCGTCAGAAGGATGCCGGGTTCTGTTCTATTTCGCGGGGAAAAACTGTGCGGGGAAATATGCTGCGCAGAATTTTCCATCTTTTCGCTATTTTCTCGGATTTTTGCAACGCCATTCGATAGAGCATCAAAAAATATACTAAGAGTTTTTGTTTTAGCTAAAAATATTGTAATATAAAAAAGTTATAGCAAAAACAAAAAACTATTGAAACTGGTTCCGGAATGTTAGTTTTTGGCATTTTCGCCATTGATAAAGCATGAAAAATATACTAAGAGTTTTAATTTCATCTTAAAATATTGTTTTATAAAAATAGTTATAGCAAAAACAAGGTTTATACGGTGTTTCCACATGGGATCGTGGAGTCGAAAGCTAGTTTTCGACATTTTCGATAACTTTCAAAAATTTCTTAATGCCATTCGATAGAGCGTCAAAAAATATACTAAGAGTTTTAATTACAACTCAAAATAGCATCGAGCCAAAAAATATACTAAAATAATTTCCCCCGCACAGTTTTCCCCCGCGAAATAGAACAGAACCGGATGCCGCGATCAAGTGGTGAAGCTCATCGTCAACATCTACGCCGTCAACATCGCAAGGTCAACGCCGTCACCGACTACTCGATGCGCAGCTACACGACAAGGAATAAACCAAAAGTAACCCCTTTCACCTTCCGCGTTTGTAATTCTCGTTCGTGCATTTCATACGACTTTTGCATTGTAACCCTCGTCTCCGTCTCTTATTTTCACAGTTTTTCACGTTGTTACTCTCGTCCCCGCGTTTCATTTTCATCTGTATTCCTTCCTTTCCGCTGCATTTCCGTTAGTACCAGTTATTTTTTACACTGATTCAGAATAAAAGTCGTAACATGTGCATTGAATTGACAGCTTGGCAGTTCTGATCTGTACATGTACCTCTCGTGAAAGGCGTTTTTTATCAGGCCGTTTCATGTCTATTTTCGATTTTTAGATGCACAATGCCCAGCCGCACTGGGTCGAGTTCGAGAACCCGTGGGGCGCAGTGCTTCGTCGCCTCCGCGACCCCCGCAATGGCCGCTTTGTGGCCCCGGCCCCGGCAAGCCCTCCCGCAAGCCCTCCTCCGGCCCCCGCTTTCGCCGCGCCACCCGTGCGCCGTCCGCAGCCACCCATCTGGCAACTGCCGGTATATCGGCACGGTGGGCCACGCACCGGCCACCTCACCGACGACCTGCATCGAAGATGCAGGTCGTCTGTCTGGTCGGGGGCCCGGCCGCATGCGGTGGTAAGTTATTTCTTTGCTTTATTATTATAAAACTGCTTACAGGCTGCCGGCCGAGGCCCACCGGCAGCTCATTGCAGAGGTGGTTGCCGCGTCCCGGCGGCTCTGAGGTATTGCTTTATCTTTATTTCTTGATTTTTACGTAGGTCGGCGGCCTCTTCGTGTACAACCACAAGGGTGTTCTGCTCGTCTCGCGCATCTATCGGGACGATGTCAAGTGAGTTTCTTTTTTTACAGAAAACCAACTTTTTTTTCTAGCCGTAATGCGGTCGACGCGTTCCGTGTCAACGTCATCCACGCGAGACAGCAGGTAATTTGTTGAATTAGTTTCGTTTTTCACGTTTTTATTTTCAGATCCGCTCGCCGGTCACGAACATGGCCCGAACTTCCTCCTTCCACGTGAAACGCGGCAACGTTTGGGTGTGCGCGGTCAGCAGGCAAAATGTGAACGCGGCCATGGTTGGTTTATTTTGGAAACTGGCTTTTGAATTTGTTACGTTTATCAAAGGACTTTTACAGGTTTTCGAGTTCCTCAACCGATGTGCTGACACGATGCAGTCCTTTTTCGGAAAGCTGAATGAAGAAAACGTGAAGAACAACTGTGTGCTGATCTATGAGCTTCTCGACGGTACATTCGGGGTATCTATTTTATCAAATCATCTGCTTTAGAAATCCTCGACTTCGGATATCCTCAAAACACCGATCCCGGCGATGAGCAGTCGCAGATCACCTGGCAAGTGACGGGGCAGATCGAATGGCGTCGCGAGGGGATCAAGTACCGCCGGAATGAGCTGCTCTTGGACGTCATCGAATACGTTAATCGGCTCATGAGTCAGCAAGGTGAGAAGAATTACCTTTACCTTGAAAGTATGCTCAAAATGACCATTTTTCTCAAATGCAATTATTTTTCTTTCAGGACAAGTCCTCTCCGCACACGTTGCTGGCAAAGTGGCGATGAAGAGCTATCTGTCTGGAATGCCCGAATGCAAATTCGGCATCAACGACAAGATTAGGATCGAGGGCAAGAATCGAGCCGGCACTGATGATCCGAATAAGGCGTAAGTTTTTTGTCGGTTTTCTAATTTGCTTACTCGTCAAATGTCGAGAATACGTGAAAATTAGAGCTCAAAGTTGCGTATTTGAACCTCTTTTATTTCCAGGTCTCGAGCCGCTGTCGCCATAGACGACTGCCAATTCCATCAATGCGTCAAGCTGAACAAGTTCGACACGGAGCACGCGATCTCGTTTATTCCCCCGGATGGCGAGTACGAGCTGATGAGGTAGCTATTTTATGTTGTTGTAATCTCTTGCAAGAGTGACGGTTTCTACAACGCTTCAAGATCTTAATTTTTAATTTTTTAGAACTTGAAAATTCTAGTTTTTAGATATCGCACGACGAAAGACATACAACTTCCATTCCACGTTATCCCCCTGTTCAGCGAGACGTCTAGGAACATGATAGAGGTCAAGGTGAGGCTTGAAAGGTTCTATATTTTTCTGTGACTATTACATGTAAGAATTGTAAGGCCTATTTCCTCTTTTTCAGGTTGTCCTCGAGTCCAACTTCAAGCCATCATTGCTCGCCCAGAAAATCGAGGTGCCGATCCCGACCCCCCCACGCAACACGGAGAAGCAGCAATGGAATCGTCCGCCGGTCAGCATGTACTTTGAGGTTGGTTCTTTCTCTATAGTTTTAAATTTTTAAGTGCGTAGTTACGTTGTAAAAAGATTAGGAAGATTAGATGATGATAATATTAAGGATGCTTGAACGATGTTGGTAGTAGTTTCCGATCACTAAAACACTATTAAAAATTTATTGGAAAATCTTAAAAATCCAGAGTTTTTGACCAGCTTTGCTAGTTTTTTATGTTTTTTTTTACCAAAAACAAGCCTTCTCTAAACTTTAAGTATTTTATTTGAAGTGATTTTATATTAAAAACAGTGTAAATGCATGTAATGTGTATGTCATTGTTTTAACAAATAATGTTTTAATAGCTTCCCCGTAGATCGCCATCTCAAAAAAATTTGCCTTCTTCCCGCGTTAATAAATTGCTCCCGCGCCAACACGGAAGCACCAAAAATGATTTTCCAGGTTCCCGTCGCCCCATCCGGCCTCAAAGTGCGCTACCTGAAGGTGTTCGAGTCTAAGCGGAACTACTCGGACCACGACGTCATCAAGTGGGTGCGATACATCGGCCGCTCCGGACTGTACGAGACCCGCTGCTGAACAAGGCGACCGTCTACTTATAAAATTGCCCAAAATTCACTTGCTTTGTCGTAGATTCCCTCCGCACAAGCCGTAACTTATGCATCATTGTCAGTATTTCTTTTTTCAAATTTTTTGAGTTTTCTAACCTCATCGGCATAATTTAAGCGCAGTATTTGCCCATGTCCGTAGTTCTGGTATCCCCCCGACTAGCAATGCATGCTATCCTTCCGCGTACACTTGTGCTCATCCCTGTAGAATCCACTTTTTTTCGATCGCCATTGCCGAAATTATAGCCGTTGTGATTTTCGTCCGTTGCGCGCGCGATTCTGTACCATTTCCCCCAAACGCCGTCGGCATTTTCACATTCCCTGAACAAACTGTAGTGCGAGGTGCCAACCATGTTTTTCGCATCGTGATTTCGGACTTGTTGTGAATTTGAAGACTACATAGCGTTGATACCAAATAAATTATTTATTATCGGAGTTTGGCGATACCGGAGCACCGCTAGACCTTGGTGATCATAAACAGGAGCTCCGGCGTGTTTTTCAGCTCGCTTAAAAAAGCGTACATCAGGTGTATAAGGCTTAGCAACTTGTAAAAACGTCTTAAGCTACCCGGAAGGAGTAGAAAAACGGCTTTATGATTTTTTTGCTCCGTCTTCCTTTATGTACAGTTTTTGGCGGCACATTCTTTGTCTCTTTGTATATTTCAAAATCTAAAGTATTTTTGATGATGTTTGATCCGCAATTTCGCTAGCTCTCAAAGTCTGTTTTCCGCTCTACAACACAGGCCACAACACGCCGCCGCGCTTTCAACCCTAACTCTCTCTTTGGCTATTACGACCGCCAATTGTACGTGGTGTTCAGCCCGCGGGCGATTGTCGACTAATAAAACCTTGTTTACAAGTTTATAAAATGGTGAACAGCCAATAAATAGTCTATTTTCAGGTAGGATGTACAACACGCGAGAAGATGGCATCGAAACGATCCGCTCGAGACAGATTGGTAAGCGGAATTTCCTGAAAACAATGATTTTCTTTAGCTGCTCTACGCCAGATGATCAACTTCAACGAGCCCGCCATGAATATGATGGTCTCGGAGCCGGTGTGGAAGGTATGGCACTCGAAGCAGCCTAAAATTTATGTTGGCTAGGTTTTGATCATGGACAAGGTCGGGCAAGACATCATCTCTCCTCTCCTAACCGTCAAACAGCTTCGCGAGCTCGGCGTGACGCTTCACATGTGCGTTTATTCAGACAAGTTTTTGAACCATTATTTAGGCTGTTGGACGGCAAAAGAGAGCCTCTACCAGACGTGCCCGCCGTTTACTTTGTCAATCCAAGCAACGAAAACATTGCGATGATTTGCCGCGATATGCAACTGGTTCGGATTTAGCCTTGAATTTAGTTCTGATCATTCTAGGGTCTCTACGAGCGTTACTACCTCAATTTCGCGTCGGCCCTACCCCGTAACGAGCTTGAGCAGCTGGCGCAGGGCGCCGTCCGGGAAAATTGCGTGGATCAAGTGAAAAAGGTGATTTTTCGAGCATCATACGATCCGGTTTCTGCTTTTAATTATTGTTCAGACAAAAATTCATGATTTTCAGGTTGTCGACCAATACCTAAAGTTCATCTCGCTGGAAAACGATCTCTTCGTCCTCAAGCGATCAACTGCCGGGCGACCTCTGACTTTTTATAGTAGGTTTCCCCTTCAAGCGTTTACGTTCTCATTTTTAGCGATCAACGACTTGGCCACCTCTGAAGACGTGATGAACGGCATGATCCAGTCTATTGCTGATGGTCTCTTTTCGGTATCTATTAATGCTGAGTACAACTTTGCAATCTTTAGGTCTGCGCTACACTAGGCCTCGTGCCGATCATTCGTGCAGCGAAGGAAGGAGCGGCCGAGCAAGTGGCACTGGTAATGTTTGATTAGCCAATTTTAAGGGAGAATTTTTAGCGTCTTTGCCAGAAGCTGAAGGATACGCTTTGCGAGACGAACAACGTGTTTACGTTCACGGTGAATCGAGCTGGAATGCTGACGGGGACACGCCCGATTTTGGTGATTGCTGATCGGTAATAGCCGTTTTCTCTAGCTGATCTCAAAAATTTAGATCAGCCGATCTGGCGACAATGCTCCACCACACCTGGACGTATCAAGCCCTCATCCACGACGTCCTCGGGCTCGACCAGAATCGCGTGACGATGCAGGAAAAGGGCAAAAAGGTCGATCACGACCTGCATGGCGAGCACGATAGGATATGGTCTAGTCATAAGGTTTGTTAGTGTTTTCTAGTTCTAATTTTTCATTTAGGGTAGCCCATTCCCATTGGTGGCCGAGGCGATTCAGAGCGACCTCGAGCACTACAGGACCCAGAAGGAAGAAGTCGAGAAAATGCGGAATGCCATGGTATTCACATGGAAAATCTCTGACGTTGTTTTAGGGAATCGAAGGCAGCGAAATGGAGGCGGCTATGTCGTCGCTGATCATCGACACGACCTCCAAGCTCGGCTCGACGGTCACCTCATTGCCACAACTTTTGGAGCAAAAGAGGTGTGATATTTTTAAATGTCTAATTTTTCTGTTCCTAGGTTGATCGACCTTCACACGAACATTGCCACCAGCCTGCTGAACGCGATCAAAGAACGACAGCTCGACTCGCTGTTCGAGCTCGAGCAGAAGATGCTGCAAAAGGCTTCTCTAGGTACCGAGGAACACATAGATTTCATTTTTGGCTAGATTCCTCGATACGAAGCGAGCTCGAAAAATACGGAGATCACGGGGACGTGCTGCGCGTTGTGTTGCTGTACTACTTGTCAACGGATCGTTTATCGAAGGTGAACAGCAAAATTCGAGTCTTTGAATTTGATATTTCAGTCTGACGTCGAAGAGCTGCGAACACTACTACGCGAGAAGAACATTGACGATGTTGCCCTGCGATTCGTGGAGAGGATCAGGTAATTTACAAAACAAATTTTACCATTTGATTTCCTTTCCAGATCCGTGTCGAACCTTGGGCGCGGGATTACGAGTGAAGCCCATTCCGGCGCCGGCACGAGCACGGTAGTTTAGCTTGAAAAAACGAAAGAATTTTTGCAGGTGGGCATGTTCGGCAAGCTGCTCGGCCAGAGCAGCAAATTCGTGATGGAAGGCGTGAAAAATCTGGTGCCCAGGAAGCATAACTTGCCGTTGACGAAGGTAAAAAAACCAGATCTATTTACCTAGAATATTTTAGCTAGTCGACTCTGTAGCGACGCCAGCCTCCTCATCCGTCGTCGGCATCAGTGCGATGAGCCAGGCGCAGCCCGAGGGCGACGCGCTGCTCTACCTCGATCCGAAGCTGCCCGCCGGCCGACCCGAGTATGTTTTAGAAAACAACATTTAAAAACTCGTCTTTTTAGCTTATTTCATGACCCTTTAATTTTTTAGTTCCGCAAAGTTGCGCCCATCTACAATGCCGCACGACGTGTTGTTGTTCGTCGTCGGCGGCGGCAACTACGTGGAATACGAAAATGTGGCGCAATGGGGCCGGGACAAGGGCATCCAACGAGTCATCTACGGGTCGACCGAGCTCATCAGCCCGCTACAATTCACTGAGCAGGTATTTTTTGTAGTAAATTTTTTAAAATTTGAAATCCTACAGCTATCCTCCCTCGGAAAGCAGTACCAGTGACCCCGAATGCCACAACCAGCACGAAACGATTCTCAATAAAATTATATTCTCCCCCTCCGCTGTGCTACAACTTTTGCTAAATCTCACACGCATTGGTCAGGAATTGTGATTGGACTTTTTCCCTTTGTATCGATCGGGTTCGGCTTTAATTTATTAATCCTATATGACTTGGCATAAAGATTTTTACTTCAAAATGATTCGTCTCGATCGTGTGCAGTACAATCGACAAGGGTTTAGCTTGACCTGTTTATCCGAACAAAAACATATGAGCACAGTATTGAACCTGTATGTGGCGAAGTGAGTGATGGGGCCTCGATAGCACTAGACGGGCGGCGAATGGAGAGATCAGGTCGAGAGCTTGGCGCGACGAAGCACGCGACCGACCGTCGACTCGTCGGAGAGGATGCTGCGAATCAGGAAAACCTAAAAATACGTTTCGCACGAAATCCGGCACGGACCTGAACTCCGGCGGCCGTCAACATGGCGATCGTGTTCACGATTCCCCAAAAGTTCATGCTCTCGAAGGTAGATTCTGCCATACCACTAAAATGGACTTACTAATTGAAATCCAAATCGTCTTACCGATCGATGAACTCAATGCGGCGCATCTCGCTCTGCAGCGATTCAATGCGTGTCAGCTTGGACTTGATGCTCATCGTCGTACCCTGCGAAAAAATTTACCCCTGAAAATTTAAATACCTCGAAGAAGTCCAAGCGAGCCTCTAGGTGTGCCGAGCTGTCCGTGTTCAGGGCGTTGAGCTCGCTCATGTAGTTGCCGCTCTTGTCCATGACGTACATGTGAAGGGAGACCTGAAAGGAAATATTGAAAAGACGCCAAATCCCACAATTTTCTCGGAGGTCATGCTCATTTTGTTGTCGAAGCACATCACATAGTCGCCGAGTGGGTGCGCAGAAAAATCGACACTAAACGACGATACATGTATTTTCAGCGGAAGAGGTAAAGTTACCTGAATCGCCCGTGTTGCTTGGCCACCTCTTCGGACAAAAGCGCAGCACTTGGGCTTCGCAGGGTGAATGTGATGTCCAGGCCGCTGCCGCCTTTCAAGACCTACAAGAAAAAACGATAAAACTGATGCGTACGGCCTACCATCCAGTTTACCTCCATCGAGCCGGAGGCGGGGTTCTGGACGGTGTGGAAGTAACATTCAACTTTGCCGGGATCGACCCTCACCGTGATGCCGACCTAAAAATCAAACGTCAAGCCCAGTACGGCAATAAACCTCATCTTCTTGCATGGCCCCGAGGGTAGACGAAACAAACAGGACGAACAACGAGCAAGCGAACAATCGCATTTTGGCTAAAACAAGACACTTCACATGTGCTTCACCCGGTGCAAAATATGAAACTGCTGAAGTGGGACACATACACTGCTATTTCGTCTCCAAAGCGATAGATCTTTATTCCTATTAACAATCCCAAAAACCGCGCGTCAAACCCATAAAAAGCAAAATAAATTATGCACGTATTATGTAGGAAGTGATATCACAGGTGGGAAGAGGTGTTTGCCAATCGAGAGGGGAAAATGTCAAAGAATTGCAAACCATAAAAATGTACAGAAAAAAAACAAAAAAACTGGTCCGATCGTTAATCCTGGTGGGTGCCCTTGCGGAGGAAGCGGCCGACCTTGGAGTTCTCCTCGAAGAGACTGCGAATCATGTAAACCTAAAAAATGTTTTTGTAATAAAAAGACTTCTCATCGATACCTGGATCCCGCCGACGAATATAAGCACAAGGGAGTTGACGATCGACCAAAACGAGACTCGGTCCAAATTTGCGTTCATCACGGATCGATCACGTGCTTCATGAGCTCTAAATAATCAAAATGAGACATCAAGCTAAAAACCAACCTGAGAATGGCCTGGTGATATTCCATCTTGTTGAAGTTGTTCTTGATTCTTGTTGCAGCGCCCTAAATTAGAACTTTATTGCTAGAAGCACTTTTCTTACGTGGAAAATCTCGACGGTAACCCCCAAATCGGCCATTCGCTGCTTCAGCCGGTCGTCCTACAAAAGGATTTTAAAGCAGGATTTTGCAAAATCAACCTGAAGTCCAGCTTTGACGTAATCGAAGTCATCCAGGTTCCCTGCTTGATCGTAGAGGAAGATTTCGAAGAAGACGACCTAAAATAATGCCCAGAAAATCCGAAATACCGATACCTTGCGAGATTGATAGCTGAAGGAATTGTCGAAGCACACTTGATAGTCCCCGACTTGCTTGATCTCAACCCTGAAAAAGCGGATTGATTTCGTTTCGAAAAATTACTTGTGGCTAGCGTCGGTCTTCATCGTTTCTTGGATCAGCACCTCAGCTCCGAGCAACAGCATGAAGTTGATGTTCAGATCGCCGCCATCTACCACCTAAAACGGTTTTTGAAAACAAAACAAAAATTGTACCTGATAATCCACTTCTATCGATTTGTGATTGGGGTTCGTGACGGGTTGAAAGAAGCACTGGAACTTCCCGGGAGGCACTTCCACGGTGAAGTCATACTCGCCAGCCAGTGCCACGGAGGCCAATGCGAGCCCAACTAGCCATCGCATCCTGGAATGGTTTATTGTATGACCAAGTTGAGGAAAGAGATCGAGCAAATGCAGAAATTACAGCGGACAGAGGACTAGCACGGAATAAATTCTTGAAAGTGAATGGATATGGAAGAATCTTGCAACATAACAATCAAGAGCACGTATCATCACAAAATATTAGGCAAGAAAACGCAAGTACAAATAGAAAGCGCCAAGAAGATATTAAAAATTAAGAAGAGACGCTCGCAGACTCGAGCTGCGCCTGCAGGGCGTCGAGATCGGTGGGGCTGTCATCATTTGGCGTATGCCACTCGGCGATCGCGACGCAGCACTTCTTATGTATCCCCCAGTCGTACTTTTGGCACTTTTGTGAGCAATACGGCACCCGGCACTTCGGGCAGCGCTTCGTCGCGTTGAACCCGCCGCAAGTAAAGCAGAATTGACTGACAGCCAAGATTCGCTGTCCGAAGAGCCCTTGTATAATGTAATCGTAGGCAGCCGGGCGCTCCCCGAATTTGCTCTTCGCCAGCGCCTTGACGATCGTTTGGAATAGAAGGCTTTGATGATAGGGGAAGCTCACGATACCGGCACGCAAAAGAGCATCGAGATTCGGGCGCACCTGGTGCTCGGGTTGCATGAAGAGCAGTGTTTTCGCGTATAGCGTCAACGCCTCACTGGGTGGCTTCTCTGAGTGCTCATCGATATACTTGTACATCTCGCGCAGCATGTGTAGAATAAACCACAGCTTGAGTGACATGACTTCGTTTCCCTCCTTGCACCGCAGCTGGCTCTCAAAAACGCGGTCGACGATGTACAGGATTTTCTTCCGGTACTTGATCCCGTCCTCGTAATCTAGGATCGAGAAAATTAGAGCAACCGGGTGGATAACGTGCGCGCACACCATCTCGTGTATGAATTTCGCCAGCTCCTCGGGGAACTTTTCCTCAGATTCTTTTGGGTTCAGCAACTTCGATATTTGATCCAGCGAAACGTGCGTATTGATCACGGAAACGCATTCGTGTTGGCTGACAAAAGCCGCCATCTCGCACGCCGTTTTGCCAATGTTGTTTGTCGCTGCCGGATATGCGCCAAAGTCCATAAGAAGCCGGCATAGGTTGGGTTTGCCGGCCAGCGCTGCAAACATCAAAGGCGTGTACCCGTGTTCGTGTTTCTTGGAGTTGACATCTGCCCCGTGTTGCAATAGCAACTTGCAGAGGTCCTCATTTCCTTTGTAGGCGGCCATCGAAAGTGGGGTCATTCCATTCTTGTCCAAGCAATTGACATCGATGCCCGCTTTCAACCGCTTCTCCACTTCCTCAAACTGTCCCTTGTCGATGGCGTCGAAGATGTCCTGTGTTTGGGCGGCCATTTCGGATCCTGGAAACAAGGGGTTATCCAGTTTGTGAAGATAGTTAGGTTAGCTGACCCCGGAGGGTAGCGCCTAGCGGAAAACGAGACACACAAAATGGCACAAAGGCAATCCAAGAACGACGGCACAAATGGCCAACCAAGAAGAATGGGGTGCCAGCCCCGCAAACCACTCTCAAGCCGAATTAGTAAAACGGAAAACCCCGGTTAAGAGTTAAAGAATTTATTAGGGAATCGCGGGACGGATTAGAAATGAGGAAAAGGACTAGAATTTACAGAAAGGGAAAAGGTTACGAAAGAGAAAAGTATTAGTGGGGGCGAAAGTAGATATTTTAGGCCGAAAGAGGCACGAATATGCAGGAAAAACTGGGAAAAGACGAGGGGCCAGGGAAGAGGGACCCGGGGATGGGGAAATTCCAAATCTCGCCAGGCAAAAGGGCTCTGCCTGCCGTACGTGCGTGACCGTGCGGCCGTGCGGCTCTGCCTTCGGTGAGCGCGCGCTCTGTCCTTGGCGCCTGTCTCGCGGTGTACACGAGGCGAAAGGGGGCACCAGGAAATAGAAAGAAAGTATTTCAGAAATAAAAATATTAATAAACCGATCTAAGGTCCAGTATTTTGCTCCTATAGCAACCGGCTACCACGCACTGCCAAAATCGTGACTACTCGTCCTCGTAAGCTGCTCAACAAGTCCCGAGACACATCGATTATGGCATTATCTATTCCGGAGATGAGCCTGGAAGATGGTTTCCGGGACAACTCCACGCAGCCTTATATGTAGTTTGTCGGGCGGTTGGCTATTTGCCAACCAGGGGGTTCTCCCCGACCACGGTGTCTTCACAAAGACATCGATTCCAGTGTTTCAAGCTTCTGCTTATCAAAACGGGAAGTACTAATGAGAATTAGGAATACTAGGCTTGCCGTAAGTCGCATAAGCAAGAGGAAAGCAGATAAGGTCGATGTTGAAGCTTCAGAAAGCCACGAAGTTTTTGAGGTTTGCGCATTAATGGAAGATTGCGTTTTCGCAAGTAATCATACCTTTTATTAGTGCGTCAAAGATACATTTTTATCACAATAAACGGTCAAGTATGCCCAGAATCCATACTCTCATCTTTCGATCATTTCGCAGTGAGTCGTCCCTTTAGTGCTAGATCAAGAGTTCAACTCAGAATTTGCATCTGCCCAAGGAATGATAAGACAACTAGTGCATTCGATTGTTAGAACTGGCTTTCAAAAATACATTTCTCGAGCTCTTTGTTCTAAAGATTTTCAAGTTCCGCACACTGCTTTTGACGAAACGAGCGTGTAACCTTGTCGCTCCCTTGATTAGTCAGCTGTGTTTCCCAATACCTGTCATAAAGCTCCCCTTATCTCGTTATGTATTTACTTTCCGCAATGTTTTCTCTTTCCAAAGTTGTCGATCGATTCAGCCATTCCTTTTAGTGGTAGCAGCCGGATGGCGAAGAGATTCGAGCGGTCTCTAGCTGCGGCCACCGACCCGAACTCGCTGGACACCGACTGGGATGCGGTCCTGGATTGTGTCGACCAGATTCGAGGCGGCGAGACAAAGTAAGGGTTGAACATTTAGATAAGTATCAATTATTTATATTTATTGTGTATTATTAATTATCGTTTTCAGGGCCCGCGAGGGGATGTCCACCGTCCTCAAACGGCTCGCCAGCGACAACCCGCACGTTCAGCTTCACTGTTTGATCCTTTTGGAGGCGATGGTGAAGAATTGCGGCAAGAAGGTTTGTCTGATTTTTTTGCTGTTATTTTTCTCCAGGTTCATTCCGAATTGGCCACTCGTGAATTCATGGAAGGCGTGAAGAATCTGGCGATTGAGGCCAAAGCCGAGAAAGTCAAGAACAAGGTGCTCGAGCTACTGCAATGTTGGGCGATGGCGTTTGCGAACAAGCAGGAGTACAAGATTGTCGTCGACACGCACAACCTGATGAAGCTGGCCGGTTTCGACTTCCCATCAGTGAAAGGTGGCTTTATGGAAGCCGAATTCAACTTTTTTTAGAATCCGACGCTATGTTTGCTGCCCAGGTGGCCCCAGAATGGGAAGACGGTCCCAGTTGTTTCCGGTAGCCTGGATTTTTAATGATCAGGCGTCTTTTTTAGTTGTCGTAACGAATTCGGCTTCTTGACCCGGAAGCACCACTGTCGGGCGTGCGGCCAAATTTTCTGCGCCGGTTGCAGCAGCAAGGAGATGCTCTTGCCTCAATACGGAATTGAAAAGCCGGTATGGTAGCTGTATCGTCATTTTACATATTGTTTAGGTCCGCGTCTGCGACGGTTGCTTCGAGAAGGGCATTGGCGTGCCTCTCGGCAAGCAGGCGAGTTCAACGTCACGGGGCAAGGTGTGGTATATTCGTTAACATTTTGTGTCGCTGCATGGTGTGCTGTGCTTTGTGTGCTTAACCTTTGTTCAAGACTGTCTTTCCCGCTGTCCGTGAACGGGAAGATTTGGCTTACCTGAACCTGGAGAGCCCGAGCCCGGGCCAGCAAGTTTCGAGCCGCCGCGAGCTGCCCTCTGGCCGACGTCGCGCGGCTTCAACGAATCGGGAGCCAAGCCTTTTCAAGAACGTCCTACGTGGCCTGTTTGGGCTGAAACAGCCGGAGGTATGCGTCTTACTATCTGCTGAGCGACGAAATGTTCGGTTCTACAAACGACAGAAGACGGCTTGCATGTGTGTGTTTGTCGTTCGCTTTTTGTCCCTACTTTTGTGCACGCGTTTTTTGGTTTTGGTTGAAGTTGCCCGCTTTTGTGCGTTTGTTTCCCATACTAACAAATGCGGAAGTTCCCTGCTAACGCTCGCTTTTTTTAAAATTTTAAGTGCCTTTTTGAACCTCCTTTTAGGAACAACCGGCTACAACAGCCCCTCAAACTGCCGATCCGGAGAATGAAGAGCGGGTAAGAGAATTAATTCCCAAACTAATTTATATATTTTTTTTTTCAGGAGCGCCAGGCACGCCTGCAGCGAGAGAAGGACGAGGAGGAATACCAGCTGCAGATGGCGATGGCGATTTCGCAAAGTGAAGCCGAAGCAAAGGTATATTTTCCCTGTTCGATTTACCCCTTTCATCTAGGAAAAAGAGCGCGCTACCAGCCTGTACAGCTTCTACAACGGCGTCAAGGACCAAAGCGTCAACTCTCCGATGTCGACGCTCAATGACTCTGCCTCGATCGCCCCGTCGGAGAATATTGGCATCTACAAGGGAGCCGCCGATGTCGTGCGAGGTAAAGATTTTAATGGAAGCTATTTTTATATCTGTTTATCTTAGAATCGCCATCCGAAAACTCGCTGAATGCCGACGATCCCCTGGCTCGCTACCTGAACCGCGACTACTGGCAGCAGCGGAAGGAAAATGCCGACGAAAAGGTGGAAAACTGGGAGTTCAACCCTTCGGCGCCTCTCCCGAGCGAGCCTTCCCTCGGCGGCGGTTCGTGTGCTCCAACGATTCGCGGCAGTCCAACGAAGGATTATGGTGAGTGGAATTTTTCTTTTGTTTTCTAAGATGGTAAGACGGAATCCGATCGGGCTCATATTTGAATGGAAAGGCTGTTGATCATTTCTCTATTTTTAAAATGGCTTCAGTTCGTTGAAACGGGAACTGCCCAATGCCAACGTGATCTGCATTTTTCAGCACCAATCGGATATCTGAAAACCAGCCAAAGGATAAGCATCCTCGGTTCTCTATTTGTACCAATTTTGAGCCCGATCCGATTACAGGCCAATTTCACTTCGCGTGTTACCCTTCTTTTCCAAAAATCTAGTTTTTTCAGTTTACCCTATTTCCGCCGAGCCCAATGCCGACGACGACACGCTGCGCAAGGTGGAAGAGACCAAGAAGTTTTGTGCGGATGTCAACGAGCAGGTATATTTTGTGTAATTACGTTGCTGTGGCCAAATTTTGTATGCAGTATTTATTAATCGGGAAATCCCGGGATTTAACGGCGGGTTCCGTCCTCGAAGAAGACTCCTCCGTCGAGGGCACAGTACTTGGGGCAGATTCCGCGCTCTCCCTCGGTTCCCGAGTTGCCAGAGTTTCCAGCGGGGCCGGGAGTTCCATCGTTTCCGGGCTTGCCAGGGGCTCCGTTGGGTCCCTTAGGTCCGGGCTGTCCGTACTTTCCTTGGCGTCCAGGGTTCCGGCACGTCCGGGGTTTCCGGGCATACCGGGAGATCCGGTGCGTCCAGGGCGTCCGGGCTTTCCGGGGGTTCCCTGGGGTCCGGCGGCTCCGGGCAGGCAGCAGCCCTCGCACTGCGAGGCTTGACGGGCCACACGGGTCTTGTTCATGACGAGGGGCTCGGCTCCCATGTGGTAGACCTGGAGATATGGATTAATTGGGGGTTTTATTGATTAACACTAACGATGAAGCCTCTACTCCAAATTGTTTTTGAAGGGCTTTCGGAAAATCGGGAATTGGCTATGCCTTGAAATTTAATATGATGTTTTTGAGAATATGAGGGTGTCGTGCCGGCGCAGCTGTTTAGAAACCTTAGAAATATTTGAAATTGTGTTCGGAAGAACAAATTACTAGCATTTTTTAATCATAAAAACTCTGAAAATTTTCATTTGGTTATATCGAAAAAAACGTAGAAAGAATTTATAAACGACGATTGCGCTTCTACGGTCCCTTAGAATTTCGAGCAGGGTTCTGGTCATTCTGAATTGCTACCCACCTCGGTCCAGGTGTCCTTAACCTGCACACGGCACTTCTCCATCTCAACTCCGACCTGCTTGCGCATGTGCGACATGTAGTTGTACATCTAAAAAAGATTTTGGGATTATTTTTGTTTTGTTTTAAAACACAATTTTGAACGCTGTTCCCTACCATGGGCATGGTGATGCAGATGGAAAGAACAGCGACGGTCGAGAAGCCGATGGCGGCATAACCGACGAAGCGGTACGCCTTGATCTTGGAGTCGATCTCCATGACTGGAAGAGCTGGATGCTGGCACCCCAGGCCGGGCCGTTCCTTTTATACCCCCGGTCCGCTGTGGGGCCAGACCCTGGTGGCCTTGTCTTTTTTATGAGCTCTCAGAAGTAGCGGCTATCCTTTCGGGGCATTTCTTTTTCTCGGCGCCTCTAGTCTCGACTAGCCACCACCTTTTTTCCATTTTTTGCCTGCCCCCTTTTTCCGTACATTCCCCTGGCGGGGCCGAGATCGCGGGGGCGTTTTTCATCCCGGGCACTGCCGTTGCTCCTGCGGTGACCTCCAAAGTCTCACCCGGGATCCCGCTCGGATTTAGCACACGGCGGGTCGGATCGGCACCCGGGCTGTTCGTGGCGAGGTGATAAGGAAGCTTGTTTTCCGGGGAGTACGGTATTTATGAGTTTGGTTTTTTGCTTCCGGGTTGTGCGAAAATAGAGCCGAAGTGTGGCTTGAAGTGCCTATTACGCTCCAATTAGTCAGAGGGGTAAATGAAGGAAGTATGGAACGTGGAGAAAGAAAAACTTTCTGGAAAAATAATATAGGGGCATCGACGAGAGAAAGAAAGTAGAAAAGTCCAATAAAAGAAATTAGGAGTCTAAGGTTTGTTCACTGGCAGTACGGTATTCTTGTGATTTTTTGCGTCCGGTTTTGAAAAAATAGAATTTGGCACAGTTGCCTGATCAGCTAAATGTAAATAAACGCAGTGAAGTGATGACAAGAAAGAAACCTAAAAGATGCGAGAAAAATGTTTATTTTTTCAGGTGGAATCGATGGAAAACCGCATCCGATCGAACGTGGCGCGTGGCCGTCCCGTCTACACCGACACGGCTATCCAGGGCATCTACATGCGCCTCACCGAGCTGCACTCTCATGTGATGGGCCGGATGAACGAGCTCGAGCATCAGCGAAGTAAGTGGCTCGCCATTTTTAAAATTAGTTTTTTTGCAGTGTATTTCGAATCGCTGCAAGACAACATCTCGCACATCTCCGAGGCTCGCGCTGCCATCACGGCGTTGCGGTGTGTTTTTAGCTATTTTTGTTATTCCCTCTTTTCCTATTCTCGATAGCCAAAATGACTATGGAGGTGTATAAAAGAGGAAAAGTGTTCTTTTTTGTGTATGGCTCTAGGGTCATGTAGTAACTTACGGACAATTTAAGCCCATCACGAACAATTAGAAATCTTGACGCGCTCGCCAATTTTATAGCGAAACTCTCCACGCTTGTAAAATCGTTTTTTAGAGATGAAGAAGAGCGGAAACGAGCTGAACTTGCTGCTGAGGAACAGCGTCTCCGGCAGTCTCAGATGCAGCACAAGCTGGCCGCGATGCGGCAGCAAAAACATGTTGGTTTTGGCTTGCTTTATCTTGTCTTCTTTTTGTTTTTGATTTTTGAGAGTCATCGAAATTCGGTTTTTTAGGACATGCTGATGTCGCAGCGCGAGCTGGCTATCCAACGCTTCCAGCAGCAAGAGGCCGAGATGGCCGCCCGCCGTCAGCAGTTGTACCAGCCGTCCGGTGGCTACGGAGCTGTTCCGCCGGGCGCCTATGCATACGGCCAGGTCCCGACCAGCCAGTACCCTCCCGGCCAATACGCACCACCCGCTCACCCGTACGGCTACCCGGCGCCCAGCAACCCGGCCGTCCCGAGCCCGTATCCTGGTGCGCAACACGTGCCCCCGGTTTACCAACAGGCTCGCCCGTCAACGGCGCCCCCCGCCCCAGCAGCAACAGCAGCAGGGCGCAATTCCGGATCCGGCACGGGCTCAGGCGCAGGTAGTTTTTTTTTGAAATGTTCTGTATGAAAAGTAACTCTGCGAAAATCGTATTTTTCTGCGTGATTTCGGGAAAATTCAGCATCCATTTTTTTGAACAGGTGGCTTTTCGAAGAGATAATTTTTGGATGGGTGGTTTTTGAACAGATTCGAATAGGGCCGATTTTGTACTATAATTTTTCTTGATGAGGAATGTTCCTTGCGTTCAGGTGCACCACCAGAATGGCGTCTACACACCTCCAGTCGCCCAGGCTCCCACCCCGCAGCCTCATCCCCATCAGCCGGCCTATCCGGCCACCAGCGCCCCTCCGCCCGTTGCCCAACAACCTCATCAGGCCCCGGGCTATCAATATCCGGTATGCATGCAACGTCCGCTGAAAAATCTTTTGTTTTTAGCAGCAACACTACGACCCGAACGCCCAATACAATCAGCACCCACAACAGGCTTACGCGCAGCAGCAACAACAACACCAGCAGCAGCCCCACCACCCCCAGGCCTCCTATGCTCAAGCCCCGCCCGCAAGCCATGGTGAGGAATTTCATGCTTAGATAATTTGATAGAATAAGGATGCTACAGATTTTGTTTAAATTCTGAAAATAAAGATTTTCCGTTCTGAAATGGCCAAATTCCGAGCAAAGTTTGAAAATTTTTGATCTTTATTGAAGCGCTCTGGACGGTCTTCCCTGAAATATACCTAAATTTTGGTTAAGTGTATCATTAAAGAGGCATTTGTGGAAAACATGCCAAAAAATTAGGCATATTTCACTTTTTTCAGTCCCACACGCCATGCCCGCCGCCGCCGCTACCACCTCATCCTCTGTCGAGACGGCCATCCCGGAGGCAGCTCTCATCTCGTTCGATTAATGCCATTACGTCCCATGCACGCCTCTCACTTCGCTCCAACTTCATGTAACCAAAGTGTAGTTAGAATTTTAACGTTAACTTGTCCCTCGCCTCACTTCAAGTTATATAATACTCGGTTCTTGGTGCACATGCTGCTGCTGCTATTCGAATGTGATAATAGCCGATGATTCCGATGTGACTAGTTTTTTATGGGTTCGTCTCTCTCTTCCTCCTCTCTTTTTGCAATTGTTGAATATACCATCGGCACATGTACTTCTTTGATATGGATAAAGATTATAAGAAATGATTTGTTGACGTATGGGTGCTATGCGGCTGTGGCCAAAGTTTATTGTACGTACATGCACGTAATCTTTGCAATTCCTGAGTTTGAGTGCGAGTTTTAAAGTTATTGGGCCGTTTAGCGTCTCGTCGTGCCGTCCTCGAAGAAGACGCCGCCGTCCAGGGCGCAGTACTTGGGGCACATTCCCTTCTCACCGCCGACTCCGGCCTCTCCATCGCATCCGGCCTTGCCCTTCTCTCCGTCCTCACCAGGTCTGCCAGGGTTTCCATTGGGTCCCTTCGGGCCGGGGGCGCCGTCCTTTCCGTCGGTTCCATCGAGTCCAACTTCTCCTTCGGGTCCTTGGGGGGGGCCTTATTCTCCAGCGCTTCCATCGGGTCCATCCGGTCCGGCGTTTCCGGGCCTCCAGGGTGTCCGGGCGCTCCCTTAGGTCCAACCTGACCAGGCTCTCCGTCAGGGCCAGGGTTTCCGGCGGGTCCTGGGCCTCCAACATCTCCAGCGGATCCAGGAGCTCCCTGGGGTCCGGCATCTCCAGCCGGGCAAGGCTCGCATGGCGGCGGTGTCGCGGGCTCGCACATGTTGGTGGGAGCGCGTCCGGGGTTTCCGGGCATTCCTGGGGACCCGGAACGTCCGGGTCGTCCAGGCTTTCCGGGGGTTCCCTGGGGTCCGGCGGCTCCTGGGAGGCAGCAGTTGTTGCACTGCGAGGCTTGGCGAGCCACACGGGTGTGATTGGCGTTGAGGGGTTGGGCTCCCATGTGGTAGACCTAAATTATTTAAAAGTTTTTTTGTTGCAGATACTATTCAAAAGATCCTTTAGATAGTTACGATTTATCTTTAGATACGTATTTATTAATTGAAATTTTCCTACCTCCGTCCAGGTGTCCTTAATTTGGGCCTTGCAGTGCTCTAGGTCGGCGTGCGCGTACTGCTTGATGGTTCCCATGTAGTTGTAGAGCTGAAAAATTTGGTTTGCTAGTTTTTAGCTTTTAAAAAATAGTTTTAGCTAGTTTTTTTGCCGCTGGACGGCTAGTTTAGCTTTCATCTAGGTTTTTTTTCACATTTCTGGTTTTTATTCTTAGAATTCAAAACTTAAAGCTCGACTCACCATGGGCAGCATAATACAAATCGACACGATCGACACGGTGGAGAAGCAAACAGCCGCGTAGCCGACGAAGCGGTACGCCTTGATTTTACTGTCGATCTCCATGGCGGCCGGGGCTTGACGGAGGGAGAGTCGTGGCAAATACCAACCTGCTTGCCCTTTTATCTAGTTACCTGGCCCGGCCAAGACGGATCGGCCTCAAATCGCACTTCACTTTCTACCGCGAGCCCCGCCGCTTTTTCTCTGCATTACAGGACCCCGCGCGCGCCCCGGAATCTATCGCCCATCGCGCCCCGATATCCCTTTTTTTGGAACGGGCTCGCCGGTTTTTGGGCGCTGAAAAACTTTCTCTCTCTCGTTCATAGCTGCCATTCGGGATGCGGGCGAGCTGCGGGGGCAGTAATGGTATCAGTCTGCCCCGCAAGCAAGCGAAATAGCAGGTGCGGGTCGTTTATCCCTACAGATAGCCTCGAAAAGCGTTTTCTCAAGGCCGGAAATTTGTTTTTGGGACTGCATACCATGAATCCGGGCTTAACTACCAAAACAAAATTTTGGTGTGCGGAAATGACTGATTTTTGGTTCTAAAGTAAGAGAAAAACTGATGAAGCTGATGAAGCTTGGCTGTTAAAAATAAAATTTTCCCTGTTCTTGAAAAATCTTAAATAAGTTGGTTATGTCAGACCCGTGCTATGCGAGGGCCTGATTTACGCTGAGATACACGCAGATGTACATAGGCGCCAACGTAGCATCTTCGTAAATTGCGCAAACTTTAGTCGTTTTAACGATCCGGTGTCTATAGCTTGTGCATTTTTTTGTAAGAGCAATTAAAAGGCCGTTTGTGAGGATCCGACCAAGCCCATTATAGCTTGGCACAGTTTTTTTCGACCCTGTTTTTTTGACGCCATCGGAAAGAGCATGGTCGAATTAGTAGGGTGGCATATTTTTGAAAGTTTAAAAAGTTTAATTTCGGGGTTAAAATGGGCCTCAAAGTTACCAACACCAAAAATATCTCGAGAACTACTTGACAGAAACTTCTGAAAATTTGTGTCAGTACCTAATTTGGGGTGGGGATCATTTCTCTAATACATTGCGAAGCTTGAAAATGCCGGAACATAGGTGTATTGCGTACACAAAACAGTTTTCCGTTCTGTCCGGAACTGGGCGATCGGGCGGCTCTGTTGATTACTGTAGAAAGATGCGCAAGAAAATTCTGCATCGAATGGTGTATCAAACTAGAGCCGCCCGATCGCCCAGGTCGCGCTATAAAGCATTTACTAGGCAAAAATTGGCCCAAAAGAGGCCCCGAAAACTTATAAAATTCAAAATAACAAAATCTGAGGCATTGATATGCATGTACTCATCATGCTGAAGCCATTGCAAAAAAGAGCAAAAAGAAATTCGGCTTCTGAGAGGGGGCTGGGATTGAACTGGCGCCGACTCTGGATTGGCACGCCGACGCTCTACTCACTGCGCCACAGGGCTCCCAGGCGGAGGGTCCGGGTTCGATTCCGTGACATCGAAAGACAGGAAGTTTCTTTTTGCTCTTTTTTACAAATGCTTCCGCTTGGTCTCTAGATGCAATATGATTCCTCAAAACACCGTATTTTGAATTTTTTAAGTTTTCGGGGCCTCTTTCGGGCCAATTTTTGCCTAGTAAATGCTTTATAGCGACCTGACGGGCGGCTCTGTTTGATACCATTCGATGCAGAATTTTTTGCGCATCTTCCGCACAACCGCTATCGCCAGTTCCGGACAGAACGGAAAAACTGTTTTGTGTACGCATCACTATGTTCGGCATTCGAGCTTCGCAATGTATTGAAATGATCCCACCCAAATAGCGTACTGCCTTTCAGAAGATTCGTAAGTAGTTCTCGAGATTTTGGTGGCAACTTGAGCCCACTTTAACTCAAAATATGCTTTTCAACCATGCTCTTCGATGGCGTCAACTGGGTCGAACTGCCAATTCGCGTCTGTCGCAAACGGCCTTTTAAAGCGTACAAGTTTATTACATCGAGCAAACGAATTAACGTCGGGTTCCGTCCTCGAAGAACACTCCTCCGTCGAGGGCGCAGTACTTGGGGCAGATTCCGCGCTCTCCCTCGATTCCAGAGTTGCCAGAGTCTCCTTTCGATCCGGGCTCGCCGTCCTTTCCTGGCTGTCCAGCGCCTCCATCGGGGCCCTTCGGGCCGGGAGCACCATAGTTGCCAGGCGGTCCCTGGTCTCCCCTGGTGCCGGGGGGTCCTTGGGGTCCGGGTTCTCCAGCAGGGCAAGGCTCGCATGGTGGTGGGGTGACCGGCTCGCACATGTCGCTTGGCGGGCGGCCGGGGTTTCCGGGCTGTCCAGGAGCTCCATTCTTTCCGGGGGTACCAGGCTGTCCAGGGGTTCCCTGGGGTCCGGCGACACCGGGAAGGCAGCAGCCGTTACATTGAGAAGCCTGACGGGCGACCCTGGTGCCGTTGGTGGGCATATCCTGTGTGCGCATGATGGATACCTGGAAATTGTTGATTTGATTAGATTGATCAAGTCATGCTTCTAATTGATTTCGGTGTCCTAAGATTATGGATATTTAAAAATTTGTATTTGTTTCAAGAAAGCTATTGCGTGACCTTGTAGATGTTCATCGACTACTAGGTATTTTCTAGCACCCACCTCAGTCCAGGTATCCTTGATGTCGGTACGGCACTTCTCGGTCTCGATCTCGATGTGACGGCGCATCGTTTGCGAGTAGGAGTAGATCTAGAATTATGATTTGTACTATTGGATGGCTAAAAGGTATTAAATCGGGCGCTACTTGAAATTGATTTTCTCGGGTTTAAATCGATCCAATTTCGCGAAAAACAATATCATCTACACACTCACCATCGGCATCGTGATGCACACACTGATGACCGTAACCGCCGAGAAGCACACGGCCGCATAGCCGACAAAGCGGTAGGCGCGAATTTTCGCGTCGACGTCCATGGCCTCAGGTGACTGAAGTACACAGTCCCGGCTCGCCCCGCTGCCTCGGTTTGCCTCTTTATGGGCACGGCCCAGATCCCCAGCGCCCACCGGCGCGGCGCGTAACCTTGACTAGAACCCCTGGCTAGCATTCCTGCTCGCCCACGGTTCTGCCGGTGGTTCGTTTGCGGGGCTGAACAGCATCAGCGGGGGTCTCTTCGCTTTTTTTTTTACTCTTTTTCATTAGCAACACCGATATCCAAAGGGATATCCCGGCTTATCAGTTGCCGAATTGTTTTTCCGTCCTGTTTTTGCGGGTGCCAGACCCATACCGGAGGTGGAGGTCTCTCGGCGGCTCCCTTTTTATGGAAAGGAGAAGAAGGCGGCATTCGCGCGGCGACCCCCGTTTTTTTTGAGTAGCCCCGGCTAGGGAGATCGGCATGGGGAAGTGATTACTACTGGGAAGTGGGCTTGAACTCGGATAAAACTCGTGAGGAAAGGTAGTAAAAACTGGACCCATGACGGGAGGGTATGGGCAGAATGGCAATTAGGTTTAGCTATTTTTAGAAAAATAGGAAACGAAAAGAAGTCCAAAAACGAGAGGGCCCAAAAAATAGTTTACTTTTTAGCTATTTTTAGAAAAAAAATCTTAATGAAACATTTTTAGATGTCCGCCTCGGATTCTCGCGCACCAAAACAAGGCTACCCACGCTTCTTGGAGCCAATCATCCAAGATACAGATCAAAATCCGGTACTTGCAATCGTTTCACTAACTATAAGTCAAAACCTAGGTGGTCTTGTACACCAAAGACAAGTGTGAAGAGTCCAAGAAGGCACGCGGCGTCTTGAAGAGCGAGAAGATCAACTTTGTAGAAAAGGTATTTTATTTCTCTGCAACTCGCATTTTCAGAATGTCGACACTCTAACGAAAGAAGACGCTAAAAAAGGGAAAGACTACGCGCTGGGGCTTCGGGTAATTACGCAGAGCCGCGTTTACCCGCAATTATTTGGTGAGCGGAATCCCCATTCGCTTCCAATATAATTTTTAGTCTGCGGTGACCTGGTCGGCGATCTGGCCGAGCTCGAAAAAACGAAGACCTCGTTGAAAGAGATGGTATCGCAGTGCGCCGGCATCCGGAAGAAGCGGAAAGAAGAGGCGGCGAAGAAGGCTGTGCTCGACCCGTTGTAGGAACCCTGGGTCTTGGCCCCGATGCTCGAATTCGTAGAATAAAAATATTTGTAGAAAGGGAGGAAGCGAAATCTGGTATTTGACCTCATATTTACTGCTGCATGGTCTGTCATATTCCACTAACCTAATTACTAGCCGCCAGAATGGGTGGCTCCTACGCGAAGCCGAAGCAAGATCTACCCAAATGTTGCGACACCATCGTCGAGGAAGTACGCGAAAACCCGGTAAATTTATTTGTCAAAATTTTAGTTCCTTATAGGTTATGATTTACACGACTTCATCTTGCGGCTACTGTACGATGGCGAAAGATTTGTTCAAGGAAGCGGGGATTGACTATTTTGAGCGGGTTTGATTTCCCAACGTTTTCGTAAAAGTTAGTTGAGGACATCGAAGCGCTGCACAAGGTTAGCCCCGCCATGGCCACGGAATGTGTGAAAGGGTTACAAGTTATCACGAAGCGCTCGACGGTGCCCCAGATTTTTAGTAAGTTTCTGGTCTTGAAATCACGATTTTCCTATTTAGTTTGTAAGGACTATGTCGGCGGCTACGATGCGCTGCTGGCTTCGCGAGCCCGACTCCACGATATGGTGGCCAAATGCGTGCCCAACCACAAAAAGCCGACCCGACCGAAATTGTGATCAACTGCTACGTGTATTTTACGAGTTCAAATACTAGTGATTGTGTCTTTGATGGGTTTGATTGAATAAATACTAACTATGTCGAAATGTGCTCGCTATTGGTGGGTTGAAATCCCAAGAGTTACAAAAAGAACACAAAAGTTTGGGTGGGTGACAAAAGCGCCAAAGCAAAAGCGCCAACGACAAAAGATTTGTCTAAGAACTTTGGGATTTCATTTGTACAAAAGATAGGAAAAATGTTGTGAAAAATTTACGTTTAGAATTAGTAAAAACGGTTTGCGCATCGGCTATTGTTATTTGCGAAAGTCGGTCCTAAAAAATTGCTTCCCGCGATAATCGAAAGAACCTTTTTGTTAGGATATATTTTTTATTTTTCTACCAGGGTTGAAAAGCCGCTTCGCGACTTTTCAACCCTGGCCCCGTCTAACCCCGTTTATCCTTCACTTTGCATAATTTTCCTGAATTCAGATGACAAAAAATGAAAAACTACCTGTTGAGCCCCTTTATATAGTCGAATCCCCACTTCCGGTCTACGCTAATTGTTCCTAACAAAGAGGTTTTTACAAAAACTTAAATTTAATGTCGAAAATAGGTGATTTTGTCAAATCTCATATGCGTGCAGTCATCTCCGGGCCATTACGCATCTAATGACGTATCATACATACCTTAAAATTCATCCCCTATCGAGATATCCTCCGGACAGCCATCCGGAAGTGGATGCAAAGTGGCACACACAGACACACACACACACAGACACTACTTTTTTATATATAGTAGGATACAATCCTACTGTGTGTGTGCCACTTTACATGCAACTTCCGTCAGCGTGTTCCAGTAGTATTTCTTTAGTAGTATTTTCAAAAACTATCTGTTTTCGACGTTAAAATTAGGTTTTTGTTGAAAAATCCTGGACCCTCTTTGTTAGGAAACAATTAGCATACGCCGGAAGTTGTGGTAGCCTATATAAAGGGAAGAGAGGTAGCATTTCTCATTTTTTGTCATCAAAAATCGTGAGAATTATGCAAAGCGCCGAATATCATGGGCTCAGAGGGGCAAGGGTTGAAAAGTCGCAAGCGCTTTTCAACCTGTTCTTTATAAATTGTGGAAGTGTTTCTAAACGGTTCCAAAGGTGAAAACTGAAAAAGTAGAAATTTACATTAGCAAATTTTCCGCCAAAATCCCCGAGTCTGATGAAAAAAATTCAATATTCTGGATTTCGACATTATTCAATTTCCACTTTCAAAATTTTAGGTACCCCGAGCCCGCGCAGTTCGGAGCCGAAAAGATGGGTAAGGCATTGGGCATTACTTTTGAAAGGTTTTTCAGATCCCCTCTTCTGGAGGCGGATCCGGACATCGGCAAGCGTCGGCCGAGGGCTTGGCATGGGCAGCCACGGAATGCGCTCGGAAACAGATGGGTGGCAAAGGAGAAGGTACATATCAATTATTCACCTCCTATGAACCCCCAAATTTAGAGCTCCTTACGGTGTCTGGCCTCGGCGAGCGCTACTACACGAAGGGTCGCGAATTCGAGCTCATTCGCACCCTGCCGATACCACAAGAGCTTCATACACAGCAACTACGTGAGATAGCTTCTGGTTTTCTATACTTTGTCTTTTTAGAAACACGAGCCCGATGCGAATTGGGGCTGTTCCCGGGATTGGCCGTGCCTGGGTGGCCATTGATTGCGACATTTATATGTGGAATTATGAGACAAGGTAGAAGGCTTTTTCAAAGGAAACCAGGGTTGAAAAGCCGCTTCGCGACTTTTCAACCCTGGCCCCGTCTTGGACCGCATGCTGTTATACGCTTTGCATAATTGTGCTGAATTCAGATGACAAAAAAATGAAAATGATTCGCTTCTGACCCTTTATATAGGCGACTCCCCCCTTCCGGTCAATGCTAATTTTTCCTAACGAAGAGGGTTTTACAAAAACTTAAATTTAATATCGAAAATGGCAGATTTTTATAAATCTGATATGTGGGCAGTCATCCCCAGACCATTACGCACAGAATGACGTATCGTACCCACCCCTAACTTCTTCCCCTATAGAGATACGACTGGAACAACGATACGGAAGTGGATGCAAAGTGGCACACACACACAGACACTATTTTTTTATATATAGGATTTTATATATATTTTTTATATATATTTTTTTATATATTTATATATATTTTTATATATATATATATTTATATATATATATATTTATATATATATATATTTTTATATATATTTATATATATTTTTATATATAGGATCTTTATATATTTTTTATATGTAGGATATAAAGCTCTTTTTAGTTCTGGATTTCAATATTCTGGATTTCGACATTATTCAATTTCCACTTTAGCTGCCCAGAGCTCGCGCACTGCGCAGCCGAAAAGATGGGTAAGGCATTGGGCATTACTTTTGAAAAGTTTTTCAGATCCCCTCTGCTCGAGGCGGATCCAGAAATCGGGAAGCGTAGGCCGAGAGTTTGGCATGGGCAGCCACGGAATGCGCTCGGAAACAGATGGGTGGCAAAGGAGAAGGTACATATCAATTCCGGGTGGCCCGAATGCCAGCTGATGACAGTCGCGAAGCGGCTGTAATCGGCTCGGCCTCGGCAGCCCTTTAATATTTTCGATCTTCTTTTATAGATAAAATTAAACTACTTTAATGCCTATTAAATTTCCCACCTAGGTGGATGACGATGACGAGGACCTAATGAACCAGGGCGCCGTGGAGGACCCCCGGCAAATGAGGAGAAGAATGAGGTTGAAGAAATTGTGCGGATCGACGCAGAAGAACCTCGAAAAAAAGGAACTGTACGTTTTGGATTGAAACTAGAAAATTTGGCGTTTTTTAGTTTATGGACTCGACCACGGCGTCTCGAGCCAAAGCGCGGGCCAAGCCGGCCCACGCAGCCGAAGCCATTGAGAGGTGGCGAACGGGCGAGGCGAGTGCTTTTGATAAGTTATGATTTAGCGATTAATTTTGATTTTTGTAGCTATTTTAGGAAATTAAAAGAAAGAGAAATCTAAAACCAGAGGCGGAAAGAATTGTTTGCCTTTTAGCTATTTTAAGAAAAAACTCTTGACAAGACTTGATTTAGATGGCAAGTTCGAAGCAAACGACAACTACCCACTTCTTTTTGAGGACCAAAGATCGGTCTTGTCGCAGCCGAACAGTGATGACGAGGATTTTGGTATTTTGGTAATTGAAAGCGTTAAATTGTTTTTTTCTAGGGTCAATCTCGGATTCTGACGTCTACCGGTCGCGCACACACTCGATACGGGCCAGGCTTTCGGCCGGAAGTGATGACGAGGGCCCAGGATGACCAAATTGGCGTATCGACGGTAAATTTTATATTTCGAAAAGGCTGCTGATCATTAATGAAACTGCAAAATGATCATTTAATTTTCAGAAAGCGCGGTGGCGACTGGAAGAAGGTGGGAGCTGCTGAAATCAAGAAAGAAGCAGCGGCTGATGAGGATGAGCTGGAAGTCAACGTCAAGGAGGAACTGTCCGGGGCGGCTGGTCACGTTATTACAACGGTATGACTCTTTTTCGAAACGTAGCTTTTGCTTTTAGACATATGACGTGAAATGGACCGTCATGCACTTTGAGCACTTGCCCTCGTGGCTTCAGGATAACGAGTTTTTGCGGTAAGCCGACTTGCAAGGTCTTTTATCCAAATGTTATCTAGACACGGTCATCGTCCACCACTGCCATCGTTTGCCGAGTGTTTCAAGAGCATCTGGAGTCTGCACACCGAGACCGGCAACATTTGGACCCATTTGCTAGGTGAAGAATTTTTTGAGGAGCTTGGTTATCGCGGAGCGCGGAATAATATAACTGTTTCCAGGATGCGTCGCCTTCTTCCTGCTCGCCGTCTGGTTCCTGACGCGCCCAGAAAATCACATTCAGCTCCAGGTTTTTTCAAGTTACGAAATGCTTATTTTGTTTTTAGGAAAAGGTCGTGTTCTCGTTCTTCTTCGTGGGCGCCATCCTGTGTCTCGGCCTCTCCTTCGCCTTCCACACGCTGTCCTGCCATTCCGTTGGCGTTGTGAAAATATTTTGCAAGTGAGGATTATAGTTTCTTAACCGTAGCTTCTTAAATTGCTGAAAATACCGACTTTTCTAGTCCACGTGTTATAGTTACAGTTTTCGATCATTATCCTGTCTTTTTCAGGCTTGACTACATGGGTATCTCGCTGCTCATCATCGGGTCGTTCATCCCCTGGATATACTACGGGTTCTACTGTCGACGGGAGCCACAAATTGCGTATATAGGTGCGGGAATTTCGTTAAGCTTTGAAGTATCCCTTTTTAGCACTGGTCTGCATTCTCGGCGCGGCCGCGATCACGGTTTCGATGTGGAACAAATTCTCCGAGGGTCGCTTCCGGCAGCTGCGAGCTGGCGTGTTCGTGGCCATGGGATGCTCCGGTAATTTGTTCGATCTAAAAATTTTGCCTGAAATTCTGAAGCTAACTTGGTTTTTCAAAAATTGTACCAAAAATTCTAAATCGTCAAAAACCTTTGTTTCAGGTGTCGTGCCCACGGTGCACTACATCATCACGGACGGCGTACATTCACTGTTCAACGAGAACTCGTTCCACTGGCTGCTGCTGATGGCGGCCCTGTACCTGATCGGGGCCGGGCTGTACGCCACGCGCACCCCGAGCGTTTCTTCCCGGAAAATGTGATATTTGGGTGCGTTTCTATTTTTATGGTCTCAAAAGATTTTTTAGTTCCAGTCCCACCAGCTGTTCCACACTTGCGTCGTGATTGCGGCCTTCGTTCACTACTACGGGATATATGAGGTTTGTTTGCTTTTTTAAGACAAAATTTTGTTTCTAAGAGGATGAGGAAGCGGGTATAGACTATTTTTGGTTATTCTGAAACTTAAAAACTGCATTTTTTATGAATCAAAAAATTGTACGCATTTTTCGAAGTTTTCTAAACAATTTTCCGCTTGCATAAGCAAAGTTTAAAGAAAGATGCAATAAAAATTCCTGTGGCATTGCTAGGCATGGCTTCATTTCTAGAAAAAATTTGCCAGTCTCTGGATATTGCACAACCTCCCAAAATCTATCTACTTTCAGATGGCGCTGGCTCGGCTGAATCAGAAGTGCCCCGCCGAACTCGACGCCACCGACGCCAACCCCTTCATCCACCCCGAGCTGTAGATAGATGACGCCCGCCGGTACAACTTCTGCACCGTTCGAAGTACAACCCTTTCGCCCCCTGAGCTTTTCTCGTGTTCGTTTTCATATCTAATTTTTTTGCAAATTCTTGAACTGTGATATTATCATCCCGCATTTTTATGCATTGTGTAGCGGGATAAACGTGTCGGATTTACTCGCCTGGCTTTGGCAAAATCAACTGCAATTCCGGTAGCAAAAGAATTTTTCTCGTCGATAGTAGGTGTGGTCCGATAACCATTCAGCGTCATGCGCAAAAGTCAATCAATTTTAGGCGCTATTGCGGTGGCACGAAGCCAATGCTCAATTCAAAAACCTAGTTTACCCCGTGCGTACCCAAATCTAAAATGAAATGTAGTTTTTGTCCTGGAAAACAGAACTTTCGCGATTCAGGCTGATGTTTTTCGTAATCAGCGCAAAAAACTACTCCTGAAAGATTCGGTTTGGTCCGATATAAGTGGGGCCAGCAAATCGCAATAGCGCCGAATAAAATAACCTTTTTTAGAAATTACCTACGCTAGTTCTTGCTTTTTGAACGGAGCAGAATGAGATCGGGGTTAGCGGCCGTATTCTTTCTATGGCCGCCTTCCTTCTTTTTCTTTTGTAAATCTAACTGTAAGGTAATTGTGACAAAATAAACTTACTTTAAACTCTAAAACAGTTTTTTTCATGCGAAATTTTGCCTGTTTGTCCCCTTCCCCTACGTCTTTTCGCCCCGGACAGGTCGGGCGCCCTTTCGAAAATTCCCGATCCGCGAGCCTTTTTGGTCGTCGAATTTCTTTGTAATTAAAAAAAGTACATAATATTTTAGCGAGTAAATAATAAAATATGACGAATATTACTTTTTACGGGGTTTTGTAGCTTCTGCCCGGTTTCTGGTCTCAAAACAAGCCAGTTTTCTATATCAATTGTTAGCAAGTTTCGTTTCGTTTTTCTGCACAAAATCTTTATCTTAAGATTTTTATGTGTTTTAGCTTCCCGCCTTCACTTGATTGACACTCTTTTACTTTAGTAAAATTTTCTAAATTCAAAGTGTAATTCGCATCAAAATCTCAGTCTGAGTTCCCGTGCACTTGGTTCTGCTTTACTTCCCATTAAGACCTTTCCTTATTCTATATTTCACGTTTCTAACGTTCTAAAATGATAGTATTTTCAGTTATGCTACGAACTAGCGGGTACCCGGACGAATATGGCGACATCACCGCCGCCATCGCACCCGTCGTCGCCCAACTCGACCAAATCAGGGAAACGGCCGACTTTTCGCGCCGACTCACGCAAAATGGTAACTTATTCACCTCCTATAAACCCCCAAATTTAGAGCTCCTTACGGTGTCTGGCCTCGGCGAGCGCTACTACACGAAGGGTCGCGAATTCGAGCTCATTCGCACCCTGCCGATACCACAAGAGCTTCACACACAGCAACTACGTGAGATAGCTTCTGGTTTTCTAGAATTTGTCTTTTAGAGACACGAGCCCGATGCGAATTGGGGCTGTTCCCCGAGATTGGCCGTGCCTGGGTGGCCATTGATTGCGATATTTATATGTGGAACTATGAGACAAAGTATGGGGATTTTTTTCCAGGCAAAGTAAAGCTCTTTTTAGTGATGATCTCGCCTATTTCGACCAAATCCAGAACACCGTCGTCAAGCTGGCGCTGGCGCGTCCGAAGCCAGGTGTTTTTCAGGTATGGCTTTGAACGTTTTTAACGTTAATCTAAAGTTTTAGGGCCACATCAATTACATGCTGATCGTGGCGACGGTCGTCGACATCTCGCTGTTTGCCGTCAGCTCGAACGGGCATGAAGTCTGCGTCACGCCGGATGCCATCTACAAGGTATAATCTGCAAACAAAATGTACGCTTTTATATTCCAGGTTGATCTCGAAAATTCCATCGTCAACGATATTGTCGCCACCGACAATGGGCGTATCTTTTTCGTGGCGGACGATGCGCTCTTCGAGCTCGAATACACGGTAAAGCCGCGTCAAGTTAACTATTAATTTTTGTTCAGGATAGCGCGTGGTTCGGCAAGAACTGCAAGAAGATCAACCGGTCCACAAATCTCCTCCAGAGCTTCATCCCATTCCTGCAGCCCGTTGCTGGTTTGTCAATTGCTGCTACTCATTTAATATCCTTTTCTTTCAGAGGAGATCCTCCAAGTGTGCATCGACCGCTCTCGCAACATCCTCTACACGCTGTCGGTGAAGGGTTCGATCAACGTCTACGATCTGGGCTTCAACGAGAAGACGGGTGCGACGATGGCCGCCGAGCATATTAAAGTAAAATTTTTTGCAAGCAGTCTACCTGATTTTAGCACGTCGCCTCGCAACTCACCAAAGGACAGCACGACCCAGCCTCTTCAGCCCGATCATCTCCATTTCGGTCATCCCGGCCGAGGGCTCGCATTATTTGCATTTGGTGAGCCGAGTTTGCTTTTATTGTTTTTAGGTGCTTATGGACTTTCCGATGTGGTCTAGCTCATTCTACAAAGCTTAAAATGCTGAATCAGCTCCTGCTCAAGCTTGAATATCGGGGGTTTTGGACAAATTGGACTTGCTTAGAATGTATTGAATGAGCGATATCACCTCGCGAAACCCCATTAGCTTTGAAAAACTGTTCGAAATTTTATAAGGAAATCTATTTACAAAACTTATTTAGGTCGGCGTGACGACGAAGGGCGTTCGGCTCTATTTCTCGGTGCTCCCTCGTCAAGCCCAGCCCATTGGCGGCCAATATGTGCAGCAATCGGTAGAAAGCCTTGTCAATGTTGTATTTCCTTTTTTTTAGGTGATGTCCCAAGCGGAGTCGAGGCCGCACACCTTCCGGCTGTGCCACGTTCGATTCGCGCCCGGTCTCTGCCCCCTCACGTCAATGCGCGACAGCAAGGAAGGCGTCTATTTGGGAAAGATCACAAGTTGTTGGTTTTTGTCGCTATTTTTGTGAAAATAATTTTGTATTTTTCTAAACAATTTTTTTCAGCCACTTCGGTCATTTGCGGGAACCCTGAGGGCCGCTTCACCGTCTACGCCATGTCCGACCTCTACCACCCTCTCGGCGTTAATCACTTTGTGGAAACTATTGTGAGTAGTTTTTTTATAACCGGAAATAGACTTTTTAGACGGAACTCCCGGTGAACGGACCGGTCTGGGCCATCCACCTCCATCAGCAGTCCATGTGCCCCACGAAACGGGACCACAACGACATGCTCCCCGCCCCGGAAGTCCACCCATTCTACCGGATTCACTCGACGGCGCCCGAGATCTTGCTGCTGTTCACCAGCGAGGTAAAAGGCAAACATGAGAGATTTGTCGTTTACAATACAATCAAACTCTATTTTTCGCGAAGAAACGTCCGATTTTGGAAAGGAAATTTACATTTTAGGCGTTTTTCGACGCTCTATAAATTTATTTTCACTTGAGATATAGCTTCAGCTTGAAATTTTTTACATGCGTGTTGTTTCAGGGCCTTCACATGTACCAGCATCGCACACCGACCATCCTACTGCGAGAGGCCCTGTGCGATCGGGTATTAAAATGCTAAAAATTCGACAATTTTTGATTTTAGGGCACCGAAGCCACCGAAATCGACCGACTCTGGAAGACTGTGGGCGACATCAACTCGTTGGTGCTGCTCCTCTCGTTGCTCTCGTCGGAGAAGCCGATTGATCAGGCGCAACAGGATAAGGTGGATTCAATTCTGGCATTATGAATCCATTCTTTAGGTCATGCGCTTGTTCCACTCGCAAAAAGACCAGCCGGAGATGGTCGACTACGATCAGGGCGTGTCGCGCGTCTGGAACGAGGCCAACGACTCGTTCAGGGACTGGACCAATCGGATGCCATGTGAGTTTGCGGGTTTTTCGAAAAAATTTCCAAGTTTCCGAACAAAAATGTGTACGATATTTTTAGCCCCTCTGCGCTCGTCAACGCCGTTCGTCGACAAGCGCATCAGCAACAGCTCGTTCAACGGCATGAGCCCCGGCGGCCAGGACTACTCATTCGTCCAAGGCTCCTCTACCCAGCAATTCCGTGCCTCGAAACGCCACGATGCCCTCTACGCCTATTTTGCTCGCCTGGTCGTGCCGCTGTGGAATCAACCCCTTGTGCAAAAGGTTGAGGATGCGGTAAGCAATTTCAGAATGGTGAAGACTTAGGTAGTTTTGAGAAAATTGAAGGTTTTTGAGAATTCGATGTTTTTTTCAGTTGTTTCCATTGGTTTCGGCGACGACGCTCAATTGGATGTCCCACCAGCTGCGGCTCTTCCGCATGGCCATAAACGACAACAACCTGATCGCCCAGCCGACCCCCGCCGTCGACCACAACAACATGAACGCCAAATTCCAAGGTAAAATTGATAAGTTTTCTAATGTCGAGACCCATATGAACTGAAATTGCTAAATCGAAATGTCGATATATACAATTTTTCCACGATCCCCAAAACGCAATGTCGAAATCTTAGACTTTTCGAAGTTTCGACACAGTGAATTGAAATGCTGAATCCATGCATAACTCTTGTCATTTTAGAAAAACTTTTTTCAGCCACATTTATTAGGAGGAGCTTTTCTGCTAGCTAGCTATCTTTTCTTTTAGCCGAGGCGTTCGCCCGTGAACATGCGTCTCTGGTGTCCCTCGCCGAGCTCGTCGACCGCACCCTTGAGGCCCTGGCACTTTGGGCCGAAGCCGTCTCCCACGAGCTCCCAGCCGTCTCTGCCAGTCTTGATGCCCAGGTAACGATTTTTTCGGTTTTTGAAAAACTCGGTTTTCTAGGCCATTACACAACTCTCTGGCCGTCGCCTCTCCGACCTGGTCACCAACGACGCCCACCTCAACCAGTACATCATCCGCGGCCTCATACGCTTCTTCCTGAACGACGAGGCCGGCGCGGGCATACTGTCGGAGCGGCTGCGCAATGTTTGCCCGACGTTGTACAGGTAGAAATTTACGACCTGCGCGGAAATCTGTTTTTTTTTCTAGCAAAGAGGATGCCCTGCTGACGAACGCCGTAGAACTGCTCGACCGTGCTAGACGATCGGGCCCAAGCCCGCAAACACGCAAACTCGTTGACCAAGCCATTGAGTACATGAAGCAGTCCATCTCCAAGGTGCCACTTCCCAGCGTCGCCGTCGAGTTGATGGAATGTGGGTTTTTAGATAGTTTCGGATTTTATTTTTGTGGGCACTAGGGCAGATTGAGCTCAAAATCGGCAAAAATATATGGCGGGTGATGCTCACCGTGTCCGGATTGCTAAAATCATTTATGTTCGTCGAATTTTGAGGCGAGGCCGTGTCTCCTAGGATTTTTTAATCTATTAGCGCAATTCCAGTGAAAGCTTACGATTCGTTGGTCGAGCTGGCGATCAGACGCGCCGAGTGTGACGACACGTCGAAGCTGGCCGTCGAGGCTTTCCGGAACAACATCGCCCGCACCGAGGTCAACAAGAAGATGGCGGACGCCGTCAATAGAAGGGAAGACGCCTACCGTATCATCACGCGCGCTCTTGAAGAAGTCGGCGGCACGGCGGACACGGTTGGTTTTGTTAGGTTTTTAGGGAAGCTATGATTTTGTTTTAGGTGACGGCGCGTGATCAAATCAAGCAAGCCGTCTTGGCCAGCGACGACGAGCTCGCCCACGCCACGCTGTTCCGGTGGATGATGCACAACGGCGAGACCGACAAAATTCTACAGGTATTATAAAGTTTTTGAAATAATATTTTCTCGTTTAGTCCAATTCGCGGTACATTGAGGGTTTCTTGAGTCACGAGATGGCTCGTGGGGGCAGCTACAAATACATCGACTTGTTGTGGAAGTGAGCTTTGTTCTTCTCTTAAAAACTTGTTTGCGCAGAACGTATTTATCGTGATTTGCAGGTACTTTGAGAAAACTGGCTCGTACGACAAGGCTGCGACGTTGTTGCGAAGACTGGCCGAGGACAATACATTGTAAAATTCATATTTCTTGTCAAAATTTGCTTTTTAGCCCCGACATCACCCTGGAGCAGCGGATCGCCCACCTGTCGCACGCCATCATCTGCGCCGCTTCTGCGAGCGACCCGAAGATCCGCCAGGGCATCCAGGAGTTGCGCGACAAGCTCGACGTGGCCAACGTGCAGCTCAGCGCCAAGTGAATTTTTTTTAAATGCAGATAACAAATAAAATTTTCACGTTTGATTTAATAAACGAAAATTTTTAGACAAGTCTTGGCGCGTGTCAACACCCCGGAGTACCGCAAGATTGCCGCCGAGCTCGATCGTCAGCTGTTTTTGCTACAGGTATTCGAGTTTTTCTAATTGTTATCTTTATTGTTACTTTTAGGACATTTGCGAGCGCTACATCCAGCCCTACGGCCTGCACCGCGTGATGCTGGCCGCATTCTCCTGCGCCAACCACTACAAGGAGGACGACATTCAGGCCCTGTGGATCGAGATTTTGGAGCAGGGTTGGTGATTTTGATAATTTTAAAATTCAAATAATGTAGCCCGTTTTGTTATGGCATTTAAAACATTTCTTTTTAGAAATGGAAGGCTCCCCTGATTTCGGCATGGAAAATGTGATCAACTGTCTTGTGGAGCTCTCCCAGCTCTACCAATCGTCAAACTATTTCCCTACAGGTGAGCAGTTCTCTCTCTCGCTGTCTCTATCTCTCTCTCTCTCTCTCTCTCTCTCTCTCTCTCTCTGTCTCTCTCTGCATCTCCCAAAAAACCAACTCATTTTAGAATTTATCATCACGCAGCTGTTGATCATGGGCCGCGATCGGCGTCTCCCGCCCACCTTTTACACGCGGCTGATGGACAAGATGAAGCTGCAGCTCGACACCTTCCTCCGCTACCTGTGCAATGAATTCAAGTTCGTCTTTTTTTGGAGATTTAAAAACAATTCCTTGCTTGTTCAGCTCCGACCGCATCTGGCGCCACAACGAGATCGCCTTCGGCTGGATTCTGACACTGGCCGAGGCGGTGATGGAGCGCTTCATCGACAACAACGAGGATTACGATGAGGCTCAAAGGTGGGCGTTTTTTCTTTCTCGGAACTCGGCAGGCTATTTTTGATATTTTTATTTTGTTTTATTGATTTTAAATTATTTTAGACTCGCCAACCGGGACGCCTGCTATGACTGCATCCGCGCCCTGTCGATCAACCTGAAGCGGATCGGCGCAGAAAATGGCTTTGTGGGTTTTTTGGAACAATTCTTCGTGCCTGCGGATTTAGTGAAAAGTTGAGAAGTTTTCATTAAAAAACACAAAATTGTCGATTTTTCTGATAAAATGCTGATCTACGACCAAACTTCCAATTCAATCTTTTTTGCAGGAAGCCGCCATCGAGCGGCTGGACGTGCTCAAATCGCGTCTACACCACGGCGTCGACGCCGACAATCAGAGCATCTGCTAGACCTAGCACTACGTTTTGTTGTGATACGTCCGTGTTTTGGATTATTACGTTCTCTTCACCGGTATGCCCCAACCGTTCCATCGCCCTCACCACTTCCGCCCTCATCATCTGAATCGTTTGTCTTTCATCTGCCCACACACCCATCCTGCCTGCGCCTGAATCACCCTCTATCGCTGTTGTTGTTGTTTTTGTTATCCACTCCGGCTAGGGTATCTCGCATATCGTAAGGACCGCTGAATGCTAACGGTTATGGGTTTTAACATAAATTGCAAAACTTATTTTTTAGACAGATCTCGAATCAGCCATTTTCCGAAATTTCGGCATTCATAACAAAAAAAAAACTATCGTAACTTTTGACTCTGAAAAAAAAAAATCGTAACTGCGCTTCGAGTGACCTGAAGTGGCTGTGCCTCGCTGGGATTGCTGCCGAAGACGGAGCGATCACTGGCCAGCTGCAACTATACAGCACCGAGCGTCGCGTATCGCAGCCGATCGATGGACATGCTGCATGCTTCCTGCAATTCAAGGTCGAAGGCAACCCGCATCCAAGCAATCTCTTCTGCTTCTCTTCGCGCAATGAAGCGGGCGGCAAGGCGCATATCATCGAAGTGGGCAGGGGTGTAGCCAGAAAAAAATTTCGGGGGGCCCCGAAAAATTTTTTTCGAAAAACTCAAAAGATTAAGGAGAAAACAGCGCCGCAGACGAAAAATTTAGGTAAAAGAGGCTATATAGCTCTACAAATAGCAGTAAAAACGTGAAAAATAGCGCCGCAGGCAGCAAAATTTTTGAGAAAATCAAAATCATAAGGGTCCCCCCTTATGAAATTTTCGGGCCCCGGCCGATTTCGGGGGGGCACCGGGACCAGGGGGCCCACCTTACGCTACGTCCCTAAGGAAACCAGGCGTTTGCCAAGAAGCAGACCGATGTCCCTTACAACGCTGATGCGGCCGCTGATTTTCCCGTCAGTCTCCTGGTCAGTTGTCTATTTTCTATGCTTTATTTCTTGTATTTAGGGAAACGGCGCACATGGCATTCTCTACATGGTCACCAAGCACGGCTTCATGCACCTATTTGACGCGGAGACTGGTCTGCGGATCTATTCAAACCGCATCTCGACGGAGACAATCTTCGTAACCTGCGAATATTCTCAAACGAAGGGCATCATGGGCGTCAACAGGAAGGGACAGGTATGTAATTGACTTATATATCCATCTATCTCTTTTCTGTAGGTGCTTGCCGTGTCGATTGACGAGAACAACTTGGTCCCTTACCTGACGCAGCAGATGTCGAACCCCGACATGGCCTTGAAGCTCGCTGTTCGGTACAGGCTGCTTTCCGCTTTGAAAAAAAAATATTTTAGATGTGATTTGGCCGGTGCTGATGAGCTCTTCGTCCGGAAGTTCAACATGCTCTTCGGCAATGGAAATTCTTCGGAAGCAGCGAAGATTGCCGCGACTGCACCGCAAGGAATTCTGCGAACCCCTGCGACGATCCAGCGTTTCCAACAGGTAATTCAGGAATGTCTTTTCTACGATATTTCGGATTTTGTCATGTTTGTATATACATACATCATCGATTCAATTCGCATTCTTTAGATCGCTGCCCCTCCAGGGCAACAAGCGCCGCTTCTCCAGTACTTCAGTATCCTCCGCGAACAAGGCAAGCTGAACAAGTATGAGACGCTGGAACTGTGCCGCCCGGTGGTTGCGCAGGGCAAGAAGGAATTGCTGCAAAAATGGCTTCAGCTCTGTATTTCTCAGCGTTCATAGTACTTCTTTCTAGGCACAAAAGCTCGAGTGCTCGGAGGAGCTAGGAGATCTCGTGAAGCCGTACGATGTGACCCTTGCTCTATCCATCTACCTGAGGGGAAACATCCCGAATAAGGCTGTGCAATGTTTTGCGGAAACTGGACCATTCGACAAGATCATCCAGTACTCCAACAGAGTTGGATTCGTTCCCGACTATCTCCTGCAACTGCGACAGGTGCGCTGATTGGACGTGTCCCTAACAGAATTCTAGGTGCTCCGATCCAATCCCGAGCAGGCCACCTCCTTCGCCAAGATGCTCGTCACGGAATCGAACAATGGAGAACCCTTGGCGGAAGTTCACCAAATTGTCGACTGTTTCATGGAAGTCCAAGCGATTGCGCAGAACCATGCACTGCGTTCCTTCTCGAGGTACATTTTTGGTCAAAAATTTGCAACGATTTGGCCTAGGCTCTGAAAGGCGACAAAGAAAGTGAGGGAAATCTTCAAACCCGCTTGTTGAAAATGAACCTCATCCACTCTCCGATGGTCGCCGATGCAATTCTGGCGAATCAGGCAAATTTTCTCTCCAACATCCTATGGTCTTTTTAGATGTTCCACCACTACGATCGCGCTTCTATCGGGCAGCTTTGCGAGAAGGCTGGCCTGCTGCAACGCGCCCTGGAGCACTTCGCCGACATCTACGACATCAAGCGCACATTCGTCCATACACATTTGCTCAACCCTGATGTAATTTGCAAGCTAATCAGCTAATTCTGATTTTTATAGTGGTTGATCAACTACTTCGGCTCATTGTCGGTCGAAGATTCGCTGGAATGTCTGAAGGCCATGCTCTCCACGAATATCCGTCAAAACCTCCAGATTGTCGTCAAGATCGCTTCCAAATATAACGAGCAACTTGGCACGGCTGCTCTCATTGATCTCTTCGAATCTTTCAAGACCTACGAAGGTAATAATTGGCTACTTAATATGATGCGACGACGAGCTGATCAAGGTGTGCAACGAGAACTCGCTGTTCAAGAACCTTGCGCGGTAAGCGTACATTCACATTGCTAAACGATTACTTTTAGTTATTTGGTGAGGCGACGAGACTTCGGGCTTTGGGAAATCGTCCTCGGCGGGCAAAATGAGTACAAGAGGGCTCTGATTGATCAGGTATGCATAATGCGATGGTATGAATTTTTATTTTCAGGTGGTACAAACTGCGCTGGCGGAGACGCAGGATCGTGAGGAAGTCTCCACCACCGTCAAGCATTTATGGCAGCAGATCTGCCGAATGAATTGATCAAACTACTGGAGAAGATCGTTCTGGACGGCTCTACCGGCTCTACTTTCTCGGAGCACCGCAATCTCCAGAACTTGCTGATATTGACCGCAATCAAGGTCTGCTTAACCCGGTCCTAAAGATTGTATCTTTTGCAGGCCGACCAATCTCGAGTGATGAAATATATCCAAAAATTGGATAATTATGACGCCCCCGATATCGCCAATATTGCGATCTCGAGTGAACTGTATGAAGAAGCATTCCCCATCTTCAAGAAGCTTGACGTCAACAGTTCGGCCGTGAATGTAATTTTTTTTTATTCAGATCAGAGCCTTTTTGTTTAGGTGCTGATCGAAAACCTCGGTAATCTGGACCGTGCCTATGAATTTGCCGAGAATTGCAACCAATCCGACGTTTGGGCAGGCCTGGCCAACCCGACGGAAACGTGGCGCGAGCAGACGTTCAAGGAAATTATTGCCAAGGTGGCAAACGTCGAAATCTACTACAAGGCGATGCAATTCTACATCGATTACAGGCCGCTGCTCCTCAATGATCTCCTGAACGCGCTGTCACTACGGCTTGACCTCTCGAGGATCGTTCAGTTCTTCAAGAAGCTCGATCACCTTCAATTTGTGCGCCTCTACTTGAAGCATGCCCAAGCGCAGAACAACAACAATTCTCTCAATGAGGCGCTGAATGCGATGTACATCGAGGAAGAGGATGCTTCCTCTCTCAGGGCTTCCATCGACGCTCACAACAACTTCGACAATATTGCTTTGGCCCAACGCTTGGAGAACCATCATTTGGTCGAGTTCCGTCGCATCTCTGCCTACCTGTTCAAGGGAAATAACCGCTGGAAGCAGAGCATTGCTCTATGCAAAAAGGACAAGCTCTACAAGGATGCCATCGAATACGCTGCCGAGTCTCAAAGAGATTGCTGAAGATTTGATTAGCTTTTTCCTGGAAGAGAGGTAAACTCCCGATTTTCGATATAATTTCTAATTTCCTTTTTAGACTTTACAACTACTTCTCGGCGACCCTGTACTATTGCTACGATCTCGTCCACCCCGACGTCATCCTCGAAGAAGCCTGTAAGCACAAGATCATGGACTTTGCAATGCCCTACATGATTCAAGTGATGCGCGAGATGACGACACGCCTTGGAACCTTGGAGAAGCAATTGAACGAGCGCAACGAAGAATCAAAGGAGCAGGCCCAAAGCGGGGGCATGAGTCAGTTTTTTTTTGTTTTGTGGCTAGGCTTTACTTTGGCCCCCGGCCGGAAGTTCACAAAATTTCTCGGGATTTCCGCTATTTTGTCGGGATTTTGACTACGCCATTCGACAGAGCTTCAAAAAAATATACTATCAGTTTTAATTATAGCGCAAAATAATGTGATATAAAGAAGTTCTAGCGAAAAACTTTTGGGAACTTCCGGCTGGCGGGAGGGTATAGTAAAGTCTATTAGCCCTTTTATTTTCCACCTCACAACTAACTTATTATTTTTTTCAGTGGATCAGCAGCCCCTGATGCTGACATATGGTCCGATGGGCGGGATGCCGCAACAGATGCCCGGCTTTGCTGGAGGTGCCCCTGTGATGCCACCGTACGGCGGTCAGCAGGCCTATCCCGGTGCTGTCCCACCGCAGGGCTACAATCAGAACAACAATTGGCTATTTATCCCTTTTTTGTGTCTAACATATTCCATCAGCGTCCCGATGTCCCTTACATGATCTAACACCACAATTGGTCATTGTTTCTTTTTGTCGTAAGTTGTGACATTGTATCTCATTTGTTCATATGGGTCTCAATAAATTTGTTCTAGCCACATTAGTGAAAGAGAAATGCAAGAAAGTTGTTGCTATTGGGCGCTATTTCGGAATAGGGGACCCACTTGGATTTTATCAAATCTAGGGTTTGCGACATGTTTTCTTGGATAGTTTTGCGTGCTGGTTGCGAAAAACACCATACCAACTTGTAAAACCCTAGCCTTCGACATAAAAAATTATCTAAGTCTAATGAACTGCTAGGGAATCTAAGTGTGCGTGCCTGACTTTTGGCCACAATACACTGATAGCTCCGTTTTGCAACCTCTAAACTTTATAAGCCAACTAAGACCGACTGATGAACTAGCTTGATTGAGACCAAATCTCGGTCATCCAGACGAACCCACCTCGCGTAGAGTCTACTTGTAAGCTAAGCCCTATATGGGCGACTTTTCCAAGCTCCCGTGTAACGTAAGGGGGATCCTAGGCTATTTTTTTACGGAAGCTTCAGCTTAGCGTATGTGGGCGTTGCCATAAAGCCTAGACTCAAGCCAAAAACATAATCACCCAAGGGAATTGCCTCGCAAATGTACTTTTGAAGCCAAGTCCGCCCGCCCTATGTACCATAGCGATCCTATAAAGATCAAATATTATGGTGAAAATGTAGGTTTTACGGGTTGGGGTACCGTTTTTCGGAACGACCGTGCAAAATTACCCCAGCAAAAGTGGTTTTTAGAATGAACAAAGTGGGTCCCCTATTCCGCAAAAAGCGCCGCAAAAATTAGGTGGGGGAAATCAGGCAAATCACACCCATATTGCGTAAATCAGCATGTAGGGGAAATCAGCAGGTGTAGCAGAGCTGCTTGGACATTTTTTTGTCGTTCTATCTCGCTAGCACTACTTTTGCTAATTCCTCTTTTACAGCATGCAAGATGGCGACGTGGTGGTGCCGTGCCGGGTCGGGGGGCGGCGCCGCGACAACTACCGCAACCTCCGCAACGGGCAGTTTGCCCGCCCCGCCCGGACGGACCCCCCCCCCCCGGCCGCCCCCCCGCCGCCCCCCCCGCCGTGCCCGCCCCCGCCGCCGGCCCTAACCCGCCGCCCGCCCGCCCCTGGGGCGGGCGAGGCCGACGTCCTGCCCGACGGCCTGTGGGAGCAGTGCCGCGCGACCGGACTGCTTCAAGGAACACCGGGCCGGCTCGCATGGTATTTTTATCTTTATTTTACTGAGAAAAACCATTTTCAGGTTTCCCCATGAGCGCCACCGCGCGCTCATGGAGAGGGTGTGCGCAGCCGCCCGGGGTTTTTGAGGTATGACTTTAGTTATTAGACTTTTTTCAGCCTTTCTCAAAAATTCTACTAAAAAAGTAAACACGTCTTTCTTTCGTTTCTTTCCCTCATTCGTTGAAGGTTGTTCGTTATTCCTACGGCAGATCGTTCCCGGGTGCTTGTGGGCAGGGGAATCGCGGCGGGACCCCGGGTTGGGGACGAGATGGGGTTGAAAGGCCGTATCAATTCTATTTTTCAGCTCCTCTCTGGCGTGCCACTGCACGACGGGAAATACGGCCAAGGACAATATACCCACAAGATTTACAACCTACAATCGTAAGTTTCCACTTGCCTATTTTCAGCTTTTTGACCAGACTATGAGACAAAGTAGAAGGCTTTTTCAAAGGAAATATAAAGCTGTTTTTAGTGATGATCTCGTCTATTTCGACCAAATCCAGAACACCGTCGTCAAATTGGCGCTGGCGCGTCCGAAGCCCGGTGTTTTTCAAGTATAGCTTTTCACGTTTTTAACGTTAATATAAAGTTTTTAGGGCCACATCAATTACATGCTGATCGTGGCGACGGTTTTCGACATCTCGCTGTTTGCCGTCAGCTCGAACGGGCATGAAGTCTGCGTCACTCCGGATGCCATCTATAAAGTAACTTTTTGCAAACAAAATGTACGCTTTTCTATTCCAGGTTGATCTCGAAAATTCCATCGTCAACGATATTGTCGCCACCGACAATGGGCGTATCTTTTTCGTGGCCGACGATGCGCTCTTCGAGCTCGAATACACGGTAAAGCCGCGTCAAGTTAACTATTAATTTTTGTTCAGGATAGCGCGTGGTTCGGCAAGAACTGCAAGAAGATCAACCGGTCCACAAATCTCCTCCAGAGCTTCATCCCATTCCTGCAGCCCGTTGCTGGTGTGTCAATTTCCGCACGCGTGTCGCGCGTCTGGAACGAGGCCAACGACTCGTTCAGGGACTGGACCAATCGAATGCCATGTGAGTTTGAGGGTTTTGGACAAAATTTCCAAGTTTCCGAACAAAAATCTGTACCATATTTTTTAGCTCCTCTGCGCTCGTCAACGCCGTTCGTCGACAAGCGCATCAGCAACAGCTCGTTCAACGGCATGAGCCCCGGCGGCCAGGACTACTCATTCGTCCAAGGCTCCTCTACCCAGCAATTCCGTGCCTCGAAACGCCTCGATGCCCTCTACGCCTATTTTGCTCGCCTGGTCGTGCCGCTGTGGAATCAACCCCTTGTGCAAAAGGTTGAGGATGCGGTAAGCAATTTCAGAATGGTGAAGACTTAGGTAGTTTTGAGAAAATTGAAGGTTTTTGAGAATTCGATGTTTTTTTCAGTTGTTTCCATTGGTTTCGGCGACGACGCTCAATTGGATGTCCCACCAGCTGCGGCTCTTCCGCATGGCCATAAACGACAACAACCTGGTCGCCCAGCCGACCCCCGCCGTCGACCACAACAACATGAACGCCAAATTCCAAGGTAAAATTGATAAGTTTTCTATAAGGATGTCGAGACCCATATGAACTGAAATTGCTAAATCGAAATGTCGATATATACAATTTTTCCACGATCCCCAAAACGCAATGTCGAAATCTTAGACTTTTCGAAGTTTCGACACAGTGAATTTTGAAATGCTGAATCCATGCATAACTCTTGTCATTTTTAGAAATAACTTTTTTTCAGCCACATTTATTAGGAGGAGCTTTTTCTGCTAGCTAGCTATCTTTTCTTTTAGCCGAGGCGTTCGCCCGTGAACATGCGTCTCTGGTGTCCCTCGCCGAGCTCGTCGACCGCACCCTCGTTGACCAAGCCATTGAGTACATGAAGCAGTCCATCTCCAAGGTGCCACTTCCCAGCGTCGCCGTCGAGTTGATGGAATGTGGGTTTTTAGATAGTTTCGGATTTTATTTTTGTGGGCACTAGGGCAGATTGAGCTCAAAATCGGCAAAAATATATGGCGGGTGATGCTCACCGTGTCCGTATTGCTAAAATCATTTATGTTCGTCGAATATTGAGACGAGGCCGTGTCTCCTAGGATTTTTCAATCTATTAGCGCAATTCCAGTGAAAGCTTACGATTCGTTGGTCGAGCTGGCGATCAGACGCGCCGAGTGTGACGACACGTCGAAGCTGGCCGTCGAGGCTTTCCGGAACAACATCGCCCGCACCGAGGTCAACAAGAAGATGGCCGACGCCGTCAATAGAAGGGAAGACGCCTACCGTATCATCACGCGCGCTCTTGAAGAAGTCGGCGGCACGGCGGACACGGTTGGTTTTGTTAGGTTTTTAGGGAAGCTATGTTTTTGTTTTAGGTGACGGCGCGTGATCAAATCAAGCAAGCCGTCTTGGCCAGCGACGACGAGCTCGCCCACGCCACGCTGTTCCGGTGGATGTTGCACAACGGCGAGACCGACAAAATTCTACAGGTATTATAAAGTTTTTGAAATAATATTTTCTCGTTTAGTCCAATTCGCGGTACATTGAGGGTTCCTTGAGTCACGAGATGGCTCGTGGGGGCAGCTACAAATACATCGACTTGTTGTGGAAGTGAGCTTTGTTCTTCTCTTAAAAACTTGTTTGCGCAGAACGTATTTATCGTGATTTGCAGGTACTTTGAGAAAACTGGCTCGTACGACAAGGCTGCGACGTTGTTGCGAAGACTGGCCGAGGACAATACATTGTAAAATTCATATTTCTTGCCAAAAATTTGCTTTTTAGCCCCGACATCACCCTGGAGCAGCGGATCGCCCACCTGTCGCACGCCATCATCTGCGCCGCTTCTGCGAGCGACCCGAAGATCCGCCAGGGCATCCAGGAGTTGCGCGACAAGCTCGACGTGGCCAACGTGCAGCTCAGCGCCAAGTGAATTTTTTTTAAATGCAGATAACAAATAAAATTTTCACGTTTGATTTAATAAACGAAAATTTTAGACAAGTCTTGGCGCGTGTCAACACCCGGAGTACCGCAAGATTGCCGCCGAGCTCGATCGTCAGCTGTTTTTGCTACAGGTATTCGAGTTTTTCTAATTGTTATCTTTATTGTTACTTTTAGGACATTTGCGAGCGCTACATCCAGCCCTACGGCCTGCACCGCGTGATGCTGGCCGCATTCTCCTGCGCCAACCACTACAAGGAGGACGACATTCAGGCCCTGTGGATCGAGATTTTGGAGCAGGGTTGGTGATTTTGATAATTTTAAAATTCAAATAATGTAGCCGTTTTGTTATGACATTTAAAACATTTCTTTTTAGAAATGGAAGGCTCCCCTGATTGCGGCATGGAAAATGTGATCAACTGTCTTGTGGAGCTCTCCCAGCTCTACCAATCGTCAAACTATTTCCTACAGGTGAGCAGTTCTCTCTCTCGCTGTCTCTATCTCTCTCTCTCTCTCTCTCTCTCTCTCTCTCTGCTCTTCTCTCTGTCTCTCTCTCTGCATCTCCCAAAAAACCAACTCATTTTAGAATTTATCATCACGCAGCTGTTGATCATGGGCCGCGATCGGCGTCTCCGCCCACCTTTACGCGCGGCTGATGGACAAGATGAAGCTGCAACTCGACACCTTCCTCCGCTACCTGTGCAATGAATTCAAGTTCGTCTTTTTTTGGAGATTTAAAAACAATTCCTTGCTTGTTCAGCTCCGACCGCATCTGGCGCCACAACGAGATCGCCTTCGGCTGGATTCTGACACTGGCCGAGGCGGTGATGGAGCGCTTCATCGACAACAACGAGGATTACGATGAGGCTCAAAGGTGGGCGTTTTTTCTTTCTCGGAACTCGGCAGGCTATTTTTGATATTTTTATTTTGTTTTATTGATTTTAAATTATTTTAGACTCGCCAACCGGGACGCCTGCTATGACTGCATCCGCGCCCTGTCGATCAACCTGAAGCGGATCGGCGCAGAAAATGGCTTTGTGGGTTTTTTTGGAACAATTCTTCGTGCCTGCGGATTTAGTGAAAAGTTGAGAAGTTTTCATTAAAAACACAAAATTGTCGATTTTTCTGATAAAATGCTGATCTACGACCAAACTTCCAATTCAATCTTTTTTGCAGGAAGCCGCCATCGAGCGGCTGGACGTGCTCAAATCGCGTCTACACCACGGCGTCGACGCCGACAATCAGAGCATCTGCTAGACCTAGCACTACGTTTTGTTGTGATACGTCCGTGTTTTGGATTATTACGTTCTCTTCACCGGTATGCCCCAACCGTTCCATCGCCCTCACCACTTCCGCCCTCATCATCTGAATCGTTTGTCTTTCATCTGCCCACACACCCATCCATTAAGAACCTTTTTTTTGTTTTCAATGGTTCCTCCCCCCTTTCTGTGATTTTTTTTCTCATCATGTGATCTTTTTTTACCTCGTTGCGTGTGCAACGGCGCCTTGTGCGCAGAATAAATAAATAAAATAAACTTGAGAAAAATTTCTTTGCTGAATTACAACGATTCTTTCAAAGTTTAAAATTTTTAAACAAAAAGGAAATTGTGATTTGAAATCGAAAAAAACGAGTTTAGTTTAATATCATGATATTAAACTAAACTGATATCAGGTCTTGAAGAAAATTTGTAAAGCTTTTCGTAAGGCGTCAGAAAGGTTTTGAATTCGGCAAGGTGAAAATGGGAAGCCTGTAAACCATCGTTTCCTAGGGTTCTTCGTCCCCCAGCCCTTGACAGCAACATTTGTGCTATTCCGGGAGCATTGAGACCGTTTTTCTGAGCCCAGGACTTGGCGCGTAACCGGGCGGAATCGAATTCTGGACGCCAAATCCTCCAGACTGGACGCCACTCGAGCCACAAAACAATTAAGATGGTCACGCAGCAAGCCGTGTCGGGCGCTAATAACTTGCACCATTTGCCCGCCGCGAGGAATAGGTTGGTTTGTTGGCCGGAACAAAAAAAACGCTCATGCGTTGCCATGTTCGCCCGGGGGCGACTGATTCAATTCGTGTCGTGATCCGGGCATGTGTCTTTGCGCCTAATCGCCGGTTCAACCCCGCCGAGGGTACGTTGGATACAATGTGACCGGTTCACTGCATCGTTGATGGTTTGAGCGTTAGAGTCGGAACGGACGGGGCATGTGCTTCCGTGGCGTGGCGTGACCGTAGCGCCTGGAACCACGATTTTTCGAAGCGGTTTAGCCTTCTTTTGGCTGAAATTCTTCTCGCAATCAGCTTCTTCTCACTCTCACTTTCTCTCTCTCTTTCTCTCTCTCTCTCTCTCTCTCTCTCTCTCTCTGACTTTTCAGCGTTGAATTTCGCTAACTAATTAGTTTTGGTCAATTCTAGAGCAAATGGTGCAAAACAGCATCTACCAGCTGATACTGCAGATCATCTTCTCGATTGTTTTATTTGTTGGTTCCGTGTCCGTGTTGCTATTTCTGACGATACTGATCTGGAGCAAGTTCAGAGAAGTGAGGAAAAAATTGGCTGAAAGACAATAAAACGTTTTTAGACACCATTTTATCAAATTGTTCTTTGCTTAGCCGTTGTCGATTATATTCATATAATCCTGCAATGGGTCCAAATCTATCCGAGTCTATTTGCCGACACCGACAGCATGCCGTTCTATCAGTGGCTGGCCGCTTCATTTATTGGTAGGCAAAGGTCAGAAAATTGGAAAAATGTGAAAATACGATAGTTGTTATCGTAAAGCGTGTAATTTTTTATGACAAGAGAGAAAAATATTAGAACGATCATTTTAAGGCAAAAAACGAATTCCAGGGATCTACGGGCTCGATTCGACGGATCAGGCGCTTTTCAGCCTCGTCACCCTGATCACGCTGAATCGATTTGCTGTTTTTATTGCTCACCGGATGCAAGTGATCTTCACAAAGTAAGCCAAAGCGGAACGGGCGAATCGACATCTAAGCCTAAGCCTAAGCTTTGCTTTAAGGCGTATCATGCCGATCACAATCACGATCTCGCTACTGCTCCTCCCGGCGTTGATTGCGCTTCGGGCCGCTTCCGGCAAGAGCAAGCAGTTCGACCGCACCCAGATGATGTACACGGATTCTGGACCGGCCAATAAGACGCTGAGCAGCTCGGTGACGGAGATTATCCAATACGGGGTGCCCGTTATTAACCTGGTGCTCTACGTGATGATCTACTACACGATTAAGAATCAGAGGTAATGGAGTCGGATAAAAAAACCCAAAAACGAGCAGGGCTCCCCAATTTTGCCTAAGCAAAGCCTGTCTAATAGTATTTATAAAGCATTTTGCAAAATTTTAAACAGATCGGGCTCAAAAAGCGGCAATTTTAAACGTTTAGAAGGTTCAAGTTGAGGTCCGAGTTGAGGAAAAAAATTTAATTTATTGTTTAGGAAAAACACGATGCAGGGCCTAAAAAGTAACGATAGGTCGCTTTTGGTGCAGGCGTTTATCGAATCTCTATTGCTTGAGGTAGGCTTCGATTCGAATTCTGAATATTACGTCTTCTAGGCGATGCGCTGTGCAGATCTGCTCCCACAGTATGATGATGGTTCTCCGGCTGCAATGCTGTTTAATACAATAAGAACAATATCGACAGGTTGGATTTATTTATGTCTCGGCTTCTGTATTTCTCTCTCTCTCTCTCTCTCTCTCTCTGTCTCCTCCCTATATCTCTGATTATAGTGACCAACCACTGCCTCAATTCCATATTTTTCCTCACGACAAACAGCACCGTTCGCTCCGTCCTAATGTCGATGCCATGTTGCAAAAAGTTGAAGAGGTAAGCTAGCAATCTCGAAAGCTTCGTGCATTTCGAGCTCCTTTGAATATGATCTTTCCGAAAAGAATTACTTTCAGATCTCGCTCCAGCTCGCGCCCAATCACATTAATCGTAAAATCTCACGCCAGTGATGAATAAATAGATTTTAATGTCGAATTTGTTTACGTTTACTACATTTCTGGAATTCTAAGCCTAAGCGCACAGTGCACAAAATCTTTCAAAAATTCTTAAGACGTGAACAGAGTAGAAAACGGCAGAACTGAGAAATAACACGGAAAAGACGTACGTTAAAGTACCTTAACTGCCTTTAAAAAGTAAAAAACGGTGACAAAATCTTCGGAAAAACTCCAAACCTTGTTATATGATTTTTTCAAGATTAGGAATCAACAAAAATGACAACTGAATCATGAACTCTTGAAAATTAGGGCTTGCTAAAATAAATTGGGCGATTAACACCATGATTGGAAAGCGCCCGAAAACCACGAAGACTCACTTTTCGTGCCATAACTAACAAACTTTTACCATTTTTTGGATTGTAAGTATGCAAAATCAGCTAACTCCTGCATCTCTGAATTTCCTTAAAACGCTTTAATCTTTAATAACTAAAGAGGCAATACAAAATCCAAAAAATTTCAGATCGACCTTTCTAGTTCAGTATCCGGTTCCCGGAAGCGCAACTCTTTTGAAAACAATGTGTTGCCACGTTCACCCCGGGTGACTGATTCAATTGGCTGCCGAATGCACACACGCGCTTTTGTTAATCACAGTCTCCATGTAATCCCCCGGGGGCCGCGGGGGGAGGTACATTCAGTCTAATGGGCGGTTGATTTTTGGCTACAGGTGACTTTTGGGATGTGATTCTTTGAAAAGCGCGTCTCACCGGATATATAGTCCGGGAGATTCCAGGCATTTCCAGGATATGGCAGTTTCTGGTTCTGCTTGTTTTCAATGTCTACTGGTCGTGGCTTTTTCAGAGCTTTTTTGCAAAGTTTGGCTAAAATTTAGTTTACGCATAAAGCTAAGCCTAAGCCTAGCTCTGATCGGAAGCCTAAAGCTAAACACAAACTCACGCGCCTGGCTTAGACTTCGGCTTGCGTTCGGCTTAGGCTTAGGTTTAGGCTTAGGCTTAGGCTACACCTGGGCTTAGGCTTGGGCTAAGCTTAGCTCCAGGGATGAACTCGATACATGAGTATTTTTTTGCTCTGCAGTTTTTCTTCCCGATTTTTAAAGCTTTTTCTGTATAAATTTTTTATAATCCATTAAATTAGATTCGCCAGAATGGTCCAAAACAGCATCTACCAGCTGATAATCCAAATCATCTTCTCTATCGTCTTAACGATCGGTTCCGTCTCGGTGATATTATTCCTGACGATACTTATTTATGGCTGGCACAAGTTTCGAGACGTAGGGAAAATACTAAAAATTTTTAACATTATCATTTTTAGACACCCTTTTATCAAATAGTGCTAGCTTTGGCGATTGTCGATTGTATTCATATAATCCTGCAATGGGTCCAGATTTATCCGAGTCTATTTGCCAACACCGACAGCATGCCGTTCTATCAATGGCTGGAGAATTCTATCATCGGTCAGAAAAGTCTCTCTCTCTCTTTCTCTCGCTCTCTCTCTCTCTCCCTCTCTCTCTGTCGCTCTCTCTATCTCTCTCGCGCGTTTTCTCTAGCCCCCTTTCAAGATTCTAGTCTATTTTTCCTTTTATTTTTCCAAAAAAATAGCCCGAATGCGGGCGGTTATGAATGGGCGATAGTTTATTTGGGTCCCTCGGGACTGATTTTCATGCAAAAGTTGCACATATTATTTTGCTCAATATTCTTTGGAGGGAACGGAATAAAGTCACCTTTTAAGAGGCATAGAGAAAACTTAGAAGGTATTAGTTTTGCCTACGAGTCAGAGCCAAAGCCTACGCGAATTCTTCACAAATTTCAGAATAAAAAAAAATTCCAGGTGACTACGGCTTGGACTCGACCGATCAGGCGCTATTCCTGCTCGTCACTCTCATCACCCTAAATCGTTTCGCGGTTTTCGTTGCTCGAAGACTACAATGCATCTTCACAAAGTAAGGAGGATCTTGGAATTTGTAGTCTGTAGTTTGTACCACAAAGAGACGGGGAAGCCAGAAAATTGCTTTTGTTGTGGACTAGCTATCGTGTTTACGCGTCACAGAAGAGAAAAAACATAAGTGAAACGTAAAAGCCGATTTACAGCCCTAGGGGACGTGTACGAGCGCTTACACGCGCATTCCTAGGTCTTGAGAGTACTTGTCGAGACCCTGTCGCGCTAGGAGGGCGAAACTTGCGCTTTTCTGAGCCTTTAAGGTAAAGAGCGGCGGAAGATAAAAGTCAGAAAAATGTTTGGAACAAAAAATCTGATAACTGGGAGCTAGGTAAGCCGCAACTTTCCAGACGTGCGATGCCAATCACGATCGCCTGCACCCTACTTGCGCTCCCCGGCATTATGCTGCTGCGAGCGAGCGCGGGGTACAGCAAGCAGTTCGACCATACCCAGATGATGTACACTAACTCGGCGGCTGACTCGGGCTTCATTGTCTTTACTGTTATAATTCTACAATACGGGTTGCCGGTCATTAACCTATTTTTATATGTATGGATCTACTACACGATCAGGAAACAGAGGTATACTCAGCAGCATTAAACGTTTTTGGGGAGTTAAAATTGGAAAGAGGGTAGTTAAGGGCGATTAGATTTGGATAACTTTTCTAGATAACCAAAAGCTAACCAAAATTTATTAAAGCTATTGCTGGAAGCTGCCAAAATTAAAAAACCACATTTTTTCTAGAGAAAACACAAGCCAAGGCCTCAAAAGCAACGATAAGTCGCTGCTCGTCCAAGCATTTATTGAAGCCGCATTGCTTGAGGTAAGTTACAGAATACTATCCTTTGCGCTAAATTTATCGAATATTTTAAAGTAATCAACTATCTTTCACTTCACTATACAAGAGTTATTTGCATATTTAAGGTGATGCGTTGTACCGATTTGCTACCTCAATATAATGACGATTCGCTGGGGGCAATGTTATTCAACACGATTAAGACGGTATCTTCAGGTAGGCTATTCTCTTCGCTCTCTCTCGCTCTCTCTCTCTCTCTCTCTCTCTCTCTTACTCTCTCTCGCTTTCTCTAACTTTTCGCGTTTAGTGACAAATCACTCCCTCAACTCCATATTTTTCCTAACGACGAACAGCACTGTGCAATCGGTGTTGATGTCGATGCCCTGCTTCAAGAGGTTGAAGAAGGTCAAACGGTGAGGCGTAGTTTCTCGCAAATATCGTTCCTTGATGTCTTTAAAATCCGCTAGAACCTTCGTAAGTCCACTTTTCAGAGCCAGCTCCGCTTCCCGGCCCATCACGATCCTCATGAAATATCCGAGCGGCAGCGAATAACTTCGAGCAATTTTTGTTTGGGGCTTCTTGATGGAATTTAACGAGTGTACATACTATAATAAACATAATTTTCCTTTAAAAATTGGTCAGCTGAAAATTTTTGTAGTCACATAAAAATTCAGGGACCTTCGATCACATTTTACCATTCCTGCCAATTTTGAAGCATAGTAAAAACGGGAGCAGATTAAAATGCGAATCTATAAATTTTGATTCAGAACTAAGCACAAGATTTTTTTAAATTTTTTCTCTACCAACCAGGAACTCGTGCTCGCTTCCCGCAGTTGTTTTCGAGTCCTTATTTGTCACTTCTCTGTGCACATCAGACATGTAATGTCTAAAAAGTACAGGGGAATCCTCAAACCACTTTACGTCTATTATAGAGGTAGAGAGAGAGTGAGAGAGAGAGCGAGAAAGAGAGAGAGAGAGTGAGAGTGTGAGAGATGCCATAGAGAGTACGTGCGATTGAGCAAGAGAAGGGTCTAGAAAACACCCTCCAAGCCCCTAAAAATATTCCTAGGGGCCCGGGTTGTTTGGGGGCTGCTGACCATCCGGTAAACAAGGCAAGGGCAAGGTCTCTCTCTCTCTCTCTCTCTCTCTCTCTCGCAAGTCTGCCCCCTCTCCCCAGCCCGCCTCCCTCACCGCCCTCTCGTTTGCTCCCTCTGGAACCTCCCCGCTGTCTCTGGCCTTTTCCAGGCGATGCTGGCCGCAGCGAGAAGATTCCCGAATGTCCTTATGTTTTGTATATAAGCCCGCGCCCCGGGCTGCCGATACCCAGAAATTTGTTCTGAAAACTTGCATACAAGCTATCACAGCTATCACATCGCTACTATCTTACCACTACTAATCACAGCATAAAGGTAGGTCCTTCGGATTTGATTTTTTGAGCGCTCTTTCTTGGCTACCGTATCCCATATTCTTTTGCAAAATATCTGGTTTTTTAAGCTCCTTGTGTAATTAGCGGCTCCCTTTTACTTCCTTGTAGCTTACAACCGATTTCTGCGTTCTATTGGTCATAATTTTTCAAATTTATCGTTTTCCATGGTAACCGTAACCGAGTAGTCTGCAAAATTTTCGCGTTTTGAAGTTTTCTTGGCGATCTAGGTGTGCCACTTTGCTTCCTGGTAGCTTTAAGAGCCATTTTTTGAAAGATTTTTCTTATTCACATTTTTCGTCGAATTTTTCGAGCTACAGTCTTCTCCTTTTGCAAATTTTCATTTTTTGCCTTGCTTTGAGCAATTTCCGGAAAAAAATCAAAATTTTTGAGCTTCTTGAGGTAACAAGAAATATTTTTGGCTTGAATTTCGGCTTCTTTTTTTTGAAATTTTGGGCCTAATGTTGACCATTTTGCGACTAATTATCAAAAAATGAAGCTTTTGGATATTTGAAAATAGCAGAAGTGACGAAAGCTAGGGCTCCCGCATTATCCAGGAATAAATCCGGAATAATGCCCACGCGAGGGTTTGCCACCCGCTAACCTTGTTGAAGGAAAGACTGCACCAAAAGAACGCGCGATCGGCTTATCAGCAGTAGTATAAGATGCATTTCCCGAATAGCCTGGACACTCTTGTTGAATAAGAGTTTATTAGTACACGATAAGAACACGGATACCGGAAGTCTGGATTGGGCGAGCCAAGGGAAAGGTCTGGGCAAAGTGAATGCGGGTAGAGCTCTGGGTAGGTTGGAAACGGGGGCACTCTGGGTAAAAGGAGCTCGCCGGGGTCACCGGTATCGGGGATGCAGGACACATCACACCAACACCGAATCGCCCTACCAGTCATAGAAATGACTGGCAGCATTTCTCCCAGTTTGGGAGAAAATGCAACGACTGGGGAAAATGATCCCCTTTCCCCGGGCCGAGGGCGGCCGCCATACGGTGGCCCGCAGGGGGGCGCGCGCCGGGACCCAGGGAGAATTTGGCCGCCCGCCAAGTCCGCCTAATTAAACCTCGTAAGTCCTGTAGAATCGTAAGATTTCTACAGAACTTTCGACAAGAAGATTTTTTAGCGTTTGAATCTATCGCTACGGTTTTTGAGATCAGTAGTTTTATATTTGCTGGGTTTCTATAAATTTTCGAGTCGAAAAAGTCGATCTGGAGATTTCCTCAATGCTGCTAAATCTCTAAAATTTAAATTCAGATTTGCTCTGCCTCTCTCTTTCACTCTCTCTCACTCTCTCTCGAATTTCACAACCCTCACAAACAAAAGTACATCCCCAGATATACCAACAACAACATCCCCCAGCAGCTTAATCCCTAATTTTCTTTTTTCAGCAAAATGCCGAAAGCGAACGCAATCGGAATTGACTTGGGTACGACGTACTCGTGCGTCGGCATTTTCCAACATGGAAAAGTCGAGATCATCGCCAACGACCAGGGCAACAGGACGACACCTTCATATGTTGCCTTCACGGATACGGAACGGCTGATCGGAGATGCTGCCAAGAATCAGGTCGCCATGAACCCGCACAACACCATCTTTGGTAGGTCTTTCAAAGGGACTGGGAAGTCAAGGGGAAGGGCAGGCTAGCAGAGGTTCTTTGGGAATTTTGGGTACCTAGAAAAACTCGGATCAAATCAATCATCTCCTATTTTCAGACGCGAAACGCCTGATCGGCCGCAAGTTCAACGACACGGCCGTGCAGTCGGACATGAAGCACTGGCCGTTCAAGGTCACCAAGGGCGAGGCCGACAAGCCGAAGCTGAACGTCGAGTTCAAGGGCGAGCAGAAGAGCTTCAGCCCCGAGGAGATCTCGTCGATGGTGCTGACCAAGATGAAGGTAGGTCAAAATCCTAAACCTAAGCTTAATCACCCAGAGGCTTAAGCCGAAGCCTAAGCCTAAGCCCAAGTAAACTTAATTTTTCAGGAAACCGCAGAAGCTTTCCTCGGCCATGCCGTCAAAGATGCGGTCATCACCGTCCCCGCCTACTTCAACGACAGCCAGCGCCAGGCTACTAAAGACGCCGGAGCTATCGCTGGATTGAACGTTCTCCGTATCATTAATGAGCCGACAGCCGCAGCCATTGCCTATGGACTCGACAAGAAGGCCAGCGGAGAACGCAACGTGCTGATTTTCGACCTTGGAGGTATGTTTTTAAGGAGGTTCAATGGCCTGGAAACCGCTAGCCATGGAAAAAGTGGCCTTCCATGGCTCTTTAAAACGGGTTTTCTTCAATTTTTGAACCCAGTGTATTTGCCTTTAAATGGCCATTGAAAAGACAAACTAGCAGAGAATCTTTGTGGCATTCCGACCCTAACCACCATTTTTCAGGCGGTACCTTCGACGTCTCCATCCTCGCCATCGACAACGGCATCTTCGAGGTGAAATCGACGGCTGGAGACACGCATCTTGGTGGAGAGGTACGTGAAATTTGAAGACGGCTTCGAGCAGTGCACCAAAAACTTATTTAGAAACCTTCAGCATTTACCAAATCCCTTAAAATTCTATACCTAACTCCGTATTTTCAGGACTTTGACAACCGGATGGTCAACCACTTTGTCGAGGAGTTCAAGCGCAAGAACAAGAGGGACCTCACTACCAATCCGCGAGCCCTCCGACGTCTCCGAACTGCTTGCGAACGAGCCAAGCGCACGCTGTCCTCATCTACCCAGGCGTCCATCGAGATTGACTCCCTCTACGAGGGCATCGACTTCTACACCAACATCACCAGGGCGCGCTTCGAGGAGCTGTGCGCGGATCTGTTCCGCTCGACGATGGACCCCGTGGAGAAGTCATTGCGTGACGCAAAGATGGACAAGTCGCAGGTAGGAATTAAGTTTCAATCAAATTGGGGCAGTTCAGCGGCTTTAAGGGAAATTCGAATTTAATAAACTTTTTTAGATTCACGAAATCGTCTTGGTCGGAGGTTCCACTCGAATCCCGAAAGTGCAGAAGCTGCTCTCCGATTTCTTTTCCGGGAAGGAGCTGAACAAGTCGATCAACCCAGATGAGGCTGTGGCCTATGGAGCTGCTGTTCAGGTAAGAGATATTGAGAGAGAGAGCGAGAGAAAGAGAGAGCGAGAGAAAGAGAGAGAGCGAGAGAAAGAGAGAGAGATAGAGAGATCCAATAGCTCTACAAAATCAAGTAATATCTGTTCATTTTCAGGCCGCCATCCTGTCCGGCGACAAAGATGAGACCGTCCAGAGCTTGCTGCTCATCGACGTTGCCCCCCTGTCGCTCGGAATCGAGACTGCTGGTGGTGTCATGACACCGCTGATCAAACGAAACGCCACCATCCCCACCAAGGCCACCCAGACGTTCACCACCTATGCCGACAACCAGCCCGGCGTGTTGATTCAGGTATGGATTTTTAGAGATTTTGAAGCTTAAGCTAGCTTGGCTTACATATGAATCTGAGTTATCTCATCTTTTCAGGTCTTCGAAGGCGAGCGCGCCATGACCAAGGACAACAACCACCTCGGCAAGTTCGAGCTGTCCGGCATTCCGCCGGCTCCTCGGGGCGTGCCCCAAATCGAAGTCACCTTCGACATCGATGCGAATGGAATTCTCAACGTCACCGCCGCCGACAAGTCGACCGGCAAGCAGAACAAGATCACGATCACGAACGATAAAGGACGATTGTCAAAGGTGAGTAGCTTAGCTTTCGGCTTAGGCTTATCGTATCGCTTTCTGAATCCAAAAATTAACTATCCAATTTTCAGGAAGAAATCGACCGCCTCGTCCAAGAAGCCGAAAAGTACAAGGACGAGGACGACAAGCAGAAGGAGCGCATCGCCGCCAAGAACAACCTCGAGGCGTACGCCTTCAACTTGAAGCAGACGATCAACGATGATGCGGTAGGTGTTCAAGAATTTTCTAGCTGTCACGTTCCCTTTAAAAATCGAATTCAAAACTTATCCAATTTTTTTCAGACAAAATCCAAGCTCTCCGCCGACGACCTGCAGCAAATCCAGACGAAATGCGAGGAGACGCTCCGCTGGCTCGACTCGAACCAGACGGCCGAGCAACACGAGTTCGAGGAGATGCAGAAGGAGCTCGAGCACGTCGCCAACCCCATCATCTCCAAGATGTACCAGCAGGCTGGTCCTCAGCAAGGAGGTCACCCCGGAGCCGGGCAGAGCTGCGGCCAGCAGGCCCGCCAGGCAGGCCCGACCATTGAGGAGGTAGACTAATTGGGATGCAGCTGATCTCGATACTATTCCTGCCCCTTGTGTGTTTTTTTCTTGACTGCAATGGCCCTTTAAAATCGATTCTCTACTCTAAAAATGTCAGTTTTTATTCTAAAGTCACTCTAAAGCTTGGCCAGTTTCAAAAGTCTATAGGAAACTATTGAAAAAGCTATAAAAAAATTTTCTGGCCAAGCTTCTAGATCCTTAAAATTTTTCTCAGCACATCTATCTTCTGGCTGTTGCAATTTTCATTTTTGAGGCTTTTTGTTCCCTACAGTACCCTCTCTACAGTCCCTTAGGCTCCAAATAACACCCGCCCGCTACCCCAATCTTTTGGCGTTTGTGCTTTCCGTTCTACCCCCCTTTAATGCCGCTTTTTGTGTATTGTAATTTTGTAAAAAACCTAAAAATGTCTGTTTTTACTGGTAGCTATTTCCCTCCCTCCCTGAATCGCATAGCTTATGTACGAGTATGTCCAAAACTTGTCTAAAACTAAAAAAATGTTGCTTATTTTGTTACATTTATTCATGTATTTTTGTGTAGATAATTTGTGTACATAAATGTATTTTATAATGCAGGCTTGTTGATGAAAAAAAATACATACAATGTTATTAGAAAAATCAGAAGAAGAGAATTCTAACTTAAGAATACCAGGTATTCAACGTTGCACATATCGCCTGTCTGTTGCCGGTGCAGAAGCCGTAGTTGCCAGCGTTGCGATTCTGAAGTGGGAACATTCTTAGGCTTAGACTTAGGCATAGGCTTATGCATAGACTTAGACTCATTTAAGCTTAGGCTTAGGATTAGGCTTATGATTATGCTTAGGCTTGGCTTAGGTTTAGGCATCGGCTTAAGCTTCAGCTTAGGGTTAAGCTCGGCTTCGGCTTACCTTGCAACAAGTCAGCAAGCTAGCAATCGGAGTTGTCGAAGCGCAGGCCGAATTGCACTCCAGAATCCGGCGGATGAAGTTCATTCCGGATGGCTCTCCAGCTTCGATGATTGGAGCTAGAGTTAAAAATTTTTATTCTCCTTCTCACTCCCTCTCGCTCTCTCTTGCGCTCTCTCTATTTACTGTTCTCAAAATTTCTCACCGATCACGAGCAGCAGCATGCAGATGACCAACACACGTGAAATCATTTTCGAAATATAGAGCGCAAAACGTTATTAAAAAATTGTGTTCCAATCCCCTCCGCCGGTCATTTTATAGTGCGGCCCGGCTGAAAGGCGCAGCGGGCGACCCAGGAGGCCAATTCTTGGCTAAAGTCGGGACGGATAAATTGTGTTTTTATCGAGTCCACTGGATGCCCCCGGTGCGAGGCTTTTATCCTGCTCCTCCCCCACAATGCTCTTCTGCTGCTCCCCGGGTCAAATGACCGATTTTTGGACATCGGATTCCGGCTAGATTCTATTTGCGATATTTAAAAAGTCTGGATTGGGCACCCGGGTACATTTGCAGCCTCACTGCACGCGGTTTATGATTTTAAAGGCACCGGGAAGAGGCATCGAAAATATATTCGAGGAATTGAGTACTTAGGCTTAGGCTTAAGCTTAAGCTTAGGCGTGGGCTTTTTAAGGCCCTTAGGCCAAACATTTACGCCTTCAAGAATCTCTGCTAGCCTGCCCCGATTCTAGTATAATCGTACCTTAACCAAAAAGAAGACCTAGAGAAGACCCCCGGTGTATCCACTTAGGGCCCCATCATCCCTGGGAGGGTGGGGCCCACCCCAAATAGGGTGGAAAATGGACCCGGGCCCCTGGCCATTGGCATGGGGAGGATGGATGCATGAATGATGTACTTATCCATTCTCTCCCTGATCTATTCAGCCCAAATCCGGATGGCACCCACCTAGGTGGAACATTTTTAATCAGCTACGAATATCGAGCGTAGAATCAGTTGGGATTACAGCCGGAAAATATCCGCTAAAAAAGTATGGCATTCACAAGCAAAATCCGGCAACCTATTTAAATTCTATAATTTTCAATGTTCATTGTCGGGGAAATTCCAGGGGCCGGTGCCGCATTCCAAGGCCGAAATGAACTTTCCGGAACTTTAAGATGGGGCAAACTAGCAAGGAAGTTTGGAATTTGAAGCTGAGCACGTCTAGTTGCACCAAATTCCTAAATTTGAAATGCATCACTTGCTAGGGCTGGGATTTCCCTTCCCAGACCTTCCGGCTTCCCCTTCCCTCATCTCCGACTTTTTCATCTCCATCTCTGCCGTTTCTTGGCTTTGTCTAGTTAGATATCACGAAGAAGCGGAACACCTAGCGGGAGTTCTCTCTCATCTCTCTCTCTCTCTCTCTCTCTCTCTCTCTCTCTCTCGTTTTTTTTGTGGCCGCCAATGTGTCAGCGCCTTTGTGGTCGGCTTGATGGCCCAGAAGAGATATGGCCCACCTATATCTGTTCCCACCCCAACCACAAAAAGAGATTTTCCCTTCCGCAATTTGATCTCTATGTTCTTGAGGAGCTTTAAGCAGTTGAAGCTTCTAGCTTAGCGTTTGGCTTTCGAGGATTTGCCTATAAACAGCGCTTCGATAATTGTCGCGTCAATTGCGCATGTCTCTCCCTCTCGCTCTCTCTCTCTCTCCCTTTCTCTCTCTCTCTCTCTCTCTCTCTCTCTCTCTCGATAGGCCTAAATTCTGGTATCCCCGTTAGTACTACACCTGCTCCCATCTCCAGCTCATATTTCTCGCCGTTAGTTCTAAAGGGACAGCCTACAGCCCTTGGCGTCACAAAAGTCAGGTGTGCTTGGGCCCACTGCTGTGACAAATGTTCGTAAATAGGTCAGAGTCTTTTGAGTGACCAACAAATAGCCCAAACATTTTTTGACGACAATGGAATCTTCAAAAATGCTTCAAGTCTGCGCGCAAAAACGTGTTCTAAGGAGCTTCGGCTTTTGAGCACGAGCAAGCAGCCAGAGCTCTTCTTCGTCCGCTAGGCAAGTAAGTGGGGCTCTTCTAGTTTTGGGGGTCGAAACTAAGCTTTTATTAGTTTTTTTCTTACTAAAAGGCGTCATAACTTCTTCAATCTGACTTCAAAACTCAAATATCACAACAAAGAACCAAAAAAATAGCCATTGGTGCATGTCCATTCTATTCCGCGACGCTCCTGCGCCCCTTCCTTCCTTGCTCCTTCTCCTCCCGCGTTCCCAAGCCCTTGCGCCGGCAGCGGGAGTTGAAAGTATTTGGCTAGGATTACACCGGTGCAAGAGGTCCAGCAAGGCAAGCCCGAGCCCCACTGGGAAAGCGCTCATTCTCATCCCAATTCTTTCTTTTCCGGCTTGGTGTCCTCTATTGCATCGCTCACTAGCAAAAGCCGGGGCCCTTTTGCTCCTGGGAGGGCTCTGAACTGCTCGGAATCGTTTGTTTATGAAAATTTTGGAGTCCCGGAGACGAAAAGGGCTGTTTCAGGGTCGTACTAGTCATTTTTAAGTCTTGATGGGGATTTCAAGGCTGGTGCTCATTTTTGCACAGCGGGCCACGAGAATACAAAAATTGTATTTTGATTTTGATTTTAAATTTTATTTTTTAATTGATGCACGTTTTTAAATTACAAAAATTTACCAAAAATTTTCAAAAATTTCGAAATGATGTTCTGATTTAATTTTATTTCGTTCACAGTCTTTTTCATCTAAATGGTTTTGATTTCCGATATTGGATTTTTAGCTATTTTCCTCCAAATTTCACGCTTGTCACTGTGATCTTTACAATTTTAATTGATAAATATGCAAATTGTGTTTTTTTTCAGCTCACTTAAAGGTTTACGACACCAAAATACAGCTTTGCACCAGGACTTCCAAAACAACATCTATGCGGCTCGACGTGCAATTCTTTCTAAAAACCGCGCCCAGATGACGCCATATTATTGCCTATACATATTGCTGCCGATTAGTGCCTTGTTTTTATCAGGTAAGTTGGCATAAGGGGTCGGTCGTCAGAATCCGGAAGGAAAAGCTAAATTGCAGCCACAATGCTTTGGCTACGTTTTGTAGCTTCAATCATTTTAGTAAAATGCTCCGAAGCGGAAGAACGGTTGATGATGGACGTTTTCCGGGGGTATAATAATTTAGTTCTGGTAAGTTTCGATTGGGTAAAACCTAAGATTTTGACTCTAGCCAGTCCGAAACCTCACCCAGCTTCCGATAGTCGTCAATGTCGCCATGCAGTTACAATTGTTGATCAATGTGGTAAGCCAGAACTAAAGGACGGGAGAGAGAGAGAGAGAGAGAGAGTGAGAGAGAGATAAAGAGAACGCTTCATTTTTCAGGATGAGAAGGAGCAAATTATGCACACCAACGTCTGGGTGACGATGGTAGGTTCAGAATTCATGAAAATAAAAGTGTCATTCTCATGTTTAGAAATGGACCGACTTCCAGATGAAGTGGAACCCGGCAGATTACGGGGATATTCAGACCATTAGGGTATCGCCTGATAAAGTCTGGATCCCAGACGTTGTCCTTTTCAACAAGTAAGCTTTCTCTCTCTCACGCGCGCTCTCTCCCCCTGTCTCGCTCTCTCTCGCCCGCCCTTTCGCTCACTCGCGCCCACTTCGACTTCTTCATCCTTATAAGCGCAATCTTTAAGCGCCGACGGCCACTTCGAGGTATCTTTTATGTGCAACGTTGTCATCGAAAACAACGGCTCGATGTTGTGGGTACCGCCAGCCATCTACAAGAGCTCATGTATTATAGGTAAGCTTCTCTCTCTTTTTCTCTCTCTCACTCGCTCTCGCTCTGTCTTACTCTCTCTCTCTTTCTCTCTTTCTCTCTCTCTCTCTCTCTCTCTCTCTCTACTTTGAACGTTCCAGACGTCGAATACTTCCCCTTCGACGAACAGATCTGCTACATGCGCTTCGGGTCTTGGACGGTATTTCTCGCCCTAGCTACCGTAACCCAAACAACTTTCAGTACAATGCTCAAGAGGTTGTGCTCGATTTTGTCTCCATCCCTGGGGCTGATCTCTCAGGTTTTTTTTGAACTTTTTCGGGTTTTTGAGCTTGAAATCAAGTGTACCTCAACTCGTCCATCTGGGACATTGCGGATGCGCCAGCCACTCTCGTGAAAAATCGTAGTCAGATCGAGTTCCAGATCCGGATACGGTAGGATTTTCAGGTTTTGATGGTTCCTAAAGGATGCCTGCTAGATGGCGATCACTATAAATGCCAAAATTTCAGAAGAAAAACCCTCTTCTACACTGTGGTGCTGATCATCCCCACGGTCCTGATGGCCTTCCTGTCGATGGCCGTCTTCTTCTTGCCAACTGATTCAAGTGAGCGAGAGAAAGAGAAATGGAGAGAGAGAGAGCGAGAGAGATGGCACCTCAAATTTCAGCCGAAAAGATGACGTTGACCATCTCCGTGCTGCTGTCCATCGTCGTGTTCCTGTTGCTCGTCTCCAAGATTTTGCCACCGACCTCCAGCACGATCCCGTTGATGGCGAAGTGAGTTGTTGAATCTCTACGTCGACTTGAACGACTTGGATCCGGGCGACTGCAACTTTTCCGGATTTTACGGACGGCTTGCAATCGTCGGCTTCCTCGAAAACTCTGGCCTTTTTTCAAAGATATGGAGCCATATGGCTTTGGTCAATCGGTCTATAAGCTTTATCCTTCAGATACCTCCTGCTCACCTTCGTCCTGAACGTCATCACCATTTTGGTGACGGTGATCATCATCAACGTGTATTTCCGGGGCCCTCACACCCATCGGATGCCCTTTTGGGTCCGCTGGTTCTTCATGGAGGTTAACGTGTTTGAGCGCCGAAAAATCAAAAAAATTTAGATTCTACCCCACTTCATCTGCATGAAGCCACCGAAGACGTTGAAAAAGCATGAGAAGGTTGGTGGGAGATCTAGAGAGAGAGAGAGAGAGAGAGAGAGAGAGAGGGAGACAGCAAGAGAAAAAGCCACAGTTAACTCTGAACTTCCAGAAAACCAAGTTCAACACAGCCCTCGCCGGTATCGGGCAGTTCACGATGAACACAGCCGCCCACCATCCGTACTGTGCGAACGCCAGTTTGAGGTTGAGAGTTTTGTTTCTCTAAAACCTGGTCTTTCCTACAGCACTCGCATCCTCGCCACCACCAACGACGCGATTCCGCGGGACCCGCAAACGGCGATGTTCTACCCCCTGACGCCGGAGGCGATTAAGGCGATCGACGCCATCGAGTACATCACGGAACATTTGAAGGACGAAGAGGAGAATAAAGTTGTGAGTCTTTTTGAGACTGCTTTTTCTCTCTTCCTGTAGCTCTCTCTCACTCTCTCGCTCTTTCGTTCTCTCTCGCTCGCTTGCTCTCGCTCGCTCTCTCACTCTCTGTATCTCCCTATCTCCCCTCTCTCATTCGCTCTCGCTCGCTCTCTTGCTCGCTCTCTCTCAAATCTCTCTTTTCAGCACCGTGATGATTGGCGTTTTGTGGCGATCGTTCTGGACCGGTTGATGCTGTACATATTTTTTGGGATCACCTTCGGCGGGACGATCGGCATCCTGTTTTCGGCGCCCAACGTCTTTGACGGTACGATTTTTTGGTGTTTTCGTTTTGAGGTGTTCATGGTAGTCCTTGATCGCTGTGCGCTACCACGAAAAATTCCCCTAAAGATTCCTAGCATTCTCAAAAAAATGAAATTTTTAGTGGTTAACCAGCAGGCCGTTGTCGCGCGCTATAACCCGAACAACTACAAGGACCGATCGTTTGTATAGGCAATGATAAATTATTGGATTATTGTCTTCGGAAATACGAGACAGTACAAGCTACATCTTTGCAAAACGCATTTAACGTTCTCTGCCGCTACACCAAAATCCGGAATTTTTAGAATTTTGTGGCATTCTTAGAATTCAATGAACTCCGGAAAACACTTGAACTTTCGCCCTTTCCCGTTTCTGAACGCCATAAGCACACGCCAAAAACCGTATTGTCATTGATCATTTGGCAAAGGGAAGGCTTATCAAGTTGTTGCCTTTGAAAATAGAACACACCACGCCTCTCTGCTTTTGCGGCTCGGTTTCACCGCGCCCAGCCATATCTATTTTGTGCACGCTGCATTTCTCGCCCCTGCATCGAATCTTTATGTTTACGAATCTGCTGCTGATAGCTATTGTTTTGACGGGACTCTCTTTGCAACAAGTAAGCTTTTGGCGTACGGAAATTAATAAAAATAAAATTAAAGTTTATTTAAATTGCTACATTTACTTAAAACATCTGTGTTTAAACAATTTTTTAATCGTAATTTATTAAAACTTATTTTTCCTTTTGCAACTTTTTTTACATTTAAGGCACATATTTCAGGCCGTGAAGCAACAAGAAGCTGAACTTGCTGTCGAAAAAACCCCTATAGGTGGGTTTGCAGCTCAAAATGTATTTTTAATTAAGTGTTTTTTATTAAGAAGCTAAGCTTACACATACACTTAATCCTGATCCTGATTCTAAGACCACCCTAACCTCACCCCAGCCTAAGCCTAAGCCTAAGCCTAACCTAGGCCTAAAGCCAATTCTTCAGATGCCCCGGCCCCATTCGCCAGCTATGACATCGACATGTGCAACTACCCCTTCGAGGCGGTCCATGCTGATATGCTAGCTGGCGTGAACAGCTCGGTGACATACCGGTTGTCGACGGAGAAATGTGGCAACAAGTAAGCTAGTGGCTTGACAACTGGAGGTCGATTTTCGCGTTTTTAGCCGCTTTATACGCTGCATAACGCAGATAAGACAACAGATTACGTGATGGTATTCTAGAGTAGTATTTTTGAGCGTTTAGTGCTATAAAAATGTCAGCTTTTAGGCTAATGAACGCCCATTGCCTCCAGCCGCTTCTCGGTCATAGCTTGGAGGCTTGGAAAGGAGAGCTGGACACCGGAGAACCGATCGTCATCGCTGGGTAGGCCAATTTTGCATAAACTGCAAAACTACTGAGAAGCAATAAAAACTACCCGGATTTAGAACAGATTTAGATATAGGAAATAGTGCTGCTCGGATTTAAATTTATCTAAAATCCTGAATTATTTATACTGCACGGAAAACGATCAGCTTCTAAAAAACATGAAATACGCAGTTTTGACTTTTTCGAGGCATCTACAAATTTGCCATAGTACCAAAAAGTTTTAAATTTATATAAGTATATATACAGGCAAAAATAAACAAAAAAGCAATGAAAAGTGGGTAAAACGTAAATACGTCATTTTTCAGTTCAGGTGCAACTATACAACCACGTATGCAAATCTGACGGGCCCGATCTCGATCCGTATCACCCGGCTACGCTCTAATGCCAGCAGCTACCACCAGCTGGTGTCGACATGTAATTCTGACCTTCGCATTGATAAAAAAATTATTTTCTTAGTACCAGTCAACAGCTACAACCTTATGCCCGTAGCTCCGGATCCCGCTCAAAAACTTGCTTTCGATTTTACGAAGGACGGCCAGACTTATGTCTTGTATCAGGTATAAAATTAAATACTACGATTCTAAATTTGGAGATAATGTAAATTGAATATTGATTGCAGGATAGGATAAGATAATAAAAATTTTCAAAAGATAATTCTGGATATAATGGCATCTTCTTTGATGCTCCCGAAGGGGACTGCGAAACGTTGATGATATGGAAAAGCTTGTATCGTGGGGAGGAGACGAAGCTATATGGGTAGGTGGCGAGAGAGATAGGGGGGAGAGAGGGAGAGCAGAGAGAGTGAGACCGAGCGAGAGTGGAGAGAGAGAATTTAGCGGCAATTCCACTTTCTGCCGATCTACCGTACCTCGCGACGGCTTCCCGGATTTCGTCGCCAATCGCTACATGATTTTTGAGACGCATGGCACGAAGATGTGTCGAGTGGCCTGGAGCGCCAGATATTTGGGTGAGTTTTGGGAGTTTGGAAAATTTTCATTAATATTTGATTCTTAAGTAATTCGGTAAATTCTTGCAGATCAAAGCACCGATCATACCTTCAAGGTCAGGAAGGGTCATTCAGGGGTTTTGAATTCGCCGCCCTACTCGGGGTCTGCCTCGATTCCTGGTGACTTCGTGACTGTCTACCAGCTTCAAAAGGTATTGAGCGGGGGCACCTGGCTGCAAAGGCTTAGAAAGGCGAAAAAGTAGTGGGTTTGATTTTCAGGAGGACCTCAACAACGAAAAAAGCAAAATTCACCTCCAGCTCCTTTCGCCGGTTCTTGGCGCTTCAACGCTCACGATTTTTGTAGAGAGTACTACGCAGCCGATAGTGTAAGCCGCTTTCTCTCTCGCTCTCTCTCTCTCTCTCTCTCTCTCTCTCTCTTCTCTCTTCTTTTTCTCCTTCTCTCTCTCTCTCTCTCGCTCTCTCTCTCTCTTTCTCCCGCTCTCTCTCACTCTATTTATCATCAATTTCCAGATTTAACGCCTCGAATGGTACCTGCGATTACAACACTAGTGAAGCGAAAGTCTGGATCCAATACAATTGGTCATGTACCAAAATTCCGTGCGAAAAGGGAATGGTCTTGAAGTAAGGCATGAGTGCTCTTAGGGCACTGGTTGTGGTATCTCTTTAGATACTCCCTGATTCCGTCAAGTTCCGATGAGCGGTTCTCACTGCTGTGCTTGCTGGTGACGATGATGGTCTCCATTTTTTATTGGTGCTAAATGATACAATTTGCTTTTTTTTATTATTGCAGCTTGTCGTATGGAAATAAATGTGAAAACATAGAAAATAAGATACTAGAAACGAGAAAGCGGAAGAGAGCTCGAGGTATTGAGCGATAGAAATTAGAAGCGAAAGCCTGAAATAGAGAAACAGCGAGAAAGAATGAGATAGCGAGCTAAAGAGAGAGAGAGGGAGTGATTGAGCGAGAGCTAGAGAGAGTGAGAGAGAAGAAATTTTCACACCTCTTGGTCATCTCTAAGACGCTCAACAGCTTTAGCGTGCCAATGGGCTTACTGGCAGGCCGGCGATAAGCAGAAATTTCCGTTTTTCTCCTCGGTCCTAAAATGCAGATTTTGTTAAGGCTATGCATATTTTTAATTGGACTAAGTTACAGTAAGCTTGGGGGTGTATAAAAATACAAAAAATTAGGTCTTGCTCAAGTAATCACAATAAAATTAACTGAAATCGATGCGTCATTTGTACTCGATGGAACCCGACTGGAGGATAGTAAGGCGGTATGGCTCGTACTTAAGTTTGGGCTCAAACTCAGGCTCAGACTCAGGCTTCGGCTTAGACTTTAGCTTAGGCTCAAAAAAATTCAGATCATGCTCCTCGTCGAAACTGACGACAATTCAATGATCATGCTCAACTCGTGGTTCGGCAGCCAGAACGAGACGAAATTTATTGTTCAGGACGGGATTACAAATTATAGGTCGGTAACCGTCGCATCCTGAAAAAAATTACATTTAAGCTCTACCGCACTCCCGCCGGAAGCGGTATTTCAACAAAATTTAGCCCTCGACAACCTCGAGCTCAACAAGAACTATCAATTCTGGATGATATTCAGGAGGCTGGAAGGGAAGAATTGTAAGTAAGAGCGCTTTCGCTTCCCGATCCCTTTAAAAATTTCTGTAAGCTTTCGGAACCCTATTTTACAGTAACCGATCCTGTTCTATCCACCGATCATACCATCTACTACATCCCAAACGCTATCGAAGACTACCAAGTGTCGGTGAATAAGGCGAATAAAACCCAATTCTTCACCTTCATTCACACGTTAGGATCTCCGAGTCCGCAGCTGTATGTTTGGCCTTATGTTGTAAGTTTTATGCTCTCTCTCTTTCTCTCTCTCTCTCTCTCTCTCTCTCTCTCTCTCTCTTACCCACTATCTCTCGCTCTCTCTCCGGTTTCTTCCTCGAATTACCACAATTTAGGCGCCGAATCCGAATGATTGTACCATTACTCTGTATTCTGGTGGAATTCCCAGCCAAGTCGGAGCGGAAAAATATGACATTTTTGAATTTGGGTGAGGATTAATATGGATTTAAAGGGAGTAAAAGAAAGATAACGATATTTAAGCAGTTTGAACTCGAGCAGACCTACTTTTTCTTAGTTCCAGTGGAAATCAACAATTACTCAATTTAGCGCAACTGACCCATTTGAGCGCCGTTTCGCCAAAAGCCTTATCGCCGGTTTTGCTGCTACGGTAGAGGTGCCACCAAATTGCGCGGCGGATATTTGGGCGCAGACAGCCGATGGTGAGTTCTCTCTCTCTCTCTCTCTCTCTCTCTCTCTCTCACTCTCTCTCACACTAATCTCTTGTTTGTTTTCCTGCCTTGTCATTATTGCTCCAAGCCATGCGGGCAAAAGTTTTATTCAGTTTTTCGTTGATTTTGCATTTTCGAATTTACATTTTTTGCAGTTTGTTTTGGGTATGGGAATGTCGTAGTTGAAGTTGTAGTTGAAGTAAGCTCATTGGGATGTTGGTAGAGGGTAGAGTTGGGTAGAGATCAGAGTCGATGGGGGGCTATTTAGTGCTCATCGATCTTCCTGGCTCCCCGGTGGAGCTTCTCGGCGGCAAAGTCCTTGGCCTCCTCCTTCTGAAAAAATGAGAATTAGGTAAAGTTGGTGCTCCTTGAGTGGAAAGCAAGTCTAAGCCCAAGCCCAGGCCGGAGCCTATGCCTAGTAAGCTAAGTCAGCAAAGTCACACTCACCTTATCACAAGCGCGAGCCTTGGTCTGGTCCCAGGCGTCCTGGGCCTTCTCCTTGGCCTCCTCCTTGTGGTACTCCTTCTCGCCGGTCAAGTCATGGTACTTGTCCTTGACGGCCTCAGCGGCGTTGGAGACGGCCTCCTTGGTCTTGTCGATGATTCCGGACATAGTTAGGTAGTGGTTGTTTTCTGAAAAGGTTTAGATAAATAAGAATGGCACGAAAATGGCGGAAAAATCAGAAAAAAATTCAGAAAATTGTTAGGATCGTATTTTTGTCTTCAGAAATGCATAGCAAACTCAATATTCTTACTAAGAAAAGAAATCAATAACGAAAAAACTTTTACATCCTAGATATATAATGAAAAATTAGCTGGTTTTCTAACGTATTCGAAGCATTTTCTAAGTTTCTAACTGCTTTCTAAAGCCGTAAAAGTAGCTTTTCAAGCCTCTATGAGCAAATAGATGTGGAAATGTCAAGTCGGGATGCTCTTCTACCCAGCCTGGTCGCTTATATAGCCAAAATGTTGTTGTGTTTACCCCGGTTTTTGGGGCGTAGCGAGTCCTTGCACTTTTGTTGTTGTGCCGGGCGTCTTTCACCATACCCCCTACTGGGGGCTGCCCTCTTTTCGGCCTCTTATTGGGATCTTTGGGCTTTTGCGGGGCAAAAGGGTGGTGCAGAAAGGGGTGAAATGGGAATTTACATAAAATCCTATGCGAAAATTGGTTCGAAAATTATAGAAAAAACTGTATATAACCGAAATTCGAGTTATGGCTCTCTCTCTCTCTCTCTCTCTCTCTCTCTCTCTCGCTCTCTCGGGCTCTCACTCTCGCTCTCGTTCTCTCTCTCTAACTAGCTCACTCTCTCTAACTCTCGGCCCCCTGTCACTGTTTCTCGCTGCCCTTTTCTCCGCCTGGCCTTTAATCCCCGTCTCTTCGGTCTGGCCGCTATTTTAGTCCCGCACAAAAACAGCCAGACCCCCAAAATTGGGGGCGCAGAATAACAAGCCCTCCCCACCAACAAATAATACCCACGCCAATCAACCCAAAATTGCCTTGAACCCTGTAGTCTGGAGGGCAATAGTTCAAATAGAAAAGAGAGAGTGATTGAGAGAGTGCGGGAGAGGGCGAGAGAGGGGAGAGAGACAGAGAGAGCGTGAGAGACAAAGACACTTTTTAGGCTGGGACGTCGCAAATGAGCTTGAAATGGTAGCCACGAATGAGGGCTTCGTGATGAGCCAAGGATATCCATTTTTAGCGACAGAACTATCAGATAAACCCAGCGAAATTCAAGCGATTTATAAAGTGGACGACAGCGGTAAGTAAAAAAAAAATGGAATTTTTGCTTTGTGCCTCTATAAATTAACCTAATTAATTGGTTTCCAGAAAAATACGCAGATCAGACGACTTTCCACGTTGAACTGCTCCATTTTGATGCTGGCACGCCGGCAGGAAAATTATATCTAGAGATCGGCACCGAGACGCAGTTGATGTGAGTGTAAGGGGCTTAAGGGCTTAAGTTAAGCCTAAGCCTAAGCCGATGCCTAGCTTAAAGGGATGCCGACGGAATAGTCAATCGGTTACGCGCTGGAAAGAAAATGTCTCTGTGCCTCTCAGGGCGCGCTCTCTGCCCTGTTGGCTCGCCAATTTGTTGATGGGGGGGGGGGATCGACACATGCCGTCGGCAGCCCTTTAAGCCGAAACAAACACTTTCCAGTCTTTCCTCTTCTACCTCCCAGCTCTCCTTCTCCGGACATGGCCCAAGCTTCTCGGTAAGTAACACCATTCCTCTGATATCGATTTCTTTGAGGTATACTTCGATACTAATGATGGCTCCGGAAATTTCCTGGTCCGATTCACATCATATACGGAGCAAGAGCCAAGCTCCAATACCACGACTCTGATTCCGACGGAGCCTACTAAAAAACCAGCGACGACTGAACGGAAGACTGAGGCGACGAAGGATACAACAAATGTTGATGTGCATAGTACGGATGTGACGACGAGCCGAGGAGGTGGGGCCCAAAATAAGGGGTTTTGGGGGGACGCGCACGATAGTATTTTTGCTTTTTAGGATCTTGTATTGTGAGTTTGCCCCCTCGGGAGGGATCTGAGTTAATTACCCGATGAAAACGGCGCGCGTTGCGTGTCGCGAGGGGCGCACAAATCATAAGTTAGTATGGTGCATCGGAAAATGTTTGGCTTCGCCGGTGCGGTCAAATCCGATTGGGCTCGATTCGAGAATTTTATGTGTTTTTTGCAGGTACGAAGTCGACTCGAGCGCCAGCCGGTAAGTAAGCAGAAAGAGAAGGGCGAGAAAGCCAGCGAGCGTTGGAGAGAGCGAGAGAGAGTTAGAGAGAGCGCCCTTGAGAGAGAAAGAGAGAAAGAGATGGAGACAGAGAGGGAGAGAAAAAGAGAGCGAGAGATGGCGAGCCAGACATTTTAGAACACCTTGCAAACACCTATACACCTTGCAAATTTAGAATCGACTCCGGTATCTTCTGGAGCACCAAGTGGCAGTTCGGAGCCGACGAGTTAGGTTGCCCTACGATTTTAAAGACAAATCGCCTTTTTAGAACCGACCGGAATCAAGACAACCACGCAGTCGGGTTCTAAAATTTCTCTAGCTCTTTGTAATTTCTGTCTAGTTCTCGCACTCCTCCAATAAATATTTATTTTGTCCTGAGACTTAAATACTAAACGAGACATTTGTACTGTCGAGCCCGCGAAAAATTAGGCTGCGTCGCGATAGGCGTTGAGATCATCATTGCTTGGTGATGCGGAACTGCGCGTAGTCCGGGTCGAGTACACTGGGCACGTAGCCTGAAAAATTGTTCGTGAATCTTAGGGCTTTAGCTTAATTTTATAATTGTTTAAATATAGCACTGAATAGAGAAATTTTTGCTCCACAAAATGCGACTAGTTACAAAATTTCAATCCCACAAAAGGCCCGAAAAACAAAGCAAAACCGACCGGATCGATCTAGACAATTTTGTCGCAGTAAATGCGTTTTTTGCTAATTGCCGCTTTAAAATATATCAAAATGTAGACATTTTTTGCTTTACAAGCCTGAGTTTTCAGAAAAATGTCTAAAAATGAAAGCAGGGCGATAAAAATTGATAAAAAAATGTAAAGTTAGGATATTCTAGAACTGGTAAAAGCATTTTTCATCTCTGTAAAACCAATTAATGTTTTTACGTTTTGATGTGTTTTTAGATGCAATTAAATACCTAATTCCTCCATCAGTGGCGCCAGCTCTCCAACTTTCCGGAGTAGCGACTCGGAAAAGTAGTTCTTCCAGAGATGGAGTGCCGATTGGTAGAGCCGCTGGGCCACCTGGCCCGTGCTGAATTCGAGCCTAAAATGGCTATAATTTTCCGCTACGTTAGATGTTTACTTACGGATTTAATTGTATATCCGTGCCGATCAGCTTCTCGTGCTCAAGCACTTTTTCTGAGAACGGCTCTTCTAGGAATGCCAGTAAATCCGTCATTTCCTCGCGTGGCGTGAGGACGAGGGACTCGTAGTGGACCTGAAATGAGCCTGGTTTTGGGCTTCGGCTTAGGATTAGGCTTAGGCTTAGGCTTGAGCGTGGTTTTACACTTACCAATAAACACCGATCTCCGACGCTCTTGCACTGCTTGATCATCTTCTCCATGTGCGAGTTCCACACCCGGAAGCAGCCCTGAACAAAATGAAGTAAAGTTAGGGCTCTAAGAGACTTTGAAACGTCAAATTCGACTCCTCGACCCACGCCTCTTTTAAACGGCCCGTGAAGGTACAGAATCGACCCCGTTTTGACAACAGATCTCGACACGTTGAACCTCTGGTCAATGGCCATTAAAGTGCAAAATTTTGACATGATTTAGAGGCAATTGGGCATGTGTTCTATAAGTTCTCGAGCGGTCAAGACCTAGTCGTCCCAGGGGGTCGACTTTCGCTTCCTAGTCCCTTTCAAACGCCCCAACTTCCACTTACCTCAATATCACTCGTGATAAAGCCGGAAACTGGCAGTTGCCTGGAGAGGATCGAATGCACGACGGCTCTAGGGTCGCTAAAATGTCCATGCTTAAAATACCGTTTCAAGTAGCCTACCGTACTACCAGCAAAAACTTTGCATTCGGGTATAATTTCCCCAAATACTCGTAATGCCACGCGGAAAACGGGTCCTTATTACAGTAACGTTGGGCCGGGGCTCCGTGCTTGGCGATGATCTGCACGAAAAGGGATGGATTACGATATGTAAATGGTGAAACCTCGGAAATAAATGCCGACACGGCCGCGTCGACAACCTCATCCGTCACGCGGGTGCCTGCAATGCCTAGACGTTCTTCAGAAGTGAAAAATTCATTTTTTAACTGTTTAGGCTTTTTCCGAGGCACTACCACGAACAGTCGGTGAAGCTGAAAATGGTGAAGAAAAAGCTAGCCCTTCCAATAAAACCAAAACCCTCAATATAGCTTTTGCAATTACTGTTATTTACAGCAATTGAAAAGCTGGAAATCCGATTCTATAAATTTGTCATTTTTTGGTTCCTGGAATTTTCCTGTCTTTTTTGAAAATGAGGTCATGCTCAGCATTTTTTTTATTTTATCAGTTTTTGGCAAAACAACCAAAATTGGTACGGAGCCATTAAAAAAATTGATTTTTTACCTATCAACATTCCTTTGGACCAGCGCTCTCGATCACCAAGAATAAATGGAACGACGATCGTTTCTTCGCCACTAAAACAATATTTCAGCGGCCTTTGCATATTTTAGCGTCAGAATCAACAAAACCTAAAATTTCGTTTTATTTCAAAAGCTAATTTTTCTAAAAATGGCAAATTGAATATTATATGCTATCCTTACTTACCATCTCAAATTCTCATGCGCATCGAGCATGGCTCTCAGAAGTGTCGTGCCGCTCCTCGGAATACCGCCAATAAAAACGAGCGGCTCATCGTTGCTCAGAATCTGGCGCGTTTTCTTCGAAGCATTTCGAAATCGCAGCTCGGATGTTGATGAGGAATATAGAAAAATAGAGTAACTGAAGATTAATAAGACGCCACAAAATGTGGCCAATATCGAGTATCGCGACAAGGGCATATGCAGCACGGAATTTTTGGGGTGGGCAACTTGAAGATAGGGGCGATATGGCTTCACATGTACTGAAAATGGGTAAATTGATATCTAAAAAAATTGAAAATTCATCAATGAATTTCAAAGAAGACACTGAAGAAGGAAAATATAAAGAAATTCAAAAAAGAACCAGTAAAAATTCAATTACGCTTAACTAGAGAGTCATAGCGACCCAATGATCGAAATCAGCACTTCTGCCGAGTTCTAGAGCATGAGCTAAAGCTCGGGGCCGCAAATAAAGTGTTTGAGAAAATCAAGGTTTCCTGAGCCAGTAAAATTTGGATTCGAATCCGATCCTGCTAAGGAATTCCGCTACCTACATAAATTTTTGAGCTCGCGTGAACACCGCCCAAATCACCACGCCTATATACAAGTGCCAGAAAAACCCCAGAACCAGACCCCGATTTTGCAGGGCCCTTGTTACGTCGGGGGCCTGAAGTATGTATAGTTAGGGCGGGCGGTCTAGCCCGCTGGGACCAAAGTTGCAAGGGCGGAACGGCCCGGTCGGAGCGGCCGAGAGGAGTGACCGGCGGCTTCAGCCACACCGCGTGGTCGTTCCCACAGTGGGTCGCCCCCCTTTTTTGCTTTTGCGGTTAAGGGGGCCTAGGGGCCCAAACACTTGTCCCCCTCACCCCGCTAGTCTTCTACAAGGGGGGACTAGGTCCCCTCTACAGGCTGCAGCCACCCAGCAGCGTTGTTTGGACAGTCGCGGACACTGATCTTGGGTGGGAGGCCGCCCCGGACGTTCGTTCCGCATTCAAATCATTCTGCGGCGCCGGCACGAGTGTGTGATTTTGTGTGTAGACCTAGGTGTCGGCAGAGGTTCGAATGCCGAGCCGGGGGTTGGTCAGTTTTGTGATGAGCTCCGAAAAAGTCTTGAGTAAATCTCAGCCAAAACATAAGCTTAAACCCAAGCCTAAGCCTAAGCCTCAGTCTGTCCGAAGCACTAACCAAGCCTAGGCCTAAAAGTAAGCCCAAGTCTACGCCTCAGCCAAGCCTAAACCTAACTAGGGAAGAGCAAATAAAAAATCCAGCAAACCGCTTAGCCAAAATATGGGTCTGATAGAGTCGGCGACGGGGATTCCGAAACTGCAATCAGAATTTGCAAAACGCTTAATACAAAAAAGTTATGAGCATTTTAAGTTTTGCACCACGTTCTCGGCCCGCCCTTATGAGCCCCTCCCAAAGAGGGGTGACCACCTGTCGAGTGGTGTAGTGGCTAACTAGCCTGCCTCTGGGGCGGAGGGTCTCTGGTTCGACTCCCCGGTCATGCAAAACTTTTTGCTTTTTGGTCAAAGTCAACAACTTTAGAGTTTTTCAAAGTTTCAAAGTCGAAACGGCCGTTCTCTTAATTTTTAAATTCATGAAACCGATTACAAAGTGGTGGCGGGAGCGCAAGTAATTTTGCAGGTAGGACAATAAAAAATTCACCTCTGTTTTTTCGTAACGTTGTTGACTTTGACCAAAAAGCAAAAAGTTTTGCATGACAGGTGAGTCGAACCAGAGACCCTTCGCCCCAGAGGCAGGCTAGTTAGCCACTACACCACTCGACAGGCGGTCACCCTCTTGGGAGGGCTCATAGGCAGGCCGAGACGTGGTGCTAAACTTAAAATGCTCATAACTTTTTTGTATTAAGCGTTTTGCAAATTCTGACTGCAGTTTCGGAATCCCCGTCGCCGACTCTATCAGACCCATATTTTTGCTAAGCGGTTTGCCGGATTTTTTATTTGCACTTCCCTAGTAAGCCTAAGCCTCAGCCCAAGAGCAATTCTAACCTAGGCCTAAGCCTTAAGTCTCACAATACCATGCCCACGTCGCAAACTAGGGGAAATGGCAAGTTTACGCGGTTTTAGAGCGGTCTGAAAGTCATCAAGCTAGTAAAAAACAAATTTCCGGAATTTCCAAAATACAGCATAGAACAGCGCAGCAATACGGTCAGGCGGGCGGGCAGGTCCGACTCGTCCGGTCACCTGATACTCCCGGTATTCACCCCCAGGAGAAGCCGACGCACGCTTCCACTTGAAACATCGGCTTTCTTTGTCTATTTTGGATTTGGAAATACGTAGCTATTGAGAATTGAAGCTCTGGATAGTGATACAAAAATAGCAATTGAACGCTCGCAGAAAATCGACAACCTCACGATGCGGGTCAGCCATTCGCAAAAAAACCGTAATTTAACATAGCATAGTTTCGACACCGTTATCCTTTTTTTGGCGTTTAAACAACTTCATTTTAACCCATAAAAAAACCCTGAACCATTTCTAAACAGATATATACAAAATCTGCACATTGTTTAGGCCTATTGTCGAAGCGCTCCATTTTTACGTTGGGCTATGCTATTTTACGTAATCCTGACGAGCGTGCCCATTATTAAGAACTTTTAAAAATAGCTGCCCCTTATAGAAACATTTTTTGCTGTGCGTTTCCTGTTAGTCCTTCCGTTCCCGGGGTCAAACCCCATAAAACCGACCAAACATTATTTGCCGAAAAGTCAAATATGGGCCCCGGAACGGGGCATGGCCACTTTGCTGCGCCATTTCCCTAGAAATGCTTCCCATTCCAGTTTTTTTGCGACCGACTTTACACTCCCCTCTGCCGCCCGAATTCTTTTTTCCTTATCACTTAATCGATACGCGCAAATCGCTTGGTATGACCATTACTGAAAACACATTAATAGTCTATCTATTTCTGAAAATTTTATGCTATTTTCACGCTTGAAGCATAAAAAACATTACTTCTTGCCTTCCATTTCTTCCATAAACCCCAGTGTTCCGCCCATAAACGTAATTACAGCCAGCTTTTCCACCTCAACGCCACCCCGCACACCTGCCCGGATTAGGAAAAGCCGCCGTATCGATTCGGCAAGCCACCGCTCCATTTATTTCACAAAGTCATTCCGTGTTATTATTTTACTAGCGGCAAATGAGGACGGCGCTGCTACTTTTGGTAAGCTAATTTTTATACGATCAAATTTTCAATTGAAGCGCCTTTTTTAAATTTTTTTTCAGGCGCTGTTATCCCTGATATCTACTGAATACACGGGCCGCTGCAACTCGAACGAGGACTGCTGGCCTAACAACCAACAAACGTGCTCTGACTTTGGCTTCTGCCAGGGGCCCTCCACGGCTTTTGCCTGTCCGAATGGGAAAGGTGGCATCAACTTTCGACTATAACTTTGCCAACACTCTCACCTTCTCTCATCTCTCTCTCGCTTTCTCTCTCTCTCTCTCTCTCTCTCTCTCTCTCTCTTTCTCTCTCGCCTATACCAGCTCGCTTATAGCCAGAATCGACGACAACTAAATAGCTAGTGAACTAAAAACGCTCGGACTACTCAAAAATATTGAAGCTAGCCGTTCTGAAGTGCTAGTTTGCAGCCTGGCTATTTTTTGCGAATCAAAATAGTTTGTGAGTTTTCAGAAACTCTTCAGTCTGATGAAATTCAATGTATTGAAAAGGTAGTATTATCAAATACCTACAAATTTAAACAGCTTTAATGCCTTAAAAGAGTCAGTTGTAGGTGTCGCTCTTCCTTAAAAGATAGCTCTAAATTCCAGACTCCGACTGCGAGATTCCGGGCATGAAGTGCTTCAACACGTCGTGTGCCTGGCCGACGGCAAATTGAACAAAAGCCAAAGATCTCAGCTCATTTTTTCTCTGGTTGTAAGGCATAAATTTATTTTTTAATGATCTAAAATCTTATAAATATTGCACTGCCAACGGTATCCAATGTTCTTGCCACATATGCGTCGGGTCGGCTTTTGGGCCGTAGTAGGTACTGTGATAGACTGGTACGGAGTCCTCAGCCAAGTAGGCACCGATGATGCCGAAGGTCGATTGGGCGGCTGGAATTTAGAGTTCTCTCTCTGTCTCTTTCTCTCTCCCTCTCTCTCTCTCTCGCTCTCGCTCTCATCTCTCTCGCTCTCCCTTCTTCTTTAGCTCTCTCGCTTTCCCGCTCTGTTTTCTCCCATCTCTGGCTCGTTGAGATCCTTTTCAAGTTCTCTCAAACTTGCATATCGTTTTCTCGCTCTTCTCTTCCTCCTCCACCTCATGCTCATTAGCACCTTCTTTTCCATTTTTGCTTTTATCTCTCTCTCTCTCTCTCTCTCTCTCTCTCTCTCTCTCTCTCTCTCTCTTTTCTCTCACTCCCGCCCTCTCTTTGTCTTTCTCTCCTCTTCCAAACCATACCTGTTAATAATATATGAGTACAGTAGTACCCTAGGTATAACCATGTAAAGTGCTTCGGCACCGGATACCTCCAAGGTTTTAGCGGTGGTTGATAGATTTGAGATTTCAGGTCTAAATTCATCAAAAAAATTACAAATCTCTCGCTCACCTGCAAACTCACTACGATTCGCAACCATCGACGCTACAGCATAAGGGTCGTCGGAGAAAATAAGTATTGTAAAGGACGCATTTTCTAAAAAAATTTGTGGTTTCTAGCCTGATACAACCTTACCTCTTTTCATAATTTCCTTGATGGCTTTAGCTGCATACGACGGATCCGAGGCTTTCAGGGTCCTGGACCTCTTGAAATCCTTGAGCCGCATGTGGACGCAGAGTCTAAAAAATAAAACTTAATTAATTTTGTTAGAAGCCCTCCAAAATTGCTGATTTTTGCGCAAAAATTTGAAATTCAAAGTTAGGTTTTTATAGACATACCTGTGCTCACTTGCGTGAAACGGATACGGTATCATATCTTTTCCAACTTGCATCAAAAAGGGGGAAAATTTCAGGCGTTCTCGGAGTAATGATTTTCCCAAGTACTCAAAGTATCGTCGTGTCTGAAAGGCTGTGAATTTTTTGCCTGGTGAATAAGCTTACTTGCAGCATGCTGATAGAGGCCACTAGGATCTGATCGTCAATTTGTTTTGCTCTAAAAATGACGAAATGAGTTGCTATCGGATGGTCGAAGTTTTCATTTGCCGAAATTGCATTTTATCGAAAACAAATTTGTCGATATATATTTTTGTTTTTACAAATTTGATTTTCTTGAAAGTTCAGTTTGTCGAAGCTTTATTCTGTTGAAGCTTTATTTTGTCGAAATTTCGAAACATGAAATTTCTGCAAAACAGATTTTCCGCATTCCGCAACAAATATTTCGACAAAATGGAATTTTTACAAAATTATTTTCGACAAAATGATATTTCGACAGCATGACGTTTCCGCAAACCGTCGAGCATGTACTTCCAATTTCCAAATACTAGCGCTTCCGACAAACGCAACTCACTTCTCCACCTCCGCATAAGAATCGTTTCTTCCCCGGAACTTCACCGACGGATAGGCGCTTTTCTGAAAACTAAACACTTGCGTATGGCGACAAAAAGGCAATTTTCACCTTGAAGAACGGATCGCAAACAATCTGGATGCCATCATAGAGATGGGGGAAGTGGATGACGTTGTCCCAATATTGGGGGCCCGACTCGGCGTGGAATTTTTCACCCAGGACCATGATTGGGGTCCTGAAATTTAAATTAAAAAAAGAAATGAATCGTAATTAAATTGTTGGATTTATTCATGGTCATTTAAGGGAACATGACGAGTCAGAATCGACCCGCTTCCATTGCCTCAGTTTCGACAGCTGCGTGAAACTCGGAATCACGGCATCACTTCTAGGAGCAAGACTCTTAAATATCCTGTCGACACCTTGCCGATTTAAGAGATAACATTTAGCGCTTCCCAGTCCATTTAAAAAAGCAAAAAACTAATTTCTCTACCTCCCAAGCGTTTTTGCGATCCCCTCGAAGCCAATGACTTCAAAAACCAAATTTCCCATTTGGTTTCCGGCATGATGCATGCCGAGATATCCGACGAGGTATTTTTGGGTGGGATCTCGCCAACTTCTGTTAGTTGGTGAGCACCAGGTCTTGGCCGGGTCCAGAGTAGAAGTGGGGAGCCTGAAATTTTCTATCTCTCTCTCTCTCTCTCTCTCTCTCCTCGCTCCTGCCCTTTTTTGGAAAAAATTCTTGCTTACCGCGGAATCAAAGGCGTCGTTTCTAGTAACAGCGGTTTTTCTAGCAGATTTCTTGCACTTTCTATTTTTGCTGTTGCGCGCAACATAAATCCAGTAGAGAAAGTTGCGTCCAAGTTCGAAGAAACCAGGAATAAAACGCAGAGCAGCAATCCGAAATTCACACCAAGCCAAAATCTGGGGTGCAGCTTTTGCATGTGGGCTGAAAATGGGACTAAAATTTCGTAATTTGGATAAGCTATCTGCAAAAAAAGAATATGGAAAATCCTGTAGGAAGAATGGAAAAAGCAACCCAATTATGGCAGAAACTGTAAAAAAAGACGTTGGTGCCGGGTGGGAATTATTTGTAAAGAGTTTCTTGAAAACGCTGTCGGAACGCCGCCCAGCGTGGTCTATTCAAAATTCGCGAACGCTCGAATCCTATTACAGGCGTGAATGGCTTAGCTAGAGCTGGAAAAGCAACATTTACATAAGAATTATCGGCAAAAATTTGAAGGAATTTATTCCCTGTTTTTGCATAACATAGGCCCTATCTCAAAAGTAGTGGAAAATAATCTAAAATTCTCGAACCCTCCAAAGTCAGCACACACCTGCACCAGGAAAGTTGAAGCAGAAAACCTCCAAAATCAGGGCAATGACTCCCAGCTGTGAGGGAAATTTATGGGTGCTGGTTACCCACGAAAAGCTATTGGGAAACAGAAAAGCGACGGCTATTAATCAGTTTCGCAGTTCGATAATTGGCATGAAAAGAACAGGGACGGGAAACTGGCATGAAGCCGTTCCGAAATCTCAAATGTTTTGTCATTTGAATCTGACATGCGAAAAAGCGGGTAGAAAATCGGAAAAGCCACTTTTGCTCCCGGTCCCGTTCAGCCAACTCAAAAATTCAAAATTTGACAGACGAATTTCGGGCAATTCGTAATGTTTTCGTATAATTCTAGTAAAAGATCAGGGTCGAATTCCGGAGTTTTCGGGCGCCAAAATTTGCGCATGTCTGGGACCCCAAATTGCTTGGCTATCCTTTGGATTAGCATCCCGATATTTTCATATTTGGACACCTTGCCGCCCGATGTGTCAAGCATCCCCTGATCGCACACTTCCCCCGTACTATTTTGTGACGATTTATGTCGGTGGATAGAGTTTAAAGGAACGGTGACCCGCAAAATAGGAACTTCTGAATTAAAAAAATCAATTTCAAAAATACTTTTCGCCTGGAAAACTCGAAAAACTGCCATATTTTAACCATTTGAATGAATATCGCGGAGACGTTCAAAGCACATCGATAGTCTCGAGCGATAGAAGGATCGGCAAAAGGCCATAAGTGAGCAATAATGGGCCCAGGGCCTTTATGTATGCTTTGATGTCGTCCCCTCTTGGAAATATCACTTACAGTGCAAAAAGGTGCCCTTTTCTGTGATGTTGGAGTATGTTTGCCTGGCCTATGGGTGGTCCATGTCAAAAAACTGGCATTATCATCCTTAGAGGAGCTCCGAGTCTAACTTCTTGGAAATGGTAGTTTGTCGAAATTTGGGGAATCATGACATTTGAAGTCGCGTTTAGAAAAGCTAAGTTTGAGCAGATACAAGCTCTCGCTCCCCTCTCCCTCTCTCTTTCTCTCCCTCTCTCTCTCTCTTTGGCTCACTCACCACGATCAATGTTTTCCGGTATTCGATTCTTTTTCCAAGCTTCAACTTAGCCTGAGCCTTCCCAAGGCCTTTAAAACCCGCCCCCTCTTCACTACCAGAACGATTAGTTCATCCCTCGCCTCGGATTCCATCGCAATTTGTGCAGTTTCGTCATGGCAGGGTGGGAAGCAACGGTTTCTGCACTGCGCCAATTCCGGGTAGCCAAGCCCGAGGAGGAGTGCCAGATCCGATCCGGGTATCTGCCATTTAGCATGATGAAGGGAGGAGAAGCAGGAAACGATCCACACATCTCACGGGCTGGCCAGAGTCTCTAGGGCAAGCCTCATTTCTCTCGCTCTCTCCCTCTCTCTAGCTGGAAAAAGCCGGTTGCAAGCCCCCCTCAAGCCATCCGTGTGCGTCGAAATTCGCTTGTCGACTCGAGGGGATGAACTTTGCGTGTCTTGGCTGGCACCAGGAAGCTGGCTCTAAGGCTACTGTAGCGAGTTCAGGAACTTTAAAACAATTTTGTGAAGAAGTGTGCTTGCAGTTTTTATCGGGCGGTTCTTCACGTACTCTCGGACACCGCAAAATCGGAGAGGTCTAACTTCAGGGAGGTCAGGGAACTTTGACGTTGAGCAGCTTCCGCGTCAAACCTAAAAAAAATGCTGAAAGAACAGTAAATTTTCTGAAATCCTGACTTTTGATATTTTTGGAGACTTTCTGGTTAGGCTTATGCTTAGGACTTAGGCTTAGGCATAGGCTCAGGCTCAGGTTTAGGCTTAGGCTTAGGCTTACGTTTAGGCTTCCGGTTTTCTTAAAATGCGCGAAAAGTCTTAACACAGATGCCTGCCGATTGACACCGTGTCGAATGAATGAAACGTGAAGAAAGCCCGTAAATCATCATCCTCTCGTCTTGGCTACGCCTAAGGCCATGGTAGTTGGCATCAAAAAGCAGAATGAACTTGCCGCGCCCCATCGCCCCTTTTGGCAAGAACCAGGAACCAGCCGACTGGGGGTGAGCACACTAGAGAAAGCGTTGAGGCGGGGGTCCTGCTCCTTTCTGAGATTCCCCTTGACTGATCGCCTGCTTGGACTTTGCGATAGAAGTGAATTTTCAAGATTTGCTTCTGTCAATGCAATAGAAATCGATGAATTGACCTAAAGATATAGCTTAAGTTAAAATTAAAATCAATTTAGAGAAAAATTTTTTCAAATGAATGCTTATTATACCGGGCTTGAGTCAAATGAAATTTGTCAAAAGCCTGGTTTTTAGCTTTACGTAAAGCTGCGTTTCAATCTTTTTATGCAAAAATAAAAAAAGCGTGCTTCTACAGAACCTCCTCTTATAGAAAATTTTTTTAAGTAGCATAGGGTATTTCTCCACAGTACCCCCCATCCCACTGTCCTTCTTTGCCGGTCTCTTCCCAGCCACCGTACCCGCCCAGTCGAAGTGCTTTGTTTACGAATGCCTCCGTATTTGTTTGTGTGCTTCAATGATCATCGTTCTCCGCCTAAAACGTGACCCTATTTGGCAAAATGGGTAGATGTATCGAGAGCCTTCCTACCCCCCCCCCCATTCATCTGAAAAAAATGGCAATTTTTCGATTTTTGGCCGGAAGACGTGGATTTCTCTCTGGATTTTCCTGTTTTTATTTTCCGGCTTTTTCTATTACCGCCCCACTATTTCAGCAGTTTCCCACTTTTCCCTACAGCCGTTCCTCTTAAATTATTCTCGATTCTTCGGCCTGCCCGAATCTGCACTTGATAAATGCTGGCCCCCCGACCTGTTCATAGTCCAGCGACGGCATTTGGCATTCCCATTTTGCACCGAAACAGGCTTAATGGCACGCATCAATTACGCTGCTTGGGCCACAGTATAGTGTGGAAAGGGTACCGTAATGGGATTGGTCGCGTGGCCGTGATCTTAGCCTTTGGACGTGGGGCCACCAATGCCCTTAGGAGCGTAACGGAATTAGCCCGAGGTAGCCCGGGGCTAATGCCGTATAGGGTAATGACGGGGTGCTACCAATTCCGATGGGGGCTTGGTCTTTGAGCTTAGAGAAAGCGGAAGTAGTCCAACTGGTTTCGATATAAGCTCGGTTTCAGATTAAGCTTGGTTTAGGGCAGGATGAGCGCAGGGTTGGGCTTAGGACTCGCATTAGGCTGAGGCCTAGGCTTAGTAGGCTTAGGCTCAGACTCAGTGTAAGACTCTAGCCTTTTCGGAAGCTCCCAAATTCAAGCTCAATATTTTTGGTGCCGCTCTCCTTCCCTCCACCTCCACGTATAATTTTTGAATTGGGGACAAAGCACAACAGGCGGATTTTGATACCTTAGGGAATCAGGAGTATCCAGAAAATCTTGAAATTGGGATTAGGGCTAATTGAGGGTGGTCGATGCGGAAAAGCAAAGTTCAGGGTACGGTACGGTACCACAGTGGTTAGTTAGAGAAAACAGTGCCCGGATCATTGGTGCCAAGATAGGGAGAGAGCGAGAGAGAGCGAGAGAGAGGAGAGAGAGAGAGAGAGAGAGAGAGAGAGAGAGAGAGAGAGAGCGCGCGCGAAAGACGTACTTGTTTATAAGGAAAACCCCCCAAAATGTTATTTTCCCGAACAGCCGCCATTAATTAAAAAATCAAAAAATCCGTCACCCAGGCTTTTTATGTCCATAGAATAGAAGACTACTGATCCCTCCGCCTAATGCTATCGCGGGTCCGGGACGGTTTTTACGAACGGCGTTCCGGCACGCTCCACCTAAAAAAGGCTAATACGATGGCCACATTTTCAACAAGACTCTTTCAACCTTAAAACGTTTTGGCCGAGATCAGTGGTTTCTGGTAGTCAAAAGGGCCGGAAGGGCCAGGAACTGGCATTTTCGGGCTAGCAACCCGAAAACAAGTAATTTGTTTAATATTAACGAATTGTTAGATTTTCTCCATTCTCCGGTCGCAAATTAGCGACCACCGTTCTCTTTAGATTTTCACAACAATTGCCTATTGTTTTGGGGCAACTAGGCGAAGGCTACGGTAGCTCTGGAGGCCCGCCTTCCCCGCTTTTTGTGCTGAACCGCGTGACTTTCTCCCCCTTGCCTGGCCAATGGTTGGGAGCTTATCGATTTCGGGGGGTATCCTGATTTTGGAATGAATTTGGCGGGTTCTTCAGATTTTACCGATTTTTAATGTGTATGGATGCAATGTTATAAAAGAAAAATAAATGCACTTTTCCGGGGGTTTTCAAGTTATGCCGCCTTTCCTGTCGGACCTTCGGAATAGCTCGAATGTTTTCTGTATATAGTATTGAAAAACTGCTGTTCTATTTCATCGATCTCTTGCTTCGAGCAGTTGAAGCGGGTTACGGTATGGCTTGATCCCAAAAAGAATTCGACCATAAATCTTCAGGAGCTAACTTATGGTAACCCAGTTCCGCTTGCGCTTCTTGCCAATCTGCAGCATACCAAAAAGTCTAAAAAGAAGAGCTAACTCTGAGTCCAATAATTCGGAAACATAGAAAAATTCAGCAACACGCTACGTTGGAATACCGTTGCGCGTTGATCTGACGTTTGGTGTGAAAGGAGAACTTCCCAAGATCCCAAGCTCCATCCCAGGCATATCCCAGGCATTTCGATTCAGTTCCCAGAATGCGGAAGCCCATGTAACTGGCTGCTGCTCTTGCTTCTTTCCTGACCTTTCCAGTCCTGACTGTTCCTAGATGTCCTCAAAGACGATAGAGTGAGAGAGAGAGAGAGCTAGAGACAGAGAAGGAGAGACGGCAGGAGTGCTAAAGAGGAGGTCAGAAGGAGGAAGAGCCTCCCCAGCTCGAGATCGTGATCCTTAACGCCCGCGCGCAGATCGAGTCACGAAATATCGGGGTGAGGCAAAAGAACAAGAGGATTTCGTGGCTACAGGGCAGCAGCCCTTAGCCAGGAGAACCGGGTTTTATGCTTTCTTTCCATTCCCTCGAATCCCCCGAAAAGTCCTTCCGCCTTGGCGAGGAGCCGCAGGCTGGAATTTCCTGAGATTCGTTCTTGTGTCTTTTTCCGTTTTCCGACTTTTTGGTATTTTCGGCAGAAAAGCAGCTATTTTTCCGGTTCCGATATAATCGAATTCTAATTTTTGGGCTTAACACCCATTTTTTGAGCTTGATTGTTTTGTTTATTTTCGGTTATTTCCAGGTGTCTCGTGATACACGATCTTTGTTGCGCGAGCTCCATTTTCAGGCTTAGAATTTTGATCCTGAAGATCAGCTCTGATCTTAAATTATTTTTCGAGATTGACGAGGAGTTCAGATCCGCTTCCGGGCAAGTTTGCCTGCCACCTAGTAGCGCATAGGGATGCTGTAGTCAATTATGACAGTTCAAAACCGATCTCGATTCGATAATCGTGCTCAAACCCAAGCTCAAGCTCAAGGAAGCTGCAAGTGACAGCTCGATTACATCCATGCTTTAATCCAAAGGAACAGTGTCACTTCTATGGCCCCTTAAGCCACCATACCTTTTGCCCTTAATCAGTCAGTTCCAATCGACATCCCATTACGGTACGTCACGGATTTCGTCGTGCAAAGATCCATTTCCTAAAGGCTCCCTTCCCCCGAATGGCCAGGCCGTCCGAAAAACACGCCCATTTCGGCGTGTGACGTCGTGGCATTGATCGCCCCAAAAAAGCCAAACCCGGGGATACCACCGGGTTCGGGATCCTCTAGGTCGATCACCTGCCCCGGGGATCGGCGAAGAAGGTATTAAGAAATCCAGGCAACTGCAGAATTTGCTGAATGGCACGGATTTGCTGATTTCAGGCAGTTCAGAGATCGTGTTGGTGATCGGGATCGCAATCGTGATACCTAGAGAACTACAGAAACTGGTGGCTCACTGAGATTTGCTGAATTGCACGCGGGTCATAGAATTTCTAGAATTTCGCTGATCACCAGATGATCGCCTTGAAGACGATTGCAAAAGGCATAAAAGGCCGAAAATATCGTCATTCGACTGATTTTTTGTCTTAACATTCTGTGATTCTGTATTATGTCTTTTTTGTATTCGTCTTAACATTCTAGATTTGGGCTTATGTTTAAGCGTAGAAATGAGTTTAGGCTTAGGATGGATTAGGTAGGCTTGGGCTCAGCGCTTAAGCTTTTTAGAGCCGGCGGAGCCAAGTTTTAAGCTACGCCCTGACAAGATACCGGCCATAAAGAAAATCATATTTATGCCCCATTTTCCGTTTTTTTTTTTGATTAGACAAAGCTCGGACCTGTGGGGTTTTTCACGAATTTTCATTTTCTTTTGGAATTCTTGGTCCTATCAAATTGATAATTTTGTGTGGCTTTATTAAAGTGTCTTATGAGAAATTTTATCTTAATAATGTAATTAGCTGTTCTTTCCAAACTCGTTTTTTTCGACCATCACGTACACAGGTCGCGTCACGGACCGTAATCTCTCACCCCGGCAAAAAAACCGGGAAGCAGAGGCGCCTTGATTGTCTACGTATTTTTACCGTTTCTCCGTTGGTCTCGGATATCAGTTAGCCGTCCGACCCGGAGTCGGCCAGCCAAGGCCATGCCTACGTAGGCACAGCCACCCTCAGCTGGGGCAGCCACCGGAGGGGGTCAGGATTTCCGCGCTGCTCCAAACAACTCCAGGATGCGAGAAACAGGGGCTACGTCACGATACGGTGTAACTGGCAAAAAGCGTAGAAATACAGTACTTGTTAACTGTAGTATAATAGCCATATAGTCTTTCGTGCTTGCATCATTATCCAAAAACTAAAAAAATTTTTTCGAAAAAGCCTGTGTTATTAATCTTAGGCAGCTTTTAGCTACCGTAATCCACTCCAAGACAGGTGAATGTGCTGATTTTTAGCTGTTTCTAGCATTTTTGACCACGATTTGGGTTACTGCGAAAACCCGTGAATATTTTTTTGTTAAAAATATGCATTTTTCTTGGAAAAAAATGCATATTTTGAATGTGTGATTTTTTTCAAGCTACGGTATTGAATAAGGTAGGAATTAGTGTCACGTTTCAAGAAACCTTGAACAGTTTGCAAAAATTGATATTTTTGACATCATGCAGGTTACGGTATTTCGGGGGCTGCTGTATCTTTGCAACTCAAATTTTTTACCGAACTCTGATGTAGACAGTTTTTGAAAATATCAAGATTTTTGCTTGAACACCTTGAAGTCGTCGTACTCTTTCCTTGATCTTTGCAACGCATTAATGTATCTTTTTATGTCAATTGCCCGCCTCTAGCCGGCTGTGTTGGCGGCTGGGCTAGTAATCGCATTCTTGGAGGTTGTACTAAAAATCCCGGCGAGTCCCGGGCACGAGACGCAGAATTTCAGCAAACGGTCTCTGGACAGCTTCAACTCTTGCCGAAATTGCTGCTTAGGGCGGCGAAAAAACGTAATTTCACGGGTTTACCTTGGATCGTTTGAGACACCCTGGGCATAGGACTACGCAAAAATACGCTCGTGAAGGTGGCGTATCGGAATTTGTTGGAGTCCGATTTAGTTTTGAATTTAAAGGGGCTAAGAAGCCGTAAACTAACGCCGACAACTTAGGGAACTCTATGATAATTCTGTCATTTTTCGGGTTGCTGAAATTTTTGCTTTTCTGACTTTTCCCTGTTTTTTTTCGTAAATTCCGGCATGCTACTAATGGCAAAACGCGACCGTACGGTCAGAATCCTGCGGAATTTCGTTCTCTTTTCGCTCTGTTGTTAAAGGGGTGGGGAAGCCATCCAAATAGAAATTTTTTGAAGACTTTTTGGGCGGAGCAGCAGCACCCAGTTTAGTCTGAGCGTTTTTGATTGGGAACCTCGAATTCGGATCGCTTCCATGCCTTCAAAGTACCTTTAAATGCCTGGAGACTAAAATGCGACCAGCACGGTTACGGTAGTCGCCCCATTTCAACCCATTTTCACTCTCTCTGATCGTCGATCACGTACATTTCCCCACCCAGACACCGGCGACGTCAAAATCCAGCCAGGTCCTATTTGAAGGTGATGATCAAGAACCGAGCGAATCCGATCCCTTCCTCGGGACACCCCGCCCCGGCTACCGTACCCCAAACGGGACCCAGGCAGCGAAAATAGCCGTGGAAAGGATTGGGCGGAACCGGGCAGCATCAGCTCCCTCACCCTCACTCCAATCCACACACACTACCCATTGCCACCACCGCCACCACGTCGTTTCAGTTTTATTCCATTTCCGCGAAGGAGACGGAGCAGTCTGTGCTTGCTTGCCAGCCTGTGCTCGTCCTCTTCCTCGTGCTCACCGTGCTTTTATGGATTGATTTTATTCCTATGAGGTTTTTATGGCAGTTCCGGCGGTTTTCCCCATTTTTACTACGGCTCCTTGAACGAGTTTTCGAACTATCGATGGTCTAGAAAACCCCTGCTCGTGCTCACTGTGCTTTTCTGGCCCAATTTTATTCATTTTTTGTGTTTTACCGCAGTTCTAGCAACCCGATCCGGTTTTTACCACACCACGGGCAAATTCTCGAAGCTTCGATCGTCTAGAAAACTCATGCTCATGCTCACTGGGTTTTTTCTGGAGCCATTTTCTCGATTGTCGGGCCGTGGCGCAATTTTCGTATTTGTTTGTTGTTGTCAGGGCTTTTTCATCAAGTTCTTTGAGCTATTTTGCAATCAGGTAGTCACGATGCCGTTTTTCCGCGTCTTCCGCAATATTGTTGTCGAAAATAACTTCGAAGATCATTAAAAAACGCGTAGAACCTACATGATGCGCCTGACATTTGACGCCCTGCGTACCTTTCCTCAACTACGCCACACTTCTTTCCACACTCTTATACTGTGCGCGCACTGCAAAACTTGTTTTTCTAGTTTCTGTAGGGTCCTTTATGCCATTTCTTTGCATTTATCTCTTCTTCTGCTTCTCCTGCCTGATGCTAATTTTCTGCATTTTCTGTGACACTGCTCTCTACAATTACTCGATTCTCCTGCCATACCTCTAGCAAGACCGCCCTGTCCAAGTTGATCAGCCCGTGAGATCGAACTGTAGTTTTCCCCCATGCGTGTCTTCTCAAAACGGATCTCTCGCTAGGTTTCGTCGTTTCGTCCCCGCTAACGACCAATCAATTATTGTCGGCCACCCCGGCCGGAATACTACGGAACCGGTTTCGAATCAGGAATCAAGGAGGCATAGAGCTATATAATGGACTGAAGAAAAAGCCTAATCCTAAGCCTAACCCAGGTTAAGCCTAAGCGAAGCCTAAGCCTAGCCTAAGCCTAAGCCTAAGCCTGAGCCTGAGCCTGAGCCTAATCCTAAGCCTAAGCCTGAACCTTAACCCCCCAAAACCGACCTTCAGAAGGCTGTCCAGATCGCGGAGAGATGGGATCTAGCTATTGTACCCCAGTCCTTACCGCAAGCCTCTCAGATCTGAACGAGCCGGGTTACCCTTTCACTTCCGCACGTAGGGATCAATCGGAATGACGAGTGCGGCTCTGTTTCGTACGTCTAGGGATGTTTCTGATATTATGAGACGAAAACAGGAACTAGTTGTAACAAGCAGTGTAGCGGAAGCGTAAGTACGGTGTTACTCGTAGTCGCAGACCGAAAGTAGGGCGTAGTATGTACCGTAATGATGGCCCAACTCGGAGCGGTAAAACGATTGAAGATATTAAGCGTATAGCCCCAGTTTGTCGTCGTAAGTACGGTATAGCTCGTAGTCATAATCGTAAGTACGGCCTAGCTCGTACTCATGATCTTGCGTCTACCGTAACTCTTATGCGTAATCAAGAGCCTTACGCAATTTCAGCCGTGAGTAGGGCGCAACGCGTAGTCATATTCGTAAGCACGGCGTAGTGCGTAGTCGAATGTGGTTTTTACCATTTTTTATGTGTTGTGTAAATTTGCGCTACCTTTTTACTTTTTTATCAAGAATGGAGATCCAGACCACAAACCCTAGGCGTACACTTCCGGTGTTCCGCTACAATCCTATATACGCTAGGACCCGTTCTTCCATCAGAAATTCGTGGGGGTGACTTACCTCGGGCCCTCTGAAATGAGTACTTTGATAAGGTCTTTCGGGGTGAAAATGGCTCCGCGCCCAAATTTGATTATTCCGGCCCGGCCATTCCTGAGGCAGCGCCGTGAAACAAATATTTTGCTACGGTATCACCGGATGGCAGCAGGATCATAGCACTTTGTGTCCTAAAGAACGTACCTTTTGTTTTCTATGGTAAAATTGACAAATATTTAATTACTTTAAATGTACTATTTTTTAATGCCGTTCTAAAGAAATGAGGATTATGCAAAATTGGCTCGAATAGATAAATTTTTAGACACTTTTGCTTTAAGCTTCCATTGATGCACATCCCGTTACCTTGTTCCGATCGATAGCTATATCCGATTTTTATTTTTAGCCCCCCCCCCCCGCTTCAGTCTAGATATATCCTGTATCCTCCTTGAACTTGCTGTACTCCTCCCGCTCACTCGGGTAGGGCAGATCAAAAAGTGCCTGCTTCTTGCTTCGCTGGATCTCCTTGGAGTCTCTCAGGAGCCCTTGTGGGGCTGGCAAGGAGCCAGAGCTCGTCAGACTCGAAGCTCGTGCTCTAGACGCTGGAACTGGAGCACAACGTTGGCTTCCGCCTAAGCCTCAGCCTTAGCCTTAGCCTGAGTCTAAGTCTACTAAGCCTTTATCCCTCTCCAATGGCCTCGCCGAAAAAAATAAAAAATCGCACTTTACGCGATTTGAATTTTGCGACCGGCTTAGTTTCCAGATATGCTCAAAATCATGCACTACATTACGCTACGGTTCGTTACGGTATGCTGCTTACGATACGCTCCGTTACGTACGTTACGTTGTGCAACGCTACATTGCGTTACGTTACGCTACGATACGCTACGTGGTTTAACGCTCAACCATCGATACACCAAACTACGGCCCAACGATCCTTGGCTGCGCTCCAGGCACACCGTGCGCATTGTTGTCAAGTGAGGTGGGGGAGATAAACCGGTGCATCGCGAGGATCTTGAAGAGCCGGAGCGTGAGGGGGAGGAGGTGTAAGGAGGAGCGATGCGGAAATAAAATGGACTTGGCGCTGCTAAGAGCGCTGGAGAAGAAGAGAGAGAGAGAGAGAGAGAGAGAGAGGGAGATATATACGCGTTGAGGAGGACTATCTGGGTCGGCAGCACGCCTTTGAACTGGAAATGGACTGCGCTGAGGGCAGCCCAAAAGAAGACAACCTGAAAAAGTGGCATCCGGGAAGAGCCAATTGCGGCTTGTCGCAAGGGCTTTATGACAAACAAGCACAAAGCGGGAGGATAGGCGGGAAATTAGGCTTAGGCTTGGGCTTAGGCTTCGCCTGAGGCTCAGGCTTAGACTTAAACTTGGAGCTTTGCTCAGACTGAACTTCACTGCAGTCCTCATCGTACGCTCGGCAGAGCACGATAAATCCTTCCACTGTTCAGCACCAGATTCCTGAAGGCAGCTCGCCGACGGTAGAAACGGCAAGATCAGGAAGTAGATTTCGAGCCGCCGGGCAGCTCTAGGCTTCAAGCCGGGGTGGAGAACCCGTTACGGTGCCATGAGTGCATGACAATCTGGCAAGGATTGACTTTTCGTTCTTCGACAGCAGATCCTGGTGAAGCTGAACTTAATCGGGAAGTGGACTTTAGGATCAGGCTCACTCAGAGACAACAACAAACTGCAACAAAAAAATTGTTTTCCGCAAATGGTTTCTGCTACATAGCCTCTTGCTAGAAAACAGCTCGAGTAATTTGCGTCACGCAAAGGCCCCGCCTTGTACCCAGACAATATTAGAAAAACCTATTACTCAGCCGGAAGCCACGATATTTCGGGATCAAAGCAACGCTGCAGAAGCACAAGTTCGGTCCGTTCGACCTTCTGAATATCTTGAATCCCATGAACGCTTCGTAAAATTATCTTTCGTTAACCCAGGGTGCTCCGGCAGATGTGCATCTACCGAAATTTCCAAAACCTTCTGGGTGCCGACCGAAGTTTAGAGATTCTTAAAGCGCAGGTTCGAACCGTACAGCTTCGAAAGCCTCAATCGCAAGTACAAAAAGTATGGAGCCACAGGTTCGAGCCGTACGGGTTTCAAAACCTACGGCGAAGTTATGCGTTGAAACGTTTCAAGCACAAGTTCGCGCCGTACAAGTTTCAAAACCTGCTGTAAAGTTTCGCATGAAAACGTTTGAAACACAGTGCGAGACGTACAACTTACTGTACACGTAGGTGCTCATGTCAATCCTCCGTTCTCCACTGTTCCGTACTTCCACCTCGAAGATACGGACACCCCCGCAGGAGGAGCTCTCGGTAGCTCGCCCCCTCCGGGGATCTGCAGGATCGGACTTGATCCTCCCCCTCCTCCCCTCCTTCCGCCCTCACCTTTTTACGGCCGCTGCCCGGATAAGGGATCTGAGGACGAAGGAGGACGGCTTGAGCTGCGCGGCGCCCGGAAAATCACTTCCTCATTGTCCCGAAATTCCAGTCTCCAGAAGTGCCGCGACATGACTTTCTGGAAAAATTGTTTGCGCGGGTTGTGGTGATTTCTGTCTGCGAAATTAGGGGATCAAGGATCGGGCCGGTCTGGGTGAGGCCTAGGCTTAGGCTTGACTTGGGATTGGAGCTTAGACTCACCTTTGACTTGAGCATGACTTTGGGTTCGGCTTAGGCTTTGGTATAGCTTAAGTAGCTAAAAATACACATGAATAATGTTATGATTTTTTACGTATCAGGAGCTTTTATTTTTGCTGCTGCCCTGCGCTAAGTCGCTCTTATAGCTGAAACCGGAAATTTTCAGAGATTTTTAACCATTTCAACCAATCAGCAAGCAGTTGACTCCCTTCTTCAAAGATTCAAAGATCCCTGTAGTTTCCCTTGCAGAAATGAAACTTGTTCAGAAATCGTGCTCGGAAAAAAAAGAATTCGGTACTTTACCGGGTCCAATTACAGCATTTTTAACATCCAGTCGCATCAAAAATTGGCTTTTTGCCAGTTTCGTTACATTCCCCAGGGACCTCTGCTTGCCGGTCCCAATTAACAGTGCCCTAATTTAACATTTTGTAGTTGCACGAACGGTCCCGTATGGATAGTTTTTTGTTGAAACCCCAGATTTTGGTTTCCGAAGGTCCCAAAAATCCGGAAATTCGAAAAATTGCCAGATTCATGGTATCGGAATGTCCGGAAAAATTTCCAAAACCCGGAAAATGCAGATTTAAGACGAAAGGCCCGGTAACCCAAAAATTTTTTGCAAAAACGCAAATTTCATGCTTTGAAATGTCCGAAAAACTCAAATAATCCGGAAAAACTAATTTTTCTCGTCGAAACAGGTCCAGAATTGTGCTTTGGTTTGATTGTAGCCCGGGGTTCGTACTAGTAATTCGATCGGCGATGCCATTTGAGCTGTGTCTGTGTGTTGCATGTCCGCTCGGCTACATGAGAACGCGGCGCGAAATTATGAGTCGACTGAAAAAAGTGCATAGTTTTCTAGGCAGGGGGCCGGCTTTTAATCCGGATTTTTCTAGTTTTTGCGGTTTCTTCCCAGTGGTCTTATTTTATCATTTTTTTTCCTATCTGCACCGCATTTTTTTCATTTTTTAACACTCCAGACTTTCTTCGAGCCAAATTCTTAGTCCAATTTCCAATTCTTAACGTAGCTTTTTGGCTTATTTAAAGCACATAAATGGTGTTTTTCGATTACGTTTTTATGCTGTGTTTTTCATGTTCCGGCGCTTTATCTGTTTTTTTTATTTTTCTTTTCCGTCAGCTATTTTTTTCTTTTGTTGCTTTTTCAGCCTTTTCAACCTGAACTTCTGATTCCCGATTTTTCCGATAAGGCTATATAAGTCGCGGGCTCGTAAGGACGCGATTCGTTCGATTCTCCCTCTCCCCCCCTCTCTCTCCCTCTCTCTCTCTCTCTCTCTCTCTCTCCCTCTCCCTCTCTCTCTCTCCCACTCTAGCTTTATCACTCTCCAAACAAACCAATAAAGCAAAAATGACAAGTTTCTGACCGTTCCAACTTTTGAATTCTTTCGGTGCACGTCCCGAGCACGAGGAACAGTTTCCGCCGGGGCCCAAAAGAGCACCAAATTATCGGGGGTGCACGGGTTCCGATCATTTGATATTTCCGGGGTTCTTTATTTTCACCCCCGGTAATTCTATAACTCGTAGCGCCACACGAGTAACCTTTTCTCAGCTTTCGACAAGTTGCCTGGCCTCACAGCCGGGTAGGTAGCCAGCCCCCGACCAACGAAAAGCGCAAAAGCCTCGGGTAGCAAAAGGCGTCATTGGCCCTGAGAAATTCGGCGTCACGATTTTTCCGTTTCCTCGAACTGCTAAATGCAGAACTTGCATCACCGGCAGCGGGATATTGCGTCGATTTTGACGATTTAGTAATACGGGCCGAGTGAATAAAACAATAAGGACGGTTTTGGGTGGAATAAAGGCTGCGTGCGTTTCTGAGTAGCCGTTTTCTAATTCAGAAGGAGGAGACTCAGAACTTGGTTGTAAAAATTCTATAAAACGTATGCATCTTTTTTCTTTCTATACTTCATTATTGTTGTAAAGGCAAAAAATCAACAAATAAATGTTTGTAAGAAAAATGGTGGAAATTCTCTAGAGATTAGAATCAGATTCATAAGTTCGCAATAAATTTTCAACATAAAAATCCGTTACAAAACCGCTTAAAAATAATAAAATTTAAAGTAAAAATAGTTAAATTACTAAATAAGTAAATAGTTTTTTAAAGTAAAACTATCTTGGCTCCTTTCCCACGTAAATTTATATCCCAAGTACATCCCCATGTCCTCTGAAAGCACAAAATGTTCACCACGCCCAAAGACAATCGCGGGAAAGGAAAAATTCCCTGAAAGATCCCGCTACTACCTGAAAATTCCCACCAATTGGTCACGTGGCGATCCCGAAAGACCCTGCTCTTCTATTACCCAATTTCGTGATTCCCCCGACCCCCACCGCTACCGTATGCCCCGATGCAACGGCAAAAAGTGTGTGTGCCAAGGAGTGCCAGGAGGGGGGGGGGGGTTGATCCTATTGCCTGGGGGCAGCTACCGTATGCCCGAGAGCGAAGAGGCGGACCCAAACCCCAGGCTTTTCCTCGGCTTCTCCCTTCACAGCACGGGATGCGATCCGGATTTGAGCATGAGCCCTCGGGTTTTCTGATAATTTCTGAGGTTTTGGAAACTTCTATTCGGATTTCTTTATTTCTGTAGCTCTCCCTCGCTCTCTCTCACTCTCTCACTCTCTCTCTCTCTAACTCTCTCAGCCTCTCTCTCTCTCTCGCTCTCTCTCTCTCCTACGCGCTTTAGCTCTTTCTTTGGAACGCACTTAACAATCTCTTACTCGCTGTTTCTACCCTGGCTAATTTTTAGGTTTTTATATCCGCCTCTTTTTCGCTCCCTCGTCACTCGCTTTTTGGTTCTTTCGCTTTGCACTCTCTCTCTCTCTCTTTCTTTAAATTTTTACCATCAATTTTTGATTTTTGCAGAAAACGACACCTTGACTACGTTCCACTCCGCAGAACGTCCTCCCCTCGGTGCGAAGATGGCCCTGACCTGCCTGGCATGCGGCCAGCGGAACGCCCGGAAGTGCTACGGATCAATCGCTTGCAAGTAGGACAAATTCTGGATTCAGATTTTTTGATTGTCGTCGTCCGCAAATATTGAATTTTCCTTAGCGTGGCGCCATAATTCTGGAGAGTTCTTGACCTCAGAATTCAGAATTCGATCGTCCCACCCTGTAAATTCCTGATGATCGTTAGTTTCTGGGTGTTAAATGGAGAAAAACAATCCACGAAGATTACGAAAATAACGACGTCACGATTGTATGAATTATTTTGCTCAAAGAATCTAGAACTTCGCATTTTTGGAACGTCCTGTTCCTATTCGATACCTCTTGAAAGCATCTGCATCCGCACTTTTCAGCGCCTGCAAGATCTTCTTCCTGCGAACGACGGCAAAAAACGCGACGTTCACCTGCTTCAGTGGAGGGAAATGCGTTTTTCGTAAGTTTTCAAGTAGCGTAGTCGCTACAGTAGGACTAGGTATTTGGATTCAGGGAATCCCCAATGATCGTATCGTGCGAATTTCGAACTTTCAGCTCGTGACGACTGTCGGGCCTGTCGATATCAGCAATGCCTCAACGCGGGGTTGATTCCGAATAGTAAGTTTGGGAAAGTACGGGGTGTACGGATGACGTTGACTACGGTAGTCTCTCTCTCGCTCTCGCGCTCTTTCTAGCTATCTCTCGCGTCGCTACCGTATTCAACAAGTAATAAATGTTGCTAAAGGATTTACTGTTTGGTGTCGTCGCCAAATGTGACGCGCTCTTTCGCTCACTCTCTCACTCTCCCTCTCTCTCTCTCATTCTCTCGTTACCTTACACTACTGTAGTCAAATTTTCCTTATTTTCCTTTCCAAAACTGTCATCCTTGCAGTCGTCGCCCGACGCGAGGGATGCACGCTGCGCACCCGAAGCCCTCGATCTCCTCAATCCGTAGCCTCGACCTCAGCGGCCTCATCCTCACCGGAACCTAAAGAAGAAGTCGACTCCGTCCTCTGCACCGCCTTCCTCGACATGGTCAGCCGATTTCTTCTTCTCAAGTAGCCGCTGGCTACCGTAGTCATTTCCAGCGTGTCAAAGCGAGGTTCAGAATTTGCAGGGTTCCGTCCGCTTCGACTGCACACCACAGGCGTTCGTTGACAGCAATGTGGAGCCGGTGAAGGCTCTGTTGCAGTTGGAAGCGTAGGTTTTAAACGAAGCGAAAAGCAAGGGACAAAAGGGTAGGCTAGCAGAGGTTCTTGGACAATTCGGGAACAGGTAGCTTAGGAAGCGCTAACAAGGTTCCGAGGTTCCAAAGCCTAGCAGCACTTTGGCGTTAAATCAAGCCGGTTTTGAAGGCTGACCAGCACAGGTTCTTTAGGAACCGTTCGAAATGAATACGAGCAAAAGAAAGAAAGTGCAAAAAAACTTCTGGAAATATAAAAAATAAAACACCAACTAGTTAACTTTATTCAGATTCTGTAATGGCGACGACGCCGACTGCCCCATGGGCAATTTCACGTACAATCTCGATTTATGCTTTGAAGACGTGCTGAGGTGTCCGACGTCGCTGTGCCTGCGGATACCGGTTAGTAATTTCCTTCTGAATTCCGCCTCGTCTCTAAGTTTTTTTTGAGACTTTTTTTTCATGAATTTGGTTACATTAAGCATAAAGTATCATCAATTTCCGACCCCCAAAAAAATTCATAAAAGCCCTTGAAAACGAAAAATCGTCTGCAGTCGCCGTTAGGATACAGTAGCCCCATTGAGAATTTTCATGGCTCGAAATATGCTTTTTTTTCTTAAAAGCCTAAAATTAAAAACTTTAAACTGAAACTTAAAACCCTAAAATAAGCAGAAAGCTTTTGCAAAGCATTCTTCTCTTTTTTTGCAAAGCTACGGGTTTTTGAAATGCAAATAAGGCTATCGTAGCCATCAAGGCCCCTTTAAAGTCGGAATCAAGTTTCTTTTCTCCAGCTGCAGGTGTAGCTTTCACGCTCTCTCTCTTTCTCGCTCTCTCTCTCTCTCGCTCTCTCTCTCTTTCTCTCTCTCTCTCTTTCTCTCCCTCTCGCTCTCCCTCTCGATCCCGAGACCCCATTTTTTGCCAATCTATTCCCGTCCCGTTTTTCAACCACCCCTCGTGCCCACGCGCAGCAGAGTTCTGTAGGGAAAAAGCTGCCCCCAGAGGAAAATCGGGCCCAATTTCCAAAAAGCGGGGGCTTAAAGCGATTCGCTTTTTACATGCCCCCGGCGAGAGGCAGCTTGTTACATTTTCGGCTTGTCGGCGCGGGGCGCTGGGCCGGCACGAAGTTCCACACTACTTTTTCTGCACTTACTTTGCTTTCCTGAATGCCCGCTACAAGGGGCTGGGTGCCTTTAAAAGGCGGAAATTCGGTTAGCTGACCGCCGATAAGTGGTGGAAGCGGGTGTGTGTGTGAGAGAGAGAGAGAGAGAGAGAGAGATAGAGAAAGCCGAATTACTACATCAGAAGGCAACAGAACGGCATCTAATTCGATCGTTGGCTTTTAACAGGGTGAACTGTTGGACCCTGCCCCTACCCCTGGATCTGGGGATCAAGTTGTGCCGGGGTAGAAAGCTGGCACTCGCTAAGCCGAATAAAGGGGCTAGAATGATCTTGGCATATCCGGGGACAAGAAGGAAAGATTACCGTAGCCGAGGTTCCGGTCTCCGGAATGGATTGGCATAAGGTAAGGTGGAAATCGATGCATGTGGGGGTCAGAATGCTTTGAGATTCACATTTCGCAATTCTTGCCTGGATTACTACCGCAACTGCTACCTTTAGCTCAATTTTGATGTAAGGGCTAAAGACCAAATTCGGGCATTTTTTTAGTCGTGCGCTCGATGTAAACCTAAAAATCGTATTTTAAGATTTTATGAAGGCGTTTTCCTGATTTGTTTGAATCAGGTTCGGCTCCAGTTTGGAGCTGAAGATCGCGAAAAGAAGAGCGATAGAGGGTGAAAGATAGCGCCAAAGAGAGAGAGAGAGAGAGAGAGAGAGAGAGAGAGAGAGAGCGTGAGAGAATGAGAGAGAGCTATAGCGATAGTAGGTGCTAAAGATACGATCTAAAACTAATAAAGCCCGGCTTTCATTCGGAGTTTCGTGACTCCTTTCGAAATATCGTATGCCATTTCCCCCACAAACCGATTCTTGGTCTTTCATTCGACATCTATGCCAATCCCGCTTTTCTGGGGATAGGGTTCTCTCTCTCACTCTCTCTCACTCCCTCTCGCCCCGGGCTTCTTCAAAAATCAGCGCCCCGCAAGAGTCGGTTATTTCCCCCGTGATGGGTGGTAGTACATCGCGCCTTGTGACCATTTGTGTACGCTATAAACCGATTGTTGCCTGATGTAACGGTGGCGATTTTCGCTTAAGCTCACCTCTACGGCTCCTTCCAGCTATCGAATCAGATTCGGGACCAAATAATGGAAGAAGCCGCTCAGGGGTGGGGTTGCGAGAAATTTATTTTACCCCGACTTTCTACTGGGTTTTTTGAATGGCCTTTGTCCAGCCAGGGGACTGCTGAAAGAACAGGGTGCGTGGGCCGTAATATAAGATGTAATATGCCCCCGTTCGCCGGGGCGATGAAATTAGTCTGATTCGGAATGGGGTCGCAATTTCCTTATTTATGCCGAATGAGTGGGGGATGAAGCATAGACAGAGTATGCTGCAAAAATGTGCTATCAGGGATTGACTAAAAACTAGGCATAAGGATCGAATTCGAGCCCAAAAATTTAATTTGAATAACTGTCAAAAAGTACGATTCGTAATGTGGTGTAGCGCAGAAGTGAAATTGGAAGAAAGTGTTTAAAAACACCGAAAAATATTAACAAGTCCTTCATGCTGCGTAGGGTAACGTAGGACTCAAAGAAAGATTTCAAAAAAGGCACAGTTTGTCCCAAAAATGTGCATATCTGCGCGCTTTCTAGATTCTCCCTTTCTCTCTCTCGCTCTCACTCTCTCCGCCTCTCTCTTTTTCTCTCACGCCGGGTTTCTCGCATTTTAAGGTGTGACTACCGACTCGCTAAAGAATAACAAAAAGCAAATTCGCAGACAATTTTTTTTTCGATTTCCGCATATCGAATTTTTATGGTATTTTTTTAGGCCGGCCTCTCCAGTGTCACCTCCCAATCTCGGCCACCACCTCCAAACCTTGCTCGCCAATTCTCACGGCTCCTTCTCCACGTCGTCGACTATGTCCGGGGCTTGGCGGAGGTCTCCCAGCTTCCTCCAAAGGACCAAGTGGCCTTCTGCAAACGGCAACACCTGTTCGTAGCGCCGTTTATCATGTATGCATACACTTATAGGTAAGTTTACTACCCAAAAGCTTGAAAAGGTGCCAAAGAGAGTGAAAAGGGGCGGACTAGACGGAGAGAGAGCGAGGAGAAAGAGATAAAAAGACAAAGATGGAGAGAGAGACAGAGCGAGAGAAAGAGAAAAAGAGATATTCGAATCGACAATAGCTTACCGTCTTCCATTTCAGGGTTGGACATCCTGGACTCGTCGCCGGCCTCGGTGAAGCCTTCCAGAATGATCAAGAGCTAAAAATTCATGAGTGAGTTGAAATTTTTTTGACCCTTAGCTTTTCCAATCTGAAAACAGTTTTTATGTTAATTTGCGTCTAAAATATTTTTGTTTTTGATCCATAACTCTTTTCAGAATCGGTGACTTCCTGCACCGGATGATCCAGCTCGGGCAGTCGGAAATCATCCCGGCATTCCGAGAGACGCAAATGGACGACGGGGAATACGTTTTGCTGAAGAATATCTTGATTTTCCATTCTGGTGAGTCGAGTTCTGTAGATATTCTGAATTCAAAGTCTCTTTAAAACAAAAAATATGGATTTTTTTTAGCCCACGGCCTCTCCGAAACGAGCGCGGCAATAATTCGGGAAGCCCGGAAACGATACGAGTGGATGTTGACACAGGTGAGGGGTATTAGGTGTTTTAAGAGATGGTGACAAAAATTGTCAGGCATTACGAGTCTACGGAAAGCAAAAAAGTATAAATTTAAATTGGATTTTTGCAGAGAATCCGCTACAAGTCTCAAAACGACGTCGATGCCATCTACAAGGTCGCCAAGTTGATGGGAGCGTTGAAGAGCTTAGTGGTGAGTTTATCAAAAGCGAGAGAGGGCGAGAGAGAGCGAGAGAGAAAGAAAGAAAGAAAGAGAGAGCGAGGCAGAGAGACAGAGAGAGGGAGCGAGAGAGCGAGAAAGAAAGAAAGAGAGAGAACGAAAGACAGAAAGATATCAGAAAGAAAGAAAATGAGCGAGAGAGAAATAGCGAGCGAGAGAGTTCGAGAAAGCTCGGGGAGCAAGAGCTAAATTTTTCGCCTATGCAATAAGTCGAAAATATTCGAGCCAAAACCCCTTTTTTCAGGAACTCGGCTTCAAGCGCGCGCCATTTTTCTCGCGCTGCGTGGCGCTGGATATCTGTGGATTGCGAGGGCGTCTCCCCGCCGATGTGTACATATTGTAAATCGGAAATTCACATTAGTGCTTCTACGCCTTTCTTCGAAATGCTACATTTTTCGATTTGTCAAATATTTTGTTCCTCCCCTCCGCAAATATGATCCCCGTGCAATAATTCTCTCTCACCGTGCTGGCAGGAATTTGGCTTCAACGACTTACGCTGGAATGAGCGTTGTATATAGATTTACGTGACCTATTTTTTTATCTAATTTCCTAATGACATGAAGAAAGTATAAAGCCATTTTTCTCGAAATTCTAAGTTGGCTCAGGCTTACAAGGGAAGTGCACGACCGGCCCACGAGAAATCGACACGAGACATAGTGGATCTGATAGAATCGGACACGGGGATTCCGAATCTGTAATCAGAATCTGCTAAATAAAACGGAGAAAAAAGTTATGAAGCTTCAAAGTTGGCCAAATCGCCAAAACCGTACCTTTAAGGGCCCGTAAAAACCGGCGGAACGGAATTGAGGAGAAAAGAATTAGTGCAGCTTGTTCAGCAAAAAAAGCGCTCTCGAATAAGCTGTAATACGTAGCATTTGCAAACAATTCACTGAAAAAGTTTTTTTGGATTTACGGGCAAGGGTATGGCCTGTCAAGTTCATAGAAGAGATTTTCGCGAAATCATCGTAAACTTGAAGTAAGATAGCTCATTGGCAAGCGCTTTTTTTACTGAACAAAATGCAGTAATGGGTTGTGGCAAATTTCCATTCCCTGGGCCTTTACAGGCCCATAAAAGTCCGATTTTGGGCGATTTTGCCAACTTTGAAGCTTCATAACTTCTTTCTCCGTTTTATTTAGCAAATTCTGATTACAGATTCGGAATCCCCGTGTCCGATTCTATCAGATCCACTATGTCTCGAGTCGATTTCTCGTGGGCCGGTCGTGCACTTCCCTTGTTAGGCTTAGGCTGACGAGTTAGCACGAGTGAAGCGAAGCTAGCAAAAGTGAGCGAGAGAGGGATCAGAGAGAATGACAGAGATTGAGAGCGAGACAAAGAGGCAGAGGTAGAGCGATAGAGAGCAAGAGAGAGTTGGAGGAGGGAGAGAGAGAGAGAGAGAGAGAGAGAGAGAGAGAGAGAGAGAGAGAGAGGGAGAGAGAGCGAGGAAGCTGCCTGATGGCTCCCTTAATAACCTCCTTAGAACATTACCGTCTTGGGCTCAACGCAACTTTGTATCACATTTAGATTTTTTTGGGCCTTGATCTAATCACACCCGCAATTAAGAGGTTGTTCCAGACCAACAACTAGCAATAAAACAAAGATTTTCACTACAATTACCATCCCACGCAGTTTGTATCGGGACCTAAATAACGCTTCTTCTTCATTTGACGGCGACGACATTTTGGATGTTCAGAAAGGAGGGAGAGAGAGAAATAGAAAGAGAGCGGGCGAGAAAGCGAGCGAGAGAGCGAGAGAAAGAGAGAGAGAGAGAAAGAGAAAGAGCGAGAGAGAGAGGAGAGAGTAGGTGAAAGAGCGAGAAAGATATAGAGACAAGACAGGTGAAATGCGCACCACTCAATTAGAGGCTGCGTGGGCGAGCAGGCGGGTATAAATGGCAATTCGAAACGGGTAGTAGGTGAACTTTACTTCACTCCAACACGGGATTAAAGGCCAAAGTTGAACTCACAAGCTACCTAGCTGAGAGCCTAAAATTTAGGTATTCATAAACTACTAAATGCACTCAAGCATTTATCGGATTTTCTATGTACTATTTCTATCACATCTGCATGGCCTGGGCCTCGCCTTGCCGGCAATGCCGGATTGCAACCGGACGAATCTTGGATATCGCAGTAAGTCTTCAGGGTAACTTAAGATTAAGCTTAAGCATTAGCTTGGGCTTAAGCTTAGGCTTAGGCTCGGGGTTTGGCTTCGGCATTAGCTTAGACCTACGCTTAGGCTGAGGTGCTTAGGATTAATCTTCGGCTTTTTAAGCTTCTTTTAGTGTCAGCAAGCGAGAATTGCGTGTTACGAGTTCCCGATTGCGACCGACATGTTGGAACGTGGATAAGCTTTCGGAATGCATGAATGCGAACGGATTCTTCGACTGGTTTTGTACGGGAAAAGAAGCTTACGCCATGTGGTGATGTAGATATATGTAATAAACTTATTTGATTATTAGGCCTTGGAGTGAGAGGCAAGGAGAGCGTGAGAGAGAGAGACAGAGACAGAGAGACAGAGAGAGAGAGAGAGAGAGAGAGAGAGAGAGCGAGAGAGCGAGGAGTGAATGAGAGACGGAGAAAAACATTTAGATTTTTTGGTTTTTGACATTTTCGGTGGGTAGACTTATTTTAGTCCTATAAGCCCAAAAGTTCCGAGTAAAGTGATGGTACACGTTTTAATAGAGTTTGTAGCAAAAGTCAGCCATCATTCGAACCAAAAAGGATATCAAAAACGAGAAAAATTTGGAAATTTTGGTAAAAAAGCGCCATTTTTGCTTGAAAAATCTATAATTTCGTCTTTTTTAATAAGAGCCTGCAAAGTTTTAGGTTGATAAATAGCAAAACCACTAGAAACGTTTTTCTAATCATATTACAACAATTATATGCTAAGGAAAAGGCTGATTCCCCCAATAATGCAAAAGTACCGGAATTTTTTTACTGACAAGGTGCACTTCGAATTTTTGAAAACTGAAAAGTACAAGAAAATTCGACAAAGCAACGGAGCCGATTTCTTCACGGAAAATTGCAAGGAAAATCGCTGTGAGGGTAAAAAGGGGGAAAGAAGCCGGCCAGGCGGCCAGTCGAGCGTTTCGGTGACTCAGCTACCGTACCCCCGGTCCCCCTTCTCGATTGCACAACATTCCCTCGGAACGGCCGTTCCTGGGATAACATTGCACAACCCCGGGGCCCAATCGAGCCCGAGAATATAAGGAGCATCAGCTGGGTAGAGAGGAATACTGTATAATTTCGATATGGTTTTCATTAGGATTGTTTAGGGTTGTTTTTGTGCTGGGAAATGGGAAAATCCACCCCCTAACGTCGTTTTTTGACACATTTGCGGCGGTTTCTAACGAAACTTGTCGCTCTGTAAGCTGCGATATAAAAACTCGATTTTCACCTTTTTTCAAGCCCAACACTCTATCAAAATTCTTAATTCTTAAAACCTCACAGTTTTTGGTTGTCTAAGGATGCAATCAAAAAATTCTAAACCTTAAAAAACCCCTTTTTCTTTCGAAGCCACCATTTTTTTATGAAATCCTTAAATGTGAAATTCTATTGCCTAAAAAATTTAGATTATTCCATATCAATTACATGATTTGTTAAATTGTTAATTTTCAAAAAGCCAAGATAAGCTCTTAGCTAGCTTTGAAAAAGTTTTCATATTTTTCTGTAATTGTTTTTGGGGGTTCACGTAGGGTTTTTGCCGTAACTTTCAAGCTTTTTAGTTTAAATCAATTTCAAAACTATTCAAATTTGCGTTCTAGACCTCAAAAAAGCATGATTTATTTTAGAAAACTAAAAACTATGCATCTCTACGTGCGGACCGTGACCGGAAACGGCTCCGTTGAGCTTAGCGCCTTTGAGGGCGTTGCTGAACTGCGACGAATTATTGCCGAGACTTTTTCATGTGTTTCTGAAGATTGCAGACTTTATATTGGAGGTAATTTTGTTCGAAATAAGAATTAAAATGTTTTGAACTGAATTTAGGAATCTAAAAAATTAAAAATTTTCGCAAATCGATCGGTTTTCGTGGAAAGACTATTATTATTAATTTTCTTATAAAAATGATAAGGTTTTAGGTTTCTAAATAGCCAGAAAACACTCAAGGATCACTTCGCCCACTTTTCTTGGCAATATCGATTTATTGGAACGGCAGGCACCCAAAAATACTAAAATCCCTCCTTCCCCGGGCCCTTGGGTGGACCACCCACAGACCATCAGCCCCCTTTTCTCTCTCCCTCCCGTCGGGGGTGTAGCTCAGTGGTAGAGTGCTCGCTTCGCATGCGAGAAGTCCAGGGTTCAAACCCCTGCTCCTCCAAACCCTTTTTGCTTTTTGGATACCAGTTAGCTTTTGCGGTTCTGAATGCAGCTTCAGGTCAGAATTTTTTGCCGGTGCTTCCCGGTGACGTTACGATGGAATTGTTGACGCCTAGTCGGTTCTATATTTTGCGCAAAACAACCCTCATGATTTTAAATAATAAACCAATCCTAAAATAACCAAATTAAATCGTCACTTCGTAACCAAGATCAAAGATTTTTCAGGCCACCAACTAGAAGACGATGACGTCATCTACGAAAACGCTACTATCGAAGTCTTGCCACGACTTCCAGGAGGAGGAAATCGAGGTAAGCCTTTTTCGAGGCTTTTGGAAGCTTATTTGCATATTTTCATATTTATTAAAACTCAAATTCATGAAGTTTGGCAAAGCTTAAAATCGATCGTCGATAAAAGGCAAGATGCCAATTATCCATGGCCTAATATTTCAGAATGGATGTCCATGAAAGACAAGCAGCTGGCCCATGACCACAACGTCGACAAGATGGTATTATTTTTGTTTCTTTTCAGTTTTTACATTTTTATTGAAATTAATCCTCGGTTTTTGTAGGTCTGCCGCAAATGCTACGCCCGTCTGCCCCCGAGGGCCACGAAATGCCGCAAGAAGAACTGTCATTCGACCGATCTGCGGAAAAAGAGCAACAACCCCAACAAGTAGATGAATTGCTGCTGATTGTCTGGTTGTACATTTTGCTCTCTGTATTATACTGTTGTTTTGTCATATAAATTGTTATTTGAACCGTGCTATTTTCAGAGAGAGAGAGAGAGAGAGAGAGAGAGAGAGAGAGAGAGAGAGAGAGAGAGAGAGAGAGAGTGACTGAGAAAAAAGAGAGCAACCGGTAGAAAGTCAACTAGCAGATAATCTTTTGAAACTAGATGCTTTCATTTATTCAAATCTTCAGTAGATTAAACAATTCAAGTTGGTGATTCGAAAATGGGAGCGCGAGCGTCTCAAATTGATGTTGAACCTCTTTGTTAGGAACCTAAAAATAGTACTCAACGAGTCAGCGAGAATTTAAACGAGAAATACAGAGAGCATGAGGGAGAAAGAGAGAGAGAGAGAGAGAGAGAGAGAGAGAGAGAGAGAGAGAGAGCGAGAGCGAGAGATATTGTACTTACTTGATCGCCCGTTGATACAGCTCCTTCGATTTATCACGTCGAGCTTCATTTCGCAGGCTTCTGCTAGCCAAGTGAAGCAAATCAGCGAGCCGGGTTCCGTTTAGGCAGTCTGACTAAGATTTAGGGTTTTGCTATGTAAATTTTAGAAAAAAGGAAAGTGCTTACCTCGATTTGCTCCAACAAATAATCTACCCTCTTGCAGAGTTCCGGAAGAGGGTCTTCAGCTTGGCAGACGCGAAAGATTTCCTGAAAAAAGGCGATAACAACAATTTTTTTAAAGAAACTGACGTTCGTATAATAAATTTTTTTAATACTGAACTTACTAGGGTAGTAACGTGCGCCATCAAAATATTTAATGTCAATTTTGAGCTTGCGGCCAGGTGGCTCCATTCACTAAAATTGAATCGATGCGTCTAAAATGGACGGAATTACCTCAAAATATGAATCAACCCTTTTCTCAGGCGTCTGGCTTCATGAAGTCCAAGCTCGGATTTTGCTGCCGATTTCAGTTCCTTGAGAAACCTATGAAAATCGTTTCTTGATCGGTTTCTTTTGCTAAACCTGGCATCGAGGATCTGTGTCGCTTTCTTCGCAGCGACAAGGCTGCGTCGTATATGGGTGGGATCGCCTTTCTAGATCGTATTTAATGGATTTTTATGATGCTAGTTACCCTAAAAACAGCTTCAGAAGACTTTGAAGTGTTGGGCGCCGACTCGAAGGGCGAGGAGGTGCTATCAAGCCTAAAAGTTCTTTTTTCTGATTTTTTTAGATTTTCTGGACCAAGCTTTTTTCCATGCGGAACCAATACACTTTTTTTCTTGTCTTTCGGGTCACTATCACCCGTTTCAGCTTGAATCTGACGAGACTGATTTTGAGGCCTTAACTTACAATCTCAAACTCCCATCCGCAGGTTCCGAGTCGTTCCAGAGTCGATTGGCGGCCCCCACATAGCTTTGGTCACTAAAATAAAATTTTCAGGGTTTTTTCCTCGCAAATTTCTTAAAAAAACGCTAAGCACATCAGATTTCCCACCTCAAGACGCCACCAAAAAGTCTTGGATCCGGGCTATCACGGCTCGCACCGGAAGTGTCTGATGATAGCTCTGTAAAAGCCGCAATCGGGACATATTGCATATTGGTTTATTTTCGCTTTATGGATTTCGCGGCTGTGGCATGCTTACGCTTGGGCTAACTTAAGGCTTGGGCTTAGGCTTAGGCGTAAGCTTAGGCTTAGGCTTGCCTTTGTTTTGAGCGTAGCATTAATGCGACTTCAAAACGTTCCCGGGCAAAAATAGAAACCAGATACCACTTATCACATGATCAGCATTTTTGAAAGTTTCCATCTGCAAAAAGCAATTGATCGCGGTTTATCGCAAAGCATGTTTTAGAAAATTATCAAACAAGTCGAAACTTTTGTTTTTTTTTCAATCATGCTTTAAAGCGCCTTAGCCGACTTGCCACTCTCATTCCTTGGCCAAGGTGTGCTCAGCCGACCGCCGACTTTCTTCATTTTTACGTAGTAAATGGAACTTTTAGGCAAGTACAAGCAGCGGAATAAGCCAATATTTACAAGCTCTCATCACTTTGCAGTGTTAGAAAAGCAAAAGGAGCCTCTTTGTGAATATTTTTTGAGCACGGCTGAGAATTAGGATGCGTGTTTGCGCGTTTGAATGCGCGCTCTTTTTCGTAGGCCAAAAATGAGACTAACACACCAACAAGGACTGCATGAACCTTAAAATTAAAAAGGACAGGGCACGGGAGATGGAATTAAACTCAAACAGGCGTAGGCAGTAGCAAAATCAAAAAATATCTTAAGTAGGTAAACACGATACCACGAGCTTCGATACCGTTCTGAGCCTTGAGGTCAGCATACAAAACTATTCAAAGGTGTATGTCAAGACATGAATAATTGAGCATTTATTGCATTCTTTTAATTATCCTCAAAATTATAATACAGTCAGCTTTAGTCGCTTGGAGCCAGATCAGCAGGTGCCGTTCGCTGGAGAAATAATTTTAAATGAATTTTTATGCAACAAGACACAACAGTTAGGATTGTGTTTTTACTCAAACTATTCACATGAATGGGACATCAATCATCAAAAACTTACTTGGAAGATCAATGCCGGGCGTGTAGGCATATGCGGTGAAGTGGGCAAATCCGTAGACAGTAGCAGCGTACGTGGCTTTCGGATCAGACGATTTTACGGTGTGAGTTCCAGGGGCAATTGCCCACTCGGCAATGTACGTGTTGGATTTGCCTTGTCTAAAGCGGAAATTAAGCTATGAAGATAGTTTTTCGGTCCCGGCAACTTCTAAATCTAGTCATTAAGAACAACTTAATCTTCAAAGTCGCTAAGGAAATACCGAATTTTCGAAACACCCACCGTTGGAAGAAGAGTGGATTCACCGGCCAGTCGTCAACGGAGAGCTTTCCGGTATTCGACAAGTCAGTTTGCAACCGGATGTAGTGTTCAGCTCCCGTGCGTCCGGCAAGTCCGGTGGTGACCTTAACTATTCAATTGCATGAGCCAAAGCTAAGCCAGAGCTTAAGCTAAGCCTAAGCCTAAGCCTAAACCTAAGCCTAAGCCTACGCCGAAGCCTAACGCGATCCCCTTATCCCTTACCTGCAGATACGTCTGGTTAGTGAACTGATCAATGGCCGGAATGTGGGCCAAGAACGGAGATCCCTTGCCGTCTTTTCGGATTGAAGAGACCTAAACCGGGAAATGGTCTAGAATTTCGCTATTCATTTACCGCGACGGCGTACGCCGGCTTGCTGGTGGAGAACAGGAAGGAGCCCCTGCGCTGGAAGATGTAGTACCTGGAAAACGTAAGCTGAAGGAGTGAGGGAAGGTGGCCGAGCCAACGAAAAGTCCAAAAATTTACCATCCATCGTCAATAGTGTCGAACGGAACGCCGTTGATGGAAATTGTGGTCCCATCGGCCTTAAATTATCAAGTTCAGCTCTTCTCCCCCCCTCCCTCTCTCTCCCGGCACTTACATGCGCGAACACCATGATCTCGCCGGCGTCCTCGGAGATGAACTGGCTGTAGGGGAACTGGGTGCCCGAGTCGCGAAGCGGGAACATCATCTCGGCCTAAAACTATTTTCTCTCGAAAACAGCAGTAGAATTGACCTCGTAGTTGCAGATGGCCGGGTTAAAGTAGCCGAAGCCGCAGACAGCGCCGGTGATGACGGCTAAACAAAGGAATTTTGTTGCCCTCTTGCTCATTCTAGCTCTCTTCTTCGCTCTCGTTCTCTCTCTCTTTTGCTCCAACTCACCAACAGGATAGTTCGTGCTCAAGTCGTAATTCGTTAGCGGGAAAATATCAGCTGCCAGGGTGAAAACTTGGCCCTTGTTGATGCGGATGGTAGGAGGGCTGGTGACCGGAGGGTCAATCGTGATCTGAAAAATCCTAATTCTTTTTTTTGGCAAGAGAGAGTGAGAGAGCGCGAGAGAAACATACCACGGTGCCGTCCTGGGTACCGACGATCGACCAGATGTTGGTCGACCTGGCCCCGTTCAAGAACGTCTCATCTCCAACAGTGCGGTAGCGGGTTCCGAGCATGCAAGTCTAGAAATTGTATCATATATATCATATTTGACAAATTTGTGAAGAGTATATTGTACTATTTTCAAATTTCGGCGACTTCGGGGTTGACAACTTCAAAAAATTCAAGCCTCCATTTCAATTTTAAAAATTGAAATTTATTTTTTAGTTTCGCGTTCGCACAGTGCGATTTCACTTCTCTTTTCAAAGGTTCCGGCTATTCCAACTTACAGGGTAGACGACGTACATATCTTGCGATAGGCCATCAGAATGCGCGTTGCTGACGACGACAGTCACCTGGAACGAAATTAACAAACCTAAAATACGTCCACGTACCGTAGTGCTGGCCGTCAACGAGATACTCTGATTCGTGGTGTACCCATAGTTGACGTGGAAATCTCGGTAGTCGGTTTGGATCTCCGGGGGCAGGGAGAGCTGAAAAAAAGAAATCGATTGTTGGAAAGGCTAGAAAAGCTGGATTAGGTGTCGCGCTTCCTTTAAAATAAAAAATCAACAAAATGTCGACACCAAAGTCTTTATAGCTAAAATATCGACGGCTTGAATGTCGACACAAAATAGGACGAATTGAATGTAGCCTTTAATAATCCCTAGTTCTTGCTTGTCGGCATTTTGACCAACGGCGTTTGGTCTTTCGGTATTTTTGATTCGGTAGATCTTTGCCTAGAATAGATCTAACTGTTACACTGCTTTAAAAATTTTTACTAAGACCTAGCTGCTAGCTTTTTCAAGTCGTGACCATTTTAAAGCTCCGTACTGTCCCTGAGCTGTGTCTTCGCAATCTTTGGAGCTTATTTCCCTATGGGTTCCGCCCGCTTTTTTTACGAGGCGCCGCCCTGATTAGAGGCCACCGTGGCCAAAGTTGGACACCAAATGGGAGCACACGGGGAATTTCTGACCTGATAATTTTGCAAGGGTTGCACACTGAACGTCTGGGTGGAGAAGATGCCCGATGGGGTCGAGACGGTCACCGAGGCGGCGCTGCTGAAGGCATTAGGATTAAACGAGGGAGAGACAGAGAGAGAGAGAGAGAGAGAGAGAGAGAGAGAAAGAGAGAGAGAGAAAGAAAGTGAGAGAGAAAGAAAGTGACAGAGAGAGAAAACCTACCTCGAGTCGTAATTGGTCACAATAATAGTGATGTTCTCGGTGTAGGAGGTGTCGGAATCACTAAATTATTATATTTAACGCGTTCAAAAAATCATTTGCATATTTATTTTGCCATAAAGCCTACGTAATGTGCGAGTTCGTGACGGCGAACACGAAATTCGAGCCGGTGGTAAAAGCTCGGACGGCTGGGTGAAGCTGGGTCGGCTCGAGCACGGCCTTGGCCATGTGGGCTGAAATTCGAACGCTTTAAAGGGGCTAGCAAGTCGTGAACTTTGTTTTGGAGTTGCTTAACCTAAGATCAATGCGCCGCGTCTGCTAACGCAAAAGAAAACAAAAAAATTCCGACAAGGCCCGAAAAACTCACCTCTTTGCCGAACATCCACCGCCGCCACGGCGGCCAACAACCCAACGAAGCTGAGCAGCACCCGCATAATGCTGTAAAAACGAAAAAAATCAGTTAGGAAATTAATAATACTCAAGCTCAAATTTGGAGGGAATTTTAAAGTTTAAGATTGAAGAAAAGGTGTAATAAGAAAACCTAAATTGAAATTTCATAAATTCTAGCGTTTTCTGAGGCACAGGTTTCAATTTCAAGCTTTAAAGGTCCTAGTCAATAAAATCCCATTCGTAACAATTGAATTAGAGCTGAGGAAGAGGTCCGGGGCCAAATTTAGAAACTTTGGATAAACTAAAAATAAAAATTCTATTTAGCTTTAAAATTTTTTTCTTGGAAATCATTAGCAGAATGATTTTTATATTAAGTAATTTTTTATTGGTGTTAATTAATATTAAAATTGCAGCGGCAAGTCAGCACCAGAAAAATCTAGCAACACTGGTCTGTCTCCCCCAAAGCCAACACTGCGGAATTCCGAGTGTCGACGCATTTACCACCCAGTTTTATTTGCATCCCATCCCCCGGCGGTCGAACATAAAGATTACAGGACAGCCGCGAAACGGCCCAATTCCACTCCCACCCCTCATCTCCAAATTTGTGCCCATCGCCCGAAGAGTTAATTGGCCTGTGAGTTTGGGGTGGATCTTTGAGCATTGTTCTGGTGGAATTAAGATGGTTTTTGGGAGTTTAAAAACGAAAGGAATCGGTAAAGAGAGCTTATTAAGCTAGCTACTAGTTAATAAGCTACTAGTCCTTAGTTGCAAGCTTGGTCTTAGGCTCAGGCCTAGGCTTGGGTTTGGGCTTAGGCTTAGCTTAGGCTTGACTTCGACTTGGATTCGGATTGGCTTACGCTTAGCTGAAGCTTGGCTTAGGCTTAGGCTAAGGCTTAGGGTGCGTTCATTCTTTTTCATTTCATTTGCATATACCTGCATCTCCGGGCGTTCCTCCTCGAAAAACTGCGCCTCCCAACAAGCCAATCACCAAAAAAATCGGGAGGGGAATGTGAAAACAAGCCTGTCACACGAGTGAGAGAGAGAGAGAGGGAGACATTGAGAGAGAAAGCGGAAAGACAGGCTTACAACAGTGAGGGTCAGTTTCCCTGCCCTCCAATCTGGCAGCTAATTGCCAAAGCTGGATCTTGGGACTAAATCAAAGAGAGAAAAAATAAGATCGAGAAAGAGAGAGAGAGAGAGAGAGAGAGAGAGGAGAGAGAGAGAGACAGAAAGTGAGCGAGAGAGATAGTGGATTTCCTTTCAAAAAACAGTCCCATCCAAGGCGTCAATTGTAAAGGAGCGTAGTGATGTGATGCCCACTATAAAAGCCGAGGGTCGAATAAAAAAATCAGACTCCCATGGCTCAGTTCTTTAAGGTATTCCTCCTCCTTCTTCTCGTTTCCGGTGGATTATGGTAGGTATTTCGGAGGCATGGGCTTGGGCCTAAGCTTTGGCTTAGGTTGGGGCTTGGTCGCTAGCATACTGAAACTCCCCCAATTTTTAGTGGCGGTAGCTACGCAAGCGGAGGAGGATCAGCCGATGCGGGTAGCTCTGGCGGCTCCTATGGCGGAGGTGGAGGAGGAGGAGAAGCCCCTGAGAATGAGGTCTCGGACGTGGGAGCCTCAGAAGATGCCGGGGTTGAAGCAGTGGATACCGGGGATACCGGAGCTGAGGAAGAGGTTTCTGACGATCTAGGCTCTTCCGGCGGAGCTGGAGGTGGCGGTGGTGGCTACGCTCAGGCTCCAAGCGCACCACCAGCCGCTCCAGCTCCTAGCTACTCTGCTCCTGTTCCCGCTTTTTATCACTTCAGAATTTGTGGAAGCCTCCAGCCCCGCTCCCGCTCCTGCGCCAAGCTACTCTGCTCCGGCCCTGCCCCAGCCCCTGCGGCTCCTCCAGCAGCTTCGGCTGCTGCAGCGCCGGCTCCGTTCGGCTCCGGCCCCGCTCCGGCCCCACCACCTGCCCCTGCCGCTCCTCCGGCTCCTAGCTATTCAGCCCCTGCTCCAGGTGAGAATCCTAATCTTCTTCCTGAACTTAGGCAACACCCCCTTGGCTCCCCCTCCCCCCTGCTCCAGCTCCTGCTCCAGCTGCCCCATCTGGAGGCTACAGCAGTGCGCCAGGTATCTATAGTAATAGTTATTAGGCCTAGATTTAGCTCCCGCACCTGCTGCTCCCCAAGCGGCCCCGTCTGGAGGTGGTGGGTACAGTAGCGGTGCAGCGTCGGCGCCAGGTATGACGAAATCGAGGAAGATCCAGAATATTTAAATTTAGCTGCCCTTTCGGGCGGTGGAGGCTATGCTACTGGAGGAGGAGGCGGAGGAGGAGCCGGAAGTTATGGCCGCAAGAAAGTGAGGGTGATGAGGAAGCGGGTAGGTGTTGTTGGAAAGCGTATTATTTCGGCTTGTGCTTGGGTCTAGGCAAAATTCCGGCCAGATGCTTTCAAGTTCCAGTTCATTGGCGGCATTTTTCTGTATCATTGGGGTTTGTCGGTATTTTGCCTTGTCGGCGTTTTTACTTATTGGCAGTGTTACTGTCAGTTTAGTCAGTTGGCGGCGTCGTGCTGTCTGTTGAAAATATTTTGGCTTGTCTACATTTGGCCACGTCGGCATTTTAAACTCTCTCGCTAATCGGCAGCCTAGCTTGTTGGTAATTGGTGCCAGTCAATTTCGTATTGTAGGTTTCAGTTTGCCGGCATTTCGGATTTTAAGATTCGTAGTTGTCGGTGATTGGATTGTCGGCATTTTTAAAAGCCCGTAAATGCAAATCTTCCACAGAAACTATGCTTTGTAGGTCCGCGTCGCGGCCAGACGTCGTGTGGCAGCCGCTCGTCGTCGCGTCGTCGCCGTCGCCAAGAAACGCGTCGTAGCGGTAAGGCGGAAGGCGGCGCGCCGTGTCGTCGCGGCCCGCAGGAAGGCCATCAAGAAGGCGGCCGCCAGGAAGATTTAAGGAGTGTAAAACAACCGATATTGTCATTCTTACATTTTTTACGGGCTTTCTCTTGCTTTGGAATAAATGGTGCGCTGTAAATTTGCATAAAAACCCGACTGTCCTCATTGTCGATTATTTTGCGGTATAAATCAAGCTTATTTTTCAGTGCGACAGTAATTTTTATAATTTTTAGTAAGCCGGCCGCTTGAAAAACCTCGTGTTTTTGATCTTTCCAACTCGTTTTGGTGCTGATCAAGCATCATGATCGGCTTGGAACCGGTTCCACCACTGCCCACCGCCTAGTCCGTACTAGCTAGCCCATTTTGCATAAACGGGGTCGCGATCAAAAATTCGTAAAATTTCGTGCGCCACACCCAGAACCCGTTTTTGGGCAACCCATTTGGGCGTAAGCCGTGGCTGCCAAACGCACAAGCGGAAGCAGTGTACTGTAGCATTGGTTTGAAAAACGGTTTCCGGCTAGATTTTTCGGATTTTTTGTCGTCTTTCACGATACTACTCGTTTTTGTTAATGTTTTGTTACTTTTAGTGTCACAGTTGTCTAGTGCTTAGAAATTTCTCTGGTTTTTCTGTATTTTTGAGGCTGATGCTCAAACTTTTAGCAAAACAACCTTAGTTCGCTTTTGTCGGGGGTTGTTCGCTTCGAAAAAGGGGTGTAACAAACGTGTAAGCGGGAGGGGGGGATGGGGGTTAGCTGATCTGATGTTGGTGCTGATCTGTGTGAGGATGCTTCTGCGCATCAAAACTCGTTTCTCTCTCTCTCTCCCTCCCTCTCTCTCGCTCTCTCTCTCTCTCTCTCTCTCTCTCTCTCGCTTTCTCTCTCTTTCTCGCTCTCGTACTCTCTCTCACTCGTACTCTCTCGCTTCTCTGTTCGACCTCACCTCAACCTCCCTTATCATCAAGAGCACGAAAAATCAACTGCCTGGCCGAGAATGAGGACGAATAGCGTGAGGAGCACAAGGGGGAAATGACCTATCCGATGCTAATGTCAGCAATTTTGACAGCGGCGTTGGTCTGGAATTTTGTGAGCGCTGTTTTCTTGTACTTTTCCGGGAGAAGTTATTTGGAGGAGGGGAATTTCTAGGAGATTTTTTCGTATTTGTAGGGCATTTGCTAGAGGCAAAAATTCAGTACCGAGCATTTTTTATTTAGTGACGAGCCTAAGCCTACGCCCACGCTTACGCCCATTTCTAAGCCTAAATCTAAGTCTATGCGTAAGCCTAAGCCCATCCCTAAACCGAAGCTTAAGCCTAAGCCCAAGCCTAAGCCTATACTTAAGCCTAAGCCGAAGCCGAAACCTAAGCCAACCAAGCCCCAACCTAGGGTTCATCATAATCCTATCAAACCAACCAACCCCCCCCCCCCCAAGCCTAAACCTAAGCCTAACCCCCCACCCCCTCGATCTTGTACTTGGCGTGCGATAAAGCCTGCCCTGCTGGCGCATGAATATATCTTTTGGTAAGAGTTTACTCTACCCCCCCCCCCGCCCCCACAGCCGAAGGGTCTCAAAGTTTTCGATATTTTCGCTTATTTTGTCGGGGTTTTTGCAACGCCATTCGATAGAGCGTCGATAAATATACTAAGAGTTTTAATTTGAGCCTACAATAATGTAAAATAAAAAAGTTATAGCCAAAAACTTCCGGCTGGGGGGGGGGTAAAGTAAACCGTGGCCTATCTTTTTGCCCCCTGACTACGCGATGCTCCGTTGTTTACCTAGCCGGTGAATTTAAGGCGTACAATTGGTGTTATAACAAAGCCACCCGGGTCCAAGATGCTGATCTTTGTAGAAAACTGTGTGCGCGGGACGAAAAGCCCGCCCCAAATATGGCCTCGGCATCCCGGCGCGGCTTCGCAAAATGCCATTCTTTGGAGGTGACAAAGAGCTGGTTGTTTGCTAAAATGCAACCTTTAGTGGGGTATGAGAGGGGGAAAAGCCGTGCCCGTGGTTCAGGACTACAAAAATCGGCATAGCTTGGGAACGGGCTCAGTTTGGTGTGGGATTTGGGTTTTTGTACCGGGTATTGTATGCGCTTTTACTGCTTTTCCACGCTCTTTAATTCTCGAATTATTTTGCAGTTTTCCTTGAAATTTGTAGTAAACCTTGAATAGCGTAACGAAAGGCACATGCACTCGAAATTTATCCTTGTCCTAAGCGGAACTAAAAAAGCCCCCAGAAAAGTTCTAAGAACGACGCGCCGCGGGCAAAAGCTTCATTTCTCAGGGAACTGTGGTGCTTCTTTTCGGCTAGGCCAGTCGGCACTACCTAAAATTTGTGAGACTGGAGTATCTTCCACCTTACCGTCTCACCTGCCAGTTGCATACCTTGCTTTTCCTCGTGCTCCTGCTGAGTCTTGTTCAATTTTGTTCCGTGACCTCCAATAACTTTTGGGAAGCTTCTTCAGTTCCTCGTCGTTTGCGTACGAAATGATTGAATTCGACCTTGAACCTGGTGATAGCCGACCTCAAGAGAATAGCACTGTTATCAAAAAAGGCCAGCCTCAGCCCTGGTGGGAAAATGCTGGACCGGCATGGGAGGGCGGTGGTTTCTGTACTAGCAGAGCGCCAATTAGACTCTTGCGTTTTTATCTCTTTTTGCGCATTTTCCGAGATTAATAAGATATAAGTCTAAGCCTAAACATAACCCAAGCCTAAGCCTAAACCAAATCCCGCCCTAAGCCGAAGCCTATACCTATTTCGTACCAACAACCACCGATCAAAAGAACATAAGCCATGTTCTCCCCGCAGCACGCTCGATTTGCCGGCCTCGCGGCTATGGACGGGCGTGTGCCATGCCGGAAACTGGATCGTAGCGTTTCCTGCCACCACCACCTCGCAATTAACTTTTTCTATCGCTCTCTCTCTCTCTCACTCGCTCTTTCCTCTCTCTCGCTCGCCCTCGCCCGCCCGTTCTCTCCTAAGCACAAGAGGTTCACTGCCTAATAGAATACGAACGTTCAGTTTCCCTTCAAAGATTCTATTCGCTGTTCGGTGCACTAGAAAAAGCAAGCTGTTGTGCTAGCCTGGAATATTGATGGATTGAGAATCGGTTCAAGGTGTGAATGCGATTGCTCTCACTCTCTCGTTCTCTCTCGTTTTCTTGCTTTCTGTCTCGCGCTTTCTCTTTCTCTGCCTCTCTCTCTCTCTCTCTCTCTCACTCTCTTAACTCCCAAGAATCTTTCCTCGTTTTCTACCGGCTAAAAAGAGCCTGAATGTTTAATTGCAGGGCAAGAGCGGCGCGCTACGTAAATGTGAAGTCGGAATTAAAGAAACGAAACTACGACGACTATTTTGAAGATCGAAGCAAAAAGGCTGAAGTGAAAATGAGCGTAAACGAGACGACAAGTTTGCTTCAGAAAGGAGCGCAGTATATGCTGGAGGTGAGCAAAAAAGTCCAGGGTTGAAATAAATCTATTTACACGATCAAAATCTGCAGCTCACGCCGATTTTCAGCTTGCCCTCCTCCCCGACGACCGACAGCCATGGCCACTCAAACTTTCTATTATTCTTATGGGTTACTCTACAATAATTATGCCATGCTGGTTGCTGCTGTACTTTTTGCGCCGCAGATTTAATGGTGAGAGAGAGAGAGCGAGAGAGAGAGAGAGAGAGGGAGAGAGAGAAAGACAGATGGTGCGAGAAAGCGAGATAGAGAGAGAGCGAGAGCGAGGGAGAGAGAGAGCGATAGCAAGAGAGAAAGAGAGAGAGTGGAGAGAGACAGATAGAGAGAAAGCGATAGCAAGTGAGAATAAGCGAGGGAACGCGAGAGAGAGAGAGCGAGAGAGAGAGAAAGAGAGATAAAGCGCACGAAATCAGAAGTTTTGAAAACCGTTCCAGGCGAAAAGTCGTGGATACCCCGGGAATGGTACTGGCGGATAGCCAGAAATTTTGCAATTGGCCGCCCGGAATGCCAACTGCCAAAGAAAATTGCAGCAGCGGAAGTGAAAATGGAGAACCTGGAAAACAGTAAGCTAAATTTGTGGTTTTTGAATGTTTTTTAGGCCGAGACCGGAAGAAACTGTTCCGAGAAGTGTTCCACTTTATTCATTATTTTACTGGGATACAGGTACCCTCAAATTCTTGTCGACCTATGGGATAAATTCAGCTTACGCTTGTGGCTATGGGATTTCTGCAAGAAAAAATGATTACGAGGGGATACCCGAGAAGTATGGCAACGTACGCTGCGGATGGGAATCTGACGACACCGATTGTCGATCGTGTAAGAGTTTTAATGAAGCGTTGGGCTCGAACTCTCTTAGTTACGTTCGATGTTGCAATTTGTAGCTTTTACTTTTCAGTTCGGTGACAGCCAATACCTACTCCTGTGGAATCGGATAATCGCGCTGCTGGTGGCTTTGGTGGTGATTCTATGGAATTTTCGGAGGTCAGGATTTTTCGATGTTCTGTCGGTCTCTCTCATTCTTTTCTCTCTCGCGATCTCTCTCTCTCACTCGCTCTCTCTTTCTCTTTCTGTCAAATTATTGATATTTTAGTCAACCCGACCATGTTCCTCCCTACTACAAACATGGCTACACGTCGATCGCAAACACGATTAGCTCTTGGTGCCAATATGAAGCCCTGAAATACGTCTCATTCCCAACACAGGTATACTCTGATGGAAGCGAGGTTATAACAATATGTTAGATGATTTTCAAATGTTCCAAAGTTGTCGTGACGATGTTGATGGGGACGATCGTGAGAAGAACAAGGTACGGTAGCGGTAAAATATTAACTCCTAAGTGGCTCTAAAACGCAGCATCTAGAAAATTCTATACCGAATTAAAGCAAGCTAGCGGAGAGCACTTGAATTCGATAGCTCTGCTCTTTTAGGTACACCCTCTTCGAGTACATCTGCGGTGGCCTGATTGCTGTCGGGGCGTCATTGTTTTTGATCAGCTCCGGGCCGGGATCAGGAAAAACTGGGACTACGGTAAAGTGCCGTTTGAGCGTTGCATTAACAAAGAAATTGCCTAGATTTCCGGGATCATTCTGATGATCGGCTACATCGTTGTCGATGCTTTTACCACCAATTGGCAAAAGAAGCTTTTTGATACGAGGCCGAAAGTTAGCAAATATCAGGTGGGAGAGATTTCTGGAGTATGTAGCCTCGAAAAGGGCTTCGAAGTCAAGCTCTTTGGAGGGTCTCTTTAAAAATTAATTTACTAGCTCTCCACCGCTATTGTGCGCGCCAAGGACGGCAGGATTCGACAAAACCGCAGCAAAAAAAATAACAAAATCCCGTTCAAAGCGTAGTTTTGTAAAAAAAGCACTTGTCGAGATCTAAACGACGGCAGGGGTCGATTTTCGCAATTCTTGGCACTTTTTAAGGACCATTGAAGTCAAATCCATAGCTTTTACGACTTACAATTTGGGAATTCAGATGATGGTGGGCGTGAACTGCTTCTCCACGATTCTATGCTTCGTCTCATTACTCGAACAAGGAACCCTCTTCATTTCGACGCGATACGCCCTGACCCATACGGGGTTTATACGGTAGCGTTGATAGGCTTGAAGATCCCTCGTGATTTTTAGTGATGTTCTGCTGCTCTCCCTCTCCGGCGCCCTCGGCCAGCTGTACATCTACTCGACGATCGCCAGATTCGGGCCTATTTGCTTTGCGATTATTCTAACGATAAGACAGGTAGGTAGGGGAAGAATAGGTGAACTGCTCGCAGTTGTTGATGGCTGACTTACCTCTCATTAGTGCGTAGGGGATACCTTAGCCGTTTCTGAACATGAGTCTCAGTTTCCGAGCTCAAAGGATTGTTCCAGATCGGGTCCATCATCCTCTCCTCCATCTACTACCACCACCCGCTGACCATCTACGCCATCTGCGGGCTGATTATTGTGTTCGGCGCCATGTTTGCGGACATTTTCAGGAAGTAAGTTGCTGATTTAATTCATGGATTTTATATTAGCCACAAGGAGTTTTTGTCTCGCTTAAGAAAGTCGTGAAAACTGACAAAAATTGTCAAAAAAGCTTGTAAAATTAGAGGTTTGACGGGCCTTCAATTGAGTGCATTTTGAGATACCGTCTGCGCCAGCTAAACCAGAAAAAGAAGAGCGATCGTAGCCCATCCACTGATACCACTGATACCGTAACCACCCCGGTGGTTTCACCGCCCTCCACCCCTGAGCCTCAAGAAAACGAGGATGTCAAACGGCTTTAACCTATTGATTTGATCTTAAGTAACTTCATTAAATAATGGCTTTATGAACCTTCTCGTGTATCCTTTTGTGTGTAAATACGGTTTTCAATGCCTAATATTTTTTGTACAAATTAATGTTTCTTTTTTGATCTTGTAGGTATGATTTTTTAGTATGATTTCCATATGTACCAACTCCGAGCGTGTTTTTTTGGGCGCCCTTCAAAGTATACCGATATCAGATTTCCCTTTCGTGTTTCGGCCCCAGTTCGCACGCTCCCCTATAATTTAGTCAACTCGTGCTAACAAAAGTTTTTAGGAATGTGATTTTTTCGACTCTATTTTCATTGCTTCTGATGTGTTTTAGTTTAGGTTAATAAATTTAAATATGAAAACACTAAGGAATCTATGAAATCAAAGCACATTTAGGGACTTCCTGCATCCACATTTCCTAGATTTCCATAGCTCTCTTTATCTCTTTCCCGCTTTCTCTCTCTCTCCCTCTATCGCTCGCTCTCTCTCTCTCTCCTCTCTCTCTCTCTCGCTTTCTCTGTCTCTCGCTCTCTCTCATTCTCACCCTTTTTATCACCCTCTGTCTCTCTCCCGATCCAGAAATAGTATACTTCGTCACTGTGTTTCCACCACCTTCCCGGCAACAGCCCCTACCCACGATCAGGAACGATGGCAGAAGTGCATTCACTTTTTGCACCCTCGTGGCCCAGTTTTTGTCCAACTTGGGCTCCCAATCGACCGCGGCGTCGCGGTTGTAATGGCTAAAGTGCTTGCGAACGCTGCTTTTTTGAAAACCGTTAGGGCTAACGTGAAGAGGGATGATAGGTGTCACTCGTCACGCCGGTAAGCACCCAAGAACAGAAAAAAGGTGGTGGTTTGGAGACGAGTCTAGATAAATAGGCCCTAGCCGACTTGTATTGTGAGTCTTGTGAGCTTTTTGTATTATCGGATTTTAAAGGGCGTGGAACACTTAGATTTTGGCACATGGCGTAAATTTGGCGACGATGTTAGCGCCCAAAAAAAATCTGTTTTTCAGGAATTTGCGATCTCGAATTCGTAAAATGTCGGCACTTTGTGGTGGCGTAGCCATTTTAATCCTCCAATTTAAAAGCGCAGTGCTAGGAAAAACAGCAATTACCCGAAAATTATAGTCACTCAATTATGGCGACGAACGGAACTTTTTCACGCCTTTTTTTGGCAGTTTTGATGAATAGATCTCGGTTTCAGGTCGTTTTTTTTCCTCTGCCCTTTGCAACCCCTCCAAAAATAATTTCTGGTCTCTGCTGGGTGGGTGCACCGAGCGGGCGGCGCTTTTTAATCAGTTGGGGTAGCGAGATGAGGGCCAACTGTCGCCATAAGAAGTTGAGCAAGGTGGCGGATCGGGGGCCGGTGGGATGGAGGGCATACCACAACCATGCACACCCGCAATGACCTACAAACAATGCAGCGTTTTAATTTTACACATTTTTGGAGTTTTTAAAACTTTCTATCTCTCGCACTCTCGCACTCACTCTTTCTCTCTTTCTCTCTCTTTCTCTCTCTTTCTCTCTCTTTCCTTCGCCCTCTCTCTCTTTCTTTTTGTCTAGCACCCATCATCTTCCCTTTAACTTGTTCACAGGAAGTCATAAAAACACGAGCCGGATCTCATGCTTTTCGCTGGGTAAGTATCACTTTTACGCGGATTGAGCTTTCAGGGGTCTCTTGCTCTATGCTATCTTCCCATCGTGCTCCGGCTTAACATCAATCGACGCCATCCTCGACAACACGATCAAACGAATCCCGACCCAAAACGTCACACGCCCTCTGAATGTGCGACTCGGCTTTTACCTCGAGCATATTGGAAATTTCAAGTCGGCGGAAATGGTGGGTACCGTGGAACTTCGAACTTACTGGGGCTTATGACGGTCGCTAAAAACAATCAGTCGCCCTACCTTAAAAACCTGTTTTTATGATTTTCCGTGTATCGTAGTCTATCGGAAAATACGCTGTCGTCACCGTCTTTAGAAAGGTCCATCTGTCTTTTTCAGTCATTTGACGTCGACATGTACGCGTACATGTCGTGGCGGGACCACCGGCTGCGACACAAGAAAGTCGATCCGGTTCTGGTGAATGATCACGACATCAGGAAGAAGCTATGGTAAATCCAAACCTCGGTTTAAACAAAAGCCTAAGCCTAAGCCACAGCATGCGCCTAATTCAGGCTCCCCGACCTCTACTTCGCCAACGCCAAAGAAGCAAAAGTCCATGAGGTCACATCCCCGAATTTCAACATGTTCATCGAGAGAGATGGGACGATTGCTTATTCGTGCCGATTCACGTATGCAAATTAGATTTATGCAAACATGGCACTCTAGAATGTCGATAAGTTGCAATCTGAAACTACAAAACTATCCGATGGACGTGCAGATGTGCGGGATTCGGATATTGTCTTGTAAGTCGAAAGGAAACGGTTTTCTTTCTGTCTCTATCTGTCTCTCTCTAACACTCTCTTTCTCCCTCGCTCTCTCTCTCTCTCGCTCTCGTTCACAAAGAAAACTTTATTTAGATGCATATATCGCAAAACAAATGAATGTCGAATGGTTTGACGCGGCGCCGATTCGCGCTAACCCGGATATTCGGTACTTGTCAATTTTAATTTTTGTTCCATACCGTGGTTTCCTAGGCTGCCCGAATTTGAGATCACTAACATCACAGCAAAATATTGCAAAGGCGATTATCGATATGCGGTGACGAATGAAGGATTTAAATATGGTAATTGGTTGGCTTTTGCAGAAAGGTCTTCGAACATTCTTCATATGAAGATTTTTGTCATAAAATAGAAATCAAATACGATGGAAAGTAAAAAAAAATCTAAAGAAGGAGCTTCATAGTGTAATTAAAGCAATCATGTACTTCCAGACAACTTCAGCTGTCTTGTCGGAAAAATCTATCTTTCGCGGAATATGGGCTACAACCTGATCCAAAGCTATATTCCCACCGGGCTGATTGTGGTCATTTCCTGGGTGTCATTTTGGATTGATCGTCGAGGTCAGTGAGGGAGAGAGAGAGAGAGAGAGAGAGAGAGTGAGAGAGAGAGAGAGAGAGAGAGAACGAGAGAGCGAGAGAGAGAGAGAGCGAAAGAAAGTGTGAGAGAGAGAGAGCGGGAGAATTGGAAATACATGCTGTATACCATTTCAGCCGTCCCAGCCAGAGTGACGCTGTCTTTTACCACCCTCGTATCGCTGACAACATTGGTGGGTTATTAACTTACCTTGCAAGGTCTATTCAATGAAAATTTTAGGGAAATGGCCTACGCTATGGCCTCCCAATGGTCGACTACGCAAAAGCTATCGATTTATGGTATGGAGGTACGTCACCTTTCTCTCTTTCTCTCTAACTCTCTCTCGCTCTCTCTTATTTACGAATCCTCGAACTAGATATCTTCCCAATAAATTTGTTAGCCTGCATGATCTTCGTCTTCTTGGCCCTCCTGGAGTTCGCCATGGTCAACTCAATCATGCGAAAATCGGCAAAATACGAGCAAATGGCAAAGAATATGGCAGCTTCGAAAGGTACATTGTTGTAAAAATCGATTTTGTAGCTATAAAAACCTACAGTGAACTTATAGAAACCAATATTCCGGTAGCTCCTAATGACGGTAAGTTCAAATTTGTCTTTTCCTTCGACTTCTATCCCTTTATCTTTCTTAACCTTTGAACTGTCATTTTCAAAGTTTTCCCTTGTAGGAATTTTATGAAGGGTCAAAGTTTTTAAATGCCAGAACCCGAAAAAGCTGAAGAAAATGGCAACTGGAATCGGAGGACGATGAGGAATTTTGTGAAGCGGAAGAGTATTGCGCCTCCGAATGGGAGCCCAGGTTTCCTTTTATCTGGAACACATCAGCGGATTTTTAGCAAAAGGAGAGAAGCGCTCAAAGAGCATAACTCCGAAATCACCAGGTAAGAGCTAGCAAGAGGTAGAAACCCCTGGAAAAAGTAAATTTTTTAAAATTAGTTAATTAATTAATAAATTAATTAATTAAATTAATTTAAAAATAGATGTCTCCCGAAAGCGTTGCGATTCCAGCGAGCTCGACAAATTGAGGGAGGACGAGCTGGAGATCTCGGGTAAGTTAAGTCTCAATTATGGCAAAATTTTCCGAATTTTCCAGATGACGATGCCAAGATGTGGACAAAGGCCGTACAGCGAGAATCACCAAATCATTTGACTGGATTGCTGATCGAGCCGAAGGAGGTTGAATCTGGAAACTAACATAAATACGATATTTTGTCAAAAGGACGAGCAAAGCAAGGATGTTGAGAATGCCCATACCGTCAATCGCAGTGTGGCGGAGCAAGCGTATGCTACGGTAAGAGACATAAAACTTATCAGAGACTAAAAAAAAATTAAGAAGTATGTTTATGGTATCAACTATAATAAAAAAGTTGTGGTGTCTGTCCGTCCGTCTGTCCGTCTGTCCGGTCCCGAATTCAACTCGAAGGGGAAAAGAGCTAGAGCTTAGCTCTCTTCGGATTCGGATAGAGCGTCATCAGAAACCCCCAAACTGATAAAAAAATTATGAAAAAGTTTTAATTTAAACTATTAAAATTGACTTTGAAAGTTTTTTCCTTAGTAAAAGGGGTGGGGGACGGAGGTTGGGGTGATTTTGGATATAGTGAGCCAGGTGGCGCGCGTTTCGTGGATGAAAATTTTCACGGGGGATTTCATTTCTTTTTTCTCTCATTCCATCCGGTCGGTCGTTATTTTTGTTTTTTTAAAGGGGATTTCGCCTAGGGGAGGTATCTAAAGCCATCGGAAAGGTATTTAAGTAGTTTTTGAAGGGGATTTTGGCTAGGGGAGGTATCTTAAACCATCGGGAAGGTATTTAGGTAGTTTTTGAAGGGGATTTCAGCCATGGGGGGTATCTGAAGCCATCGGGAAAGTACTTAGGTAGTTTTTGAAGGGGATTTCAGCTAGGGGAGGTATCTAAAGCCATCAGGAAGATATTTAGGTAGTTTTTGGGGGGTACCTCCCACGTATCCGGTCGGTCGTTATTTTTGTTTTTAGGGATTTCGTCTAGGGGAGGTATCTAAAGCCATCGGGAAGGTATCGAAGTAATTTTTAAGGGGAGTTCGGCTATGGGGGGTTTCTGAAAACACCAGCATATGTATTCATGAAAGTGGCGAGGGATGTGGTGGTGTAGAATATGTAGGGTAGCCTGAAGGCCAGTCGATTACAGTCGCGAAGCGGCTGTAATCGGCTGGTATCAGAGAAACAAAGTGTATAAGTACAACTCAAAAAAACTTGTGCTTTAATCCTTAGCTCCTCAAGATTCTCTGCTAGCTATCGCCTTTCCAGATGTCCGCTACTTTCTCCCGCAGAGCCTTCCATCTGGATCAGACCTGCCGTTACCTTTTCCCAGGAACGTTCCTCATCTTTGCGCTCGTTTACTGGATCTACTTCCTCTACCACCAGAAGTATGCAGCGATGGAGGAACAGCTCCGGGATTGAGCTGTCATTCTCCTTACTACCGAAAAAACAATTTCAATACGTTACCGAGAAAAATTGCTTCTACCATCTGTCTTTCACCTTGTTCCTCCCAAATTCCACTTCCTTTCTCTTTAATGCTTCTTTACCACAATAATTGCGAGCTATGCTGCCTGAAATTAATTTTCTTGAAATTGTTGATTCATAGCTTTAGTGCCTGAATAAAAGTACAGCTTCTTGTGCACACAATAATTATGCCAAATGCAAATTGGGTGCGTGGCAGCTGCTCACAATGCAATATTCGTAAGCCAGACGACAACAAAATTTGAAGTCTGCAACTCCATTCCAATTCGTGTGGGAAAACATTCAGAATATAAAGCGACTTCGGGAACTTTAGTGTGCTGTCGTCCAGGTTAAATAGACTCCACATAGATTATACTGCAGGTTATTGAGCGTAGTATCGAAATAGCCTGAACAAACACTGCTAGCAGCTTGCGATAGAGACTGAGACCATTCTGTCGAAATTTATTTTTGTCGGGATTTCGTTTTCGCGGAATTCGATTTTTCGAAATTGATTTAGTCACAATTCCCAAACGTTAAAATTTCTAATTTCAACAAGTTTGAGAGCAATAAATTTCAATAATAGAATTCCGACAAACTGAGTTTCGGCAAAAGAAGGGCCGGCAAAAAAAATCAAAATATCGGCAAGGAATTTTTGTACAAAAAATTAAAAGAACGAAACTAAACCTAAAACTAGAGGTTTCGAGCTTCCACATCTTTATAGGTTCCCAGCCTTCTACGTAATAAAAACTATGTTTTTCCATTCCCAGGGCACTACAGGGCCCACATTGACCCCAGGGGAGGGCCCAGATCTAGGGCCAGAAACTGCACGTGAATGGCCCATTTCCCGGATTGGCTTCCGCCTCCCGGCCGCTAGGGCCAGATGTCTTCCGTGTCCTCCTTTTTTTCCGAGCCGGCCGGGTCGTTCAAAGGAATTGCTGGGAAATCCGGCTACCCATGTCTTTGGGGGGCCCATTCTAGCGTTCTGTTATGCTATATGCATGCCGGGGCTCGTTTTCTATGCAAGTAAATAGCTAGCGGGCAGGGGGGCACCGCCGCGTTTGCTTGTTTTGCCTGAACCGGGAGGAAATCGGATTGAAGCTTTTTAAAGGCTTTGTGAAGCAAAAACTCGCTTTTTGCACAATTTGTAAAATTGTTCATATAACCTAAAATTTTTATTCAAGTTTTATGAAAATAAGCTGCCGCCGACAAAAATATAAAATTAAATTGAATCAGTGCAATTAATGAAATTGGAATACATAAAAGATATCCTATGTTTGTCGCGCATGACAAAGAAAAACTATATAACCCAGTGTAAGCTACTTTAGTTAACCATTCAATTTAGCCTTTCTTCGTAGATTCGCGTCTTTTTGTGGTGGGAGCTTGGCTTTTTTCTATTTTACCCTACATGTCCGTTACCACTTCCTCATTCAGTTATTCATTCAACTTTTTGCTTTTTCTCGGCGAAACCACCCTGCGAACTTTCTCACAAATCTCCTGCAAAAATGTGAAAAGGAAAAAAGTCCAGTTGAAATCCTTGGACTCCAAAAAAAAATTCCCGCCCCTAATTGGCGGGAAGCGAAAGTGGAATATTCTGAGGGTGTGGGAATTGAGGGGGAAGTTGTCTAGAAGAACTGAGAGGTCAGGAGATCAGAAAAGAGGAGCCTCTTACTCACACACCCTCTCTCTCTAACTTTCTCACGCTCTCGCTCGCTCTCTATCTCTCTCGCTCTCTCTTTGAAGGAGGTCGAATACAGCTCCGTTACTCATTATACACACCTCGCGAAAATTAGATTCGCGACGTTGGGGCACTGGATATGATGCAGTTTTCCAAGGGTCTCTGGGCCTGAATGGAGTTTTAGATTCGACCAATTGTAGATTTTCGTGGCATTCACCGAATTTTAAAGGCAGTAATGACAGTAAGGTCAGCTGAAATTTTTTTTTTGTTTGGTTGATTGCATAAAAAGGTCATTTAAGCCGATTAATTCTGTATCGAAATAAGCCAAGTGTTTGAAGCTGTTTTTTAAAAACTTAGAAATATTCTAGAAGCCGTTAAAGACAAAAACTTGACGCACCAGCCATCCTAAGGTCCATCCGGTTCCTTGCCGCTTAAATTCAGTTCTTTGGTGTAATCCCCTCTCAACTTTATGCGGAAGTGACCAAAAACGCGGGAATACTATTCCACCCGGGCCGACTAGGCTAACTAGGGAAGTATCTGAACTTGCCATCGAACTTTGAGAAGTCAGATGCACCATTCGACGCGCCGTGACAAGAGGATTCCAAATATGTAATAAAATCAACGGGAGCGCAGAACGGTAAAAAGTTATGAGCATTTTAAGTTGTACATTGAAATCCGCCGCCGCGAGAAGAGCCCCTCCCAAAGCACCCTGCCCATCGGTCTCGTGGCCTAGTGGTTTGGGCATGGGTCCCTGGGCTGTATGACCCGGGTTCGGATCCCCTCACGACTTTTATTTTTTGCTTTTTGACCAGATCCTACTTTTTGCATGTCCAAACTCGGGAATAAGTTTTTCTTGACTGTGTGGCCCCTAAAAAGCACCAGCGATGATAAAATAACCTCCGGCAACAAAACCCGGATTGGACGCTTTCTATATCAAAGTTGGCAAAATCGTCGGAAACCGCCCTTTTAAGGCTCTGTGCGAATTCGAAGAATTTAATTGTTCAAAAACGGAACAGTACATCTTGATCAGCAGAAAATTCCCTTTCGAATGAGCTATCTTACCTGCGCTTTACGCGAAATTCTCGAAAAGTCTTCGGCTAGCTGGCCATACCCTACCCTTACACTGCATTCCAAACTTATTTTTTGCGGAAATTTTTGGCAGCCGTATGTAATATAGCTCATTTGAAAGAGCTTTCTTTTTTGAACAAGGAGCACTAATCAGTTTAGACTAAATTCCATTCCGCGGGATAATACAGGGCCTCAAAGTTGCTGTTTTTCGTCATTTTGCCGACTTTGAAGCCTCATAACTTTTTACCGTTATGCGCTCCCGTTGATTTTATTACATATTTGGAATCCTCTTGTCACGGCGCTTCGAATGGTGTATCTGACTTCTCAAAGTTCGATGGCAAGTTCAGATACTTCCCTAGTAAGGCTATAAACTTGATAGTGTCGTGCGTCTGCCTGTTCATTTCGCTCCATTTTACAGCCGATGTCCAGTAGCGCATCCCTTTTTTCCGCAAACGTTTCCATTCCCCCGGGCACCAAATTGCCTCAAATGGACATTTCTGGACGTGTGCGTCGCCTTCTGCTGGCCTGGGGAAAGTGTTGCCGTCCAATCTTTTTTTGGTCGGGTCGCTCGACCTTTTTCACGCGGCTTGCCGGCCGATTTCCGCTCCGGGGCCTAATGCTTAAGGGCCAAAAAGTGGCTGAAAAGAAATTCGGAACACCATGAAGGTGCTCGGGTCAATGCACGAATTTTGGGGAATATTTTAGTACGTCAATTTTTTGTCATTTTGCGTATTCTGTAGCTTAAAATGCGTATCGCCGCGTAGTTTCGGAAATTGAACGTTTTTAGCTTGAAGTGTTCTAAAATTTGGACTTACGTTTCAGTCCTTACTCATCTCTTCTCTCTTCCCCCCCACATCCCCTCCCTCGTTCTCTGTATCTCTCTCTATCTCTCGCTCTCTCTCGCTCGCTCGCTCTCTTCTTCTGTTTTCTTGATAGCAGTTCTATCGTTAATCATCGTTTTTCTGCCATCCTCCGCCGATGACTTTTGTTTTCCTGCCGGGCGTATTGACAATCCTTTCCCGGAAAATGAAGCTAATCGGAGCTTTAGCCTATCCGACTAGAAGACGGCAGCTAGCAGCCAACAATATGCGTAGTACGTGCGGATTCTGACGTACATTCGACGTAATTTTTTCTAGCATTTGCTAGGGCATAGGCTTAGGCTTAAGCTTTCGTTTCCGCAATTTAACCTGACTAGACAGTACTGAAGCCTTGCAGTAAAATTTTTGACCTCCTTCCTTACGTCCTCATTTCCGGCCCATATCATATTGCCAAGCGCCTTGCTCCTGCTCTCTGTCGTGGTCAAGGTGTGAAAAATTTGAGGCGATCCAGGGGTGACGGATCGGAAAAAGGCTTCCGCGAAATGAGAGGCAGCATTTCCGAGGGCATCGTCTCGAATTACTAAAAAGGCCTTTTTCTCCGGCACACTTCACGTGGTCTCCGGCTTTCCGGAGCCTTCTTGGTTCTGGATCTTTTGAATTTCCGGACTAAGACGAAAACGATGCTTGTTTTCGGAACAGTGAGCTCGATCTCTTAAACCCGTTTTTTCGAAACGGGCCGTCTCAAGAAAAGCAGTCGAGCAGTCTTAGGCTTATGCTCAAGTCGTACTCATCCCCCGGGAACGCTAGTTTTTAATTATAGCCGATAATCCGGTTGGCTAAGCGCCACCCTTTAAACTAAATTAAGCGGTTAGATCTCTGGTTCAACTTCGTGATCATTGCGGTCAAGCTCATTTTTGCACGCGCCTGGGTTCATCATCGAACTCGTTGAATTCCGGGCATTCTTCACCTTCGAGAGATGGAGGCTCAACTTTCGCACGCCTCGGGGGGGTGGACTCGTCTTTTGAACCACGAAGTTTTTAGGGCGGTTTTTGGGTTCCTGGCTTGGAAGGTGAGGTGTAGGTTTTGCAGGTTCAGAGAAATCGAGTTCATTCTCCACGAAGCCGGTTTTTGCTGCTAGTTGCAAGCTTCAAAGTTGATTTTGAGCCTTAGTGGGCCCTTCTTGATAAACCGTCAGCTCGAGATTACCTCTCAGCCTCAAGAGTCGAAATGAGACGCCGCGAAAGCTCCTAAAGCTGAGGAGTTCGAGTGCTTCCTGGTGCAGATAAAGCTTCGGAAGCTTTCCAAGCTTTGGAACTAAGCCCGGAAATCATCGCTTTTTCTCTTCACACTTCTTGCTTCGAACACTTCAGAAGCAGTGACGTTCCGTTAAAGGTTTTGAAGCTGTTGAAGCCTACTAAGCTAAGCAAGCGCTTTGGGGCGAAGAAGCTAACAAGCTTCTGAAACTGATTATTAACCAGATGACCAGTTTCAAAAAATACGCTTGGGGCTAATAAGCAGCTTGGAACTGGGGACCTCAGGCAAAGCTCAGCAGCTTTTAAAGCTTTTCAAGCAGACGAAGCCAACGAAGCAAAAATGGAAACCTTAGCTTTTCGCTTTTGCGCTATGGCTTTAGCTTTTTGCTTTTCTTAAACCACTTCTGAAGCTTTTCAAGCCGCCGAAGCCAGGTTCCCAAAGCCCCGATTCCGCTTCATCCCCCGATATTTACAAAAACGGCGACTCGCCAGTAGCCTTCAACCTACAATCGCAAATTTTTACCTACGCACAAGATGCTGCCCCTGGCGGGCGGAACATCCCGAAAAAGACACGTGCGCTTCGGATTGCCAGCGCATTCCGAGAAGCAACATTCCCAATTACACACCCTGGGGTGGCATTTTTTGTGTGCGGCGAAAACTCTAGACTTACCGAACTCCCCCGGCGATTCAGTCGCCCTTCTAATTGGGCTCCAATTCGAGGAGTTGGCCCCTACAGGATTTGGTGATGGCATTCAGGCTTTATTCCTCTCATTCTTATGCAGTTTCTAGACTCTGTTTTTCATTAATATTTAACAGGCTAATTCCAAGGGCCAAAGCGACGAATGCGCGTTCGACGGAGCGGAATGCAGACGTCGTGTGTTTGTCGAGAAAGATTAGCGACGAAGCTAATAGGCGCCATGTTAATTAATTTATGAGTTCATTAGCTATATTTTCGAGCAAATGCAGTTGAGGCGAAAAAGCTACTTTTCTTAGGAAACTGGTGCAGAGCCTCAATTTTTAAGTTCGGATTTTCGGCTAACTAAATCAGAGTTTTCTTTTCTGATTATCTCGTTCTCTCTCTCTCTCTCTCTCTCTCTCTCTCTCTCTCTATTACTTTCCCTCTCTCTCCTCATTTTCGCTACCTTTGAGACGTATCATCCAGCGACCCAGAATTAGATTGCTTTCCCTCCCGGTTTTTGCCGTTTTTGGCTTCTCCTTGCATAGCACCTCAGTGAGCACCACTCCAGATGGAACGGGCGACTACGCCACACACCAAAACACGCGATAAAAGTGGGAGGAATTGACCAAATTAAATGCGCTGAGGTGGATCTACGGCTGTTAGTGCTACGGAAAATACGGAAGCTACGGAAAATTCTAATTTCCGGTGCCGGCTTTCCTCCCTCCCGATTTTGTTTTTTTAAAGTCACCGTTTGGCGGGTAGAGACTATTGGCTTGGGGGTGTGGAAGGAGGTCAACATGTCCGGTTGTGGAACGGGTTTCCAAAAAAGAGCTGTTTGGAAGTCTATGGTTCCGCTTGAACTCGGTTTTATTCGAATTAGATTGTTTGTGAAACCTAAGAACCAACTTCGTGTGGACTGGTTGCAAAATCGATTTCGGACATAGAGGGCCGGAGTGGAAATACCGACAACCAAACTCGTAAAATCTAAAATCCCGAAGCTTTCACCATAACGGCCGGAATTTTGATACCCAGAATTTCGAATCTCAGCTTCCGAACTGTGTTGATACTTTTGGTACTACTGGCTCGTAAAAGATTTAAAAATTGCTTAGTTTGGATTTATGCTATTTTTATTCTATTTCAAGTTCCGCAAGGGTCTTAGCTAGCTTGTCCATGAAATTCTTTTATGACACCGGATTTCAAAATTTAGTTATTTCCGCAAAAACGCTGCTAGCTAGCCCATTCAGCAGGCAAATTGGTACACATAGGATAACGGGGGCACTCAAACTTTTTATATGATAAAGTATTTTAAATAAGCTTTTTCGGGCTGTAAAAAAAACTCTTAGTATATTTTTCGGTCCTCTATCGAATGGCATTTTCAAAATTTCGAAAATATTCAAAACGCCGAAAAATTTTTTCCCCCTGTTATCCTCATGTGCTGCCCATAGTTTTCAAAAATAGTTTTAGGCTATAAACTTTTATAATACATTTTTTCGCGTTGTAAAAAAATCTCTTAGTATATTTTTTGATGTTCTATCGATTCGCGTTTTCAAAATATCGAAAATCTCAAAATTTGGCTTTCCCCGTTATCCTATGTGCTGCCCATGGATTTTGATCAATTTTTGTTTATTCGATAAAAAATTTCATTTACATTATTTCGGGCTGAAATTAATTTTCCTAGGGCAGTTTTCGACGCTTTATCGAATGACGTTTTCAAAATATCGAAAATTTCAAAAATTTCCAAAATTTGACTTTCCCCGTTATCCTATGTGCTGCCCATAGATTTTCCTCAATTTTTGTTTATTCAATAAAAAATTTCTATTACATTATTTCGGGCTGAAATTAATTCTCTTAGTATATTTTTCGACGCTCTATCGAATGGCACTCGCAAAATCCCAAAGTAATTGCAAATTTCATAATAATGAGTGCCCCCCCGTTATTTTATTCCCCCCCCCGTTATCCTATGTGTACCGGCAAATTCATAAAAGAACCAGCCGCCTTGTCTTTGACATTCCAAAAGAGTTTCTCTCTTTAAAATGCGGATAAACCGCTTTAATGGTCTTGCTATTTAAGTGCAGTCACCGTCCTTTCAAACATTCTTTTGAGCAGTTTTCACGTGTTTTCTATCCAAATTTACGTGCCAATGCACTTAACAAGACCCGGCGCCCCAAATGGGCTGCCACATCACAGCTTCGCCATGTTTAATTTAGCGCCACGAGAAGCAGGGGTCCTTTCTGGAGGGCCATTTTCCGGGTATGCTGCTGCTCCTTCTCATTCTCCTCCTCCTCCCCTCCTCGAGGAGAGCGATAAAATTTAGGGGTTTGCATGGAAAAACGAGTAGGGGGGATGCCGACACGCGCCCCCGAGAGGGGTTGGTTAGCAGAGCGCTACGCTCATTTTCCCCAAGTGCACCCCCACCTAACACGTCCCGGCCAATTTACGGCCCGGCCGGCCTCTTCGTTTTCCGGGGCAGAGGACTCGAGTTTATTGAGGTCAAATTTTTATGACAAAAACCTAACATAATTTGCATTTCATTTAAATGTTTAGGCTTGTTCTGTTGTTTCAGGTGCAGTTATTTTATTTCTCCCAGATTTTTTGAGACGGTATGCTAATTCAAACCAAAATTCCAGCTTTTCAATTGGAAAAATCGAACTATTTCGACCTTGCCGCGAATGAAAATATGGAAATTCATTTTCTCGTAATTTACATGCGCTGTTACTTCAATTTTCGAAACGTTTGAGATGAAATCTCGAAAAAAAAATTTCGACGAACTGGGATTTCGATAAATGAAATTTTCTAATCGGCTTCCTTCTCATTTTCACTTATTCTCCCCTAAAAAAGGGCTAGCTAGCTGCTTCCGCTATGCAAATGTCCAGCCCAAGAACATCAGGCACCTCTTTTTGAACAAAATTTTTTTGCCCGGTTTGGTCGCCCAATCAAAATTTGTTTGCTGCCCAAGCTAGATGGTGCTCGATTCCTGGGAGGCCATCACAATTCTGCAGCCCTAATTAACATCTTTCTGGACGCCATGAATTCTCGAAGATTCTGAGGATGCTTGATGGTTTGCGTCAAAGAAATCGAGGAGAATGAATTTTTGAGCAGTGTCCTCGAGACTGAACGACCGAAATTTTGATCTTGCAGGTAGTGAGCAAAAACCTGAGTTCAATCGAGTTTAGCTGTGGTTAACGAGACCAACCTTTTTGTTTGGCTTGGGTTTTTTAACAATGGGCTGCGAAAACAGCTCTGGAGCGTTCTAAAAAATGCATTAACTCCGTTTCGGCTATTTTTATGCAATTTCGAAGAAAGTAGTGTTTTTCCAAGAAAAAATGCGCTTCAAGTGACGCTCCTCAATGACCTAGACCTCACAAAAACGTTTTCGCGAGAGGTAACCCCATTGCCCGCCAACAATCGGGTAGGCAAATTGGCTGCTGCGGGTCCTCCTCCACCTCCTCTTCGGCCGGAAACCCGTTTTTTGCTTTGTTTTTTTCCCGTTCCTCCAGAGTCTAGCGGAACTTCGCACCGGCTTAACAATCAACTCCCAGGGGAATAAGACAATTTGGGGGAACGGTTGTTTTTATTTTTGGTGACCCAAGGGTAGGGAATTTGTCTGGAACGGGGGAGGTTTAGTTTAGTCTAGTTTTTCATTTTTTGCAAAGATCTAGAACGTCGTTCTAAATTATCCTAAAAAAATTAAAATACGGAGATACGCTCTCTCTCACTCCCTCTCTCTCTCTCTCACTCTATCCACTTCCCGGTCCCCTCAAACATTCGCAACTCGCAACTCCGGCTCGCGCGGCCATTGGTTTTTCGACCGATCTGCCCTAATCTCTGGTTGCTAGCACACCAGGGGCCAGCGTTGTCCAATCTTCAGCTTTTTCTTACCGCGGATCTCCCCGGGTCACAAATCTCCGTAAATTGCCCCAACGAATACTTACATACACGCAGCCCCCATCATCCCCACTTCCACTACACCCCCACAAAGAAGTGAGAACAACGATCGCTTTGTTCAGCGTAATCTCTTCCTTGAGTTGTTTAGAAGGAAATAGAGTAGAGTTTCTAGGAGTATTACGTAATCAACTCAGTCTAGGCTAGTCTAGCTTGGGCCTTGCTTGCGCTTAGGCTTGGGCTTAAGTTTCTTAGCCCTAGGCTTTGTCATAGGCTTCGCTTCAGGGTTAGGCTTTTGCCTAGGGTTCGGCTTAGGCTCAGGCTTAGACTTAAGCTTAGGCGTAGGCGTAGGCTTAGACCTAGACTGCGGCTTAAGCAAGGCTCAGGCTTTAGCTTAGGCCTAAGCTGCGCCTAGGCTTCTGCTTAAGATGAGCTTAGGTTCTTCACTCACCACCTCCTCCTGTTCTTCCCTCCGACACCAACATACAGCATCAAAGCCTGCCATAATCCCATGACATCTATAATTGGGCCCGGGGCCGCCGTTTCTGGGGAAAACGAAGAAGAAGTGGGAGACGAAGAAGCCCTCCTTCCGCTTCCATATCCCATCCCAAAAACATTGCTGCTCACAGAGCCCAATTAAAAGTTAAGGCAAATGAGTGAAGGAGAGCGAGTTTCAGAATTTTCTTTACGTCGAATTTTCAAGAAAGACAGTCTTCATTCAAAGTTAGACTCCATTTCAGGGTAGGTTTTGACTTGGGCTGAGGCTTAGGCTTGGGCTTACTCTGTGGCTCCTGATCTGGTGCTTTCCGCTTTTTAGTTTATTAAGTACATCCTTAAAACAAACTAGTTAAAAACAGGATGTTTTGAATCGACCATCACCGCTAATTTCCGGGATTCCTGGTCGGGAAATGGGCGTATGTTCCGCCCAGAGGGCAATGAAAACGTCGGCTGCACGGGCGGGAATTCGGAGCTCTGGTCAGCTCGCACTCGTTCCAGAAGCTGCTCAGCTAACCCAAGCCATGCCCGAGGCGAAGTCTCAGACTAAGCTTAAGCCTAAACTAGCCTAAGCCCAAGCTAATCCTAATCCTAAACCTAAGCCTGGAGTTGAGTCGAAGTCTGAGTCTAGGATTTTTAACCATTCTCTACGGAATGATGATTTTTAATGCGGCAAACATTAACATAGATTTACTTAGAACACCCATTCTACCATTTAATATTTGCCTGGGTATTTCCGTTAGTTCAGGTACACCGAACCGGTTAATCCGCCGCCTATACCCATATTTTCATCGTACCGCCTCTTAACTCCTTCCAGACATGTTCGGAAGACAAATACGCATTCGGGCACTCTATAGATTGACCTACTATTCAACGTGTTGACAAGGGTTTTGCCATTTTGTCCTCTCTCTCTCTCTCTCTCTCTCTCGCTTTCTCAGACGGCCCTCGCCAATTTTTGGTCCGAACCCGCTCCTGCGTGCCAGGAATTCCGTGAATTTCCTGCGTCGTCCTGACCACCCTCATCCGGGAATGGAGAATCTCTCTCGTTTGCATGAGAAATGCCGCAACATTTTTTGGAAGTGAATTCTGGATTTTTTCTAAATCAGGAAATACTGGAAGTTTCGAAATGTTAGGCTGAAGAGAGAGGGAGAGAGAGAGGTGGAGCCACAGAGAGAGAGAGAGAGAGAGAGAGAGAGAGAGAGAGAAAGAGTGAGAGAGTTCCAGCCTCCACACAATTGTGCAAAAACTCCACTCTAAATTTTCTGAATCTGAAATTCCAATTTTGTCACTTCAAGGTGCCAATTTTGGCCTTGTTTACGAGAAGCTCCCCCTAAAATTCGCGAAAGGATTAAGGGCAAGTAAGTGCCAAGTCCAATTATCAGAATATCACACAGAATATTTTTCGGGCGAAAAGCCGGGCCCAGGTTGACGAGGAACAACAACCGGAATCCATGATTATGGCCCACTCGGCGGCAGCTGTCCATGAATCGGAATCGCCAAGTATTGTGGCCACCCAACGCAGATGAACCAAAAGTTCCTAGAAAATGCCACATTTTTTTGTTGTGTTTCAGCCAGCCAAGTTCGTTGTTCTTTTGAAAGATTTAATCGTCCAAAAAAGCGACAAATTTAGGAGAATTGAGTTTAAATTTTGCAGTTTAGCCTGTTTTAAAGCTACTTGATGAGCTTATTTCGCCTAAACGTGGGACATTTTTGACCATCCGCATCTCCTAGACGTTCAGAGATGATTGATTTTTTATTGTTTATCGGCCTTTCAAAGTGCATAACTTTTAATAAGGTTGTCTCCTTTAAGAGTTAAAATTTTCAATGTTCACGGTCTCCACGCCAACTCCAAGTTGTCCAACTACAAATCCATTGTTGTTTGTTTATATTTAGGGCCGCCGCGCACGTTTTTAGGTGTTTTCGTAATTCCAAAAAGTTTGAAGTAGGATTCTTTTCGAGCTCGACGCTTTCAGGAACCGAAACGCTTGAAAATCGGACTTACGGATTTATGATTTTCAACCTAAGGATTTTCTCTTTCTGTTTTTTTTATGTGTTTTCATAGCTCGTTAGCGTTCTAAAAAGTTGTGAAAGGCTCTAAAAACTTTATAAACCAAGATGTTGCCCCCGCCGGCCCTCTAATCCTGACCGATCTCCCCCTCCGGGCCGCATCAATCATTTCTGGAAAAAGCGCCGAGGCGGGCGGCTGACACCCGACAGCCGCTACTGCCCTATTGGCTGCTCTTTGGCTGTAGAATTCTTGTCTGATTTTCACATGGCTAAGAGGTGGGGTGTCAAAGAAGTCGGCCCGGACTTTCGATTTCCTTTTTCATTTAGGTTATGTTTTCCAGTTGTTTTTCCCTGAAAATGATTTTGATTTTGAGTGAATTTTGATTTTAAGGTGCCAAGTCAAAATTCACGTTACGAAAATTTTACTAAATTATCTCAATCAATCCATCAATCCAGGTCTGCTCAAAATTTGGTGAGCTGCAAATTAGCCTTAATTTTATCGGGTCATGAGTGATGTCTGACCCACCAGGTACACAGTACCGAACTTCCCCGGATTTTGAATCACTAAATAGCCGGCCGGCCACCAAAACATGAAATAAATCTACATAATCCCCCCAATCTCGCCCGGGTTTCGTCCAAAATCCCTAGATCCCAACGCACGCCCATTCACGGCTTATCCCCGACGAACCTCCCACCCCGGCCCCAAAATTCTACTGATTAGTTTTTGAGGTATCGTAGAGTATTCAAATGATTTAGGTTGGCTAGGCTTTTTTTATTAAAATTTGAAATTATTAATTTTTATGAATAAATTGCTGTTTTCCATATTTCCGAGCTTTAATTGTGATCTTCAAAACTTGGGCGAGTTGGCGATGGATTTTTGCGCTGATTTTTCCGAATTAAATTTATTGTCCTGAATTTTCTTGATT